>JAIUCV010000025.1:3619073-4025231 GCA_026724425.1 Erythrophleum ivorense | reverse complement strand
AAGGAATCAAGAATCATAAATGAATGAAAAGAATGGAGCAAAGATCATGTGTTCAATAGGGTTGCTTCATTAAGTGCATTATGGAACCATAAAGGAGTCATATGAACTACCTAATTTTTCTAATGAAGGTATAGCTCTAGAAATTGATTCAAGAGTATAATTGACTTCCATATGATGTGTCTAGGCCAAGAGAAATAAGCCCCACCTTATTGTGCGTATGTGGCCGAGGAAGAGAAATCCAATTCAAGAAGGAAAGCTTGCAATTGTAATACAAGTAGCTCTCTTTCCTTTCTTTAATGCATGGATGAATGTTGTCTTGTCTTTAAATGCGTGTATATATGTGTTAAACCATGAAAATATGTTCTAACATGATTTTATATGTCATGGTACCATGATGTTGTTTTATGCATTCAATTGATGTCTTGTGCACTTGCTTAGGTTTACTTAAGTATGATAAAGCCAAGAACCCTCTAACCATGGTGAGGATGAGCCGAAAACCTTTAAGAATGGTTGAGACAAAGTTTAGAGTCTCCAAAGAGTAAGGCTTAGCTTAAGGCCTTTAAGAAAAAGGGTGAGGCAAGTCCAAAATCCTTGAAGAGAATGGGTGAGGCTAATCCATTTACTTGGTAAGCCTATGTATTCTTTGTATGACTTCTTGAATGCCAAGAATGCTTCTTAAATGGTTACATGCTTCATGATGTTCATGCATTCAATTTTAGACGTGGATTTGCATTCTTTATGTGTGATTGAAAGGAAGAAGAGCTATTGAAATTCTTAGAATCTCATCCCTTCCTCTCCAAATGTTTAACATGTCTAGGTGGACCAAGTGAGCCAAGGAATGGAAGCCACCAAGCTTAGAAGAAGAAGATTAACAACCAAGTCTGTTAAAATGCAAAATTGTAACCATATGAGTGGCACATGATGTAATCCTTTATTATATATGTTATATGACCTTATGAGCACATGTAAATATGTAAATGTGTTATGTATGAATGAGATTTGGTGCAATATGCATAATATAACATGATTTGGGTATGGAATGGCAAGACTTGACATATGCATTATTGTGTATAACTTGGGGTAGATGACTGAATTTGAGAAATCTGGGTTTGTGCACCTTTGAAACAAGTTTAGTGGACCATTTTGGTGCTTTCCCATGTGCTCAAGTGGCCATAGTTGTCTTAGAAGCAATTTTGGACCATTTGAGACCTTTACATAATACAAAATGAGCCATTTTGTAACCTAATGTCAAGATCTGACCAAATGAATGAATTTGCCCATGAAATTGGACATGCAAATAGATCTCATCCAGAAATTTTTAAGAAGTTAAAGACTAGATTATTTGGAGTAGTGTGGAATTAATTATGGTTTTTCAAAGTTGGCATTTCTTAGCTGTTCTGATACAAACACTGTTCATATGGTTAGTTTCTTGTGATTTGTCATTCGAGGGGCCAATGATGTCCAATGATCATGAAATTTTACAAACGTAAACTAAACATGACAAGATTTCCATGGCCACTAAGATCACCCTAATTGGACATCTGAATAGGGAGATATGAATTTTTGAAGTTAGAGGATAGTACTAATAGCGATAGGCAACCTCTATTACTATTCCATCAATTTTTAGTGGCTAAACATCCCTGTTGTGGTCTGAAATTATTTTTATATAAATTAGACATCTGTAACTTTCTAGAATGGTATAGTATGCTTGATTTAGATTTTTCTAAAATTAGTTATGATTTTTCAAATTTCATGACAGAAACCTAGAAATTTAGTCTAAGGTTGCACACTTCATTTTCATGTATATGTTTCATTAGCTCAAGTTCTAGGCCACTTCTTGAGATGGTTTTGAGTTATATTTGTGTATTTAAATATGAAAATGAGATGGATAAGTCCATATGGCCCACAAGACATGAAATGAAAATTTTACCCATGATATAACGCAATTTAATAGAATATTTTTAATAGTTTTTCTTGGGAATTTTTTATAATTTAAGGAGATGAGCCTAGTAATGATGTGAGATGAGCTTAGTAAATATGGTGTTACAGGCACAACCAAACTCATTCAAGCCATATTGCATATATAAATACATTTCAAGAAGCATAATGGTACCATAGCTTGTAAGCAATAGTTAGAAACATTTCTCGTGGTTCAAACATACATACAAGCACTCAAAGACAAGTAAACATCCAAGCCATGTATGAGAGAAAGGTTAGAGAGCTATCTTGAAGCAAGATTTACACATTTTCCCTTGGATTATTCTTCCCTTCTCTCAACCACACACTTGCAACTCGGTGGAGCTTGATTCCTTTGCCTTAGCCACATGAAATGGGACACAATTATATCATGGAAGCAAGCTCTAGCTTCACACACACTTTATGTGAAGCTACTTTGTTCTATGGCTCCATACAAAACCTAATGAAGCATCTACTAGAATTCATGCTCTTGGTTCCATTTTCTCTTTCTATCTAGATCTTTTGACTCTATTTAGACTCCTTAGAGTTATCACAATTTCATTCCCAAGAGCCTAGATATAAGTTGCTTCTTTAAGTCTTATTATGAAGCCTACACCTCTATCTCATACACCAAGGCTTCCAAATTTTTTCCAAGGCTTCCTTGGATGTTCTTCCATCATATTTAGTCCCTTTCTACCCTTTGAAAAATTTAAAACTCTCCCTAGGTACAAGAACCATGCTTAGCCGAGACATGTATAAGGTTTTAGACCTATGGAGCAAGCTTTGTTTTCATGAAGGGAATGACACATGTGAGTGCTTTCTAAGTGTCTCAAGAACCCATATATACTCTTAGACAATTAGAAATACCACTAGAAAGCTTCATACATACTATAGTGCAATAAAATCCCTAGGTTTTGGAAACTTGTTTCTAATGCTCCTTTTTGGAATTTCTTTGCATCTTCTCACCCTCAAAAACCTAGGTTTCATGCTTGGTTTAGGTCAGAATTTACTCCTTCTTGGTTGTTCTATATGGGGCTGCAAATCACCTATGGAGGAACAAGAAGAAGGAAGCAAGGAAAGCCATGATACATACCTTAATTCTTACCTTTTTTCAAGAGTTTTCTCCTTTGCTATAAGCTTCTCCTTGAAATTCTCCTCCCTCTGACTTGGACTCAACATAGTCTCAAATCACATACCAAAACCATAGAAAGAAAGAGGAAAAGGAGGAGAACAAGTTTAATGAAGGAAGAAGCAAGAGATTCATTAGTTTTCCTTACCTTTTCCTAGCTTTTTCTCCTCCCTTGAAGCTCCTTCTTGTGTGCCTCCTTTGGTAGAACTTTCCCCTAGTTTGAGATGAAAATTATGTAACACCATAAATTCTTAGCTCATTTCATGCTATTCTCATGCCAAAAGCCATGCCATTCACATAAGAGACAAGATAAATGGCATTAGTGTTACGTCACGTATAAAATTTTTATTCGGTATCCTGTGGGCCATGTGAGCTCATGTATCACCTTGTCACATTTATTTACATAGATACAACTCATTTCCATCACCAAAATTGACCTATAGGTCATGCATGGCAAAGGGAAGTATAAAACATATATTTACAATTTCGGCCAGAAACTTCCCCTTTCTATCACAAATTTTAGAAACTTCCCCTTTCTACACATGTCTAATTTATGCTAAAAATATAACCAAGCCATGAATCATCACACAGAAAACTTTTGACATTCAAAAAAGTCCAGAGGTCTAGCTGTCTACTGGTGCTATCACAGGTTTCTATAGCAAACTTTAAAAATATCTAATTAATTCCAAAAAAATACAATCTACACAAATGATACCACTCTAGAAAGCTATAGATGTTAGCTAGAGGAAAAAAATAACTCTAGACTAGTTTAGGCACGTCCAGACCTCAAAACCCAATCAAACAAAGGTCAGTTTGAGCACCTAATACTAGGCAGAATCTTTAAAAATTCATATCCCCCTTTCTAGACATCTATATGGGTTACTTCTAGTTGGCATACATCTTTGGGAATGTTTAGTTTATCCCTATAAAATTTTGTAGCAATTGGACATCATTTAAGCCCTGAGTGATAGTATCCTTGACCAAAATCAAAAAATTTCTCAACTTAAAAATTCATCAAATATTCCATAGACCTCTAAAAATTCTATACTTTGGCTTCCCAAAAAGCTCTTAATAAGCTCTAATTGCATGCCAAATCTCAGATCAAGAAGAGCTCATTTGGATAAAAGGTAATATAGGTTTCCAATATAGTCAATTTTGCTCTATATTGGGTGTTTAGCACCTCTTGGGCAGGTTTGAAAGTATAAATGTGATTTGTATGACTGTCCAAGTGGTCCCAAACCTCATGCATCTCAATTTGGCCACTCCACTTCTATTATTACATACAATTCCATAAGCTAGTCTAGTCATTCCATACTCAAATTGCAATATACCATTCATATAACATTCAATCTCATTTGTACATGATACATCAAAATAATTAAACATGTTCATAATGTCATAAGACATATACAATAATAGATTATAACATTTGCCACTCATATGGCCTTAAAAAAGCAAGATTCATACACTTTGTTGTCAATCTCTTATCTTCCAAGGTGTTGGCTCCCATTACCTTGTTCTCTTGATTCACCTAGCATGTTAGAACATTGGAGAGGAGGGGATGAGACTCAAAGAATACTAATAGCTCATCTCTCTTTTAATCACACATAAAGTATGCAAATAAGCCTTAAAAATGCATGCATGGACATATTAATATGTGTGGGCATTCAAGAGACATTCTTGGTATTTCAACAAGTCATACATAGCATACATAGGCTTGCCAAGCAAGTGGATTGGCCTCACCCACTCACTTGTGAATTTTGGACTTGCCTCACCCATTTCTTTGAGAGGTTTTTGACTCAACCTTACTCTTGGGAGTCAACCTCACTTTTGAGAGACTCTTTACTTTGTCTCAACTAACTTTAATGGTTCTTGACTCATCCTCACCATGGCTAGAGGGTTCTTGGCTTCTCCATACTCAAGTAAACTAAAGCAAGCACATAAAACATCATTTGAATGCATAAAACATCATCATGGTATATGGAATAAAAGCTCATGCTAAAATACTTTTCATAGCTTAAAACATATATACACATATTCAAAGATAATGGAAGAACACATCCATGCATGAAAGAAGGTGGAGAGAGCTACCTTGCTTGCATTTACACACTTTTTCCTTGAGTCTCAAATCCTCTCCCTTGACCTCACATACCCAAGAAGGTATAAATCATTTCTCTTGGTCTAGACACATTATATGGAAGCTAATTGTACTCTTGAATCACATTCTAAGGCCACACAATCACTAGAAAAGCTAGGTGACTCATAAGACTCTTTTATGGTTCCATAATGCACTTAATGAAGCAACCTTTGGAAAACATCATCTTGGCTCCATTCTCTCCATCTATTTATGATTCTTGACTCCATTTAAACTTCTTAGAGTCATCACACAATCAATTCTAGGAGCCTAGCTAGGTGTTGCTTCTTTAAGCCATATTAAGAAACATATAAGGTCATCTCACTATCTATGGTTTCTAAATTTTTTTCAAGGCTTCCTCTCTTATCACACATGATACAAAACTAAGCTTGGAAGAAATTAAAACACTCTCTAGGTGCATGAACTCTCATTGGCTGAAGCTATGCTTCCATATGGCACCAATGGAGTTGTTTTAATTTCTTTGATAGGAGAAGCATGTGGGAGGCTCTCTTGGTGTCTTAGGAACTCATATATACTCTTAGACAACTTAAATTACTACTAGGAAGCTTCATCTTAGCTTAGGTGCAATTAAATCCCTAAATTCCATAACTTGCATTCTAAAGCTCCATTTTTAATTCTAGTTGTATATTCTTAATCCTTACACTCCATAACCTTTGGTTCCATCAAGAACACAAAGAAAAACTCTCCTCCTTACTTTCTCTCTTTAGACCTAAGCTTAAAGGGCTTAGAAACACAAGATTTTACAAGTGTTTCAAGTGAAGTCTTACATTAAAAATGGAGCTCTCTTCGTATAGATTATTTTCTACTAATTGATTTCTTGAAAAGAGTTCCTTTTTGGCTTGGGTTATACCTGAATCTTCAAGTTTTCAAGAAAAGAAAACCACCATTAGAGAGTGCTTAAAGAGAGGAATAACTTTCCTAACTGGCGTGAGATGAAACAGGGCCGTTTACTTACCTAAATGAAAGCTTAAACTTCGTCTCTTTCTCCCCTTCTAATGTCATGCCATTGCCATCCATTTTTCTACAAATGGAAGCTTAGAGAAGGTGATGAGGTGTAATCTTACTTAAGAAGCCTCTTTTACAATTTTTGAAAATGACCATTTTCCCCCTACGCGCCAGTTTGCTCCGTTTAGGCTCATTTTAACTCCTTTTTTAGAACCGTATTTTCCATCATAAAATTTAGATTCCCAATTAAATAAAATGCCTTTGGAATCACTCAAATCGGAGCTAAAATCTTCCCGAATAAATCAATCAAAATTCAGGTCAACCAATATTGGAAAACGTCCATCGTAGGGGTTTTAACTGTCCCGGGGCTTCCCATGATTTTTAGGGCCTATAAGAAACCCAAAAAACTCAAAACTTTCGTTTAAAAATCCTTCTTGTGAAATTTCAAATTTTTCTCAAAATGACAAAAATGCCCTTACGTTTCGTCAATCTTTCGTTACATTTCATTTCTTCATTATAGTTCAATTTTTCCTTCTGTCTAAGCCTGGGATTCTCATTTTTAAGAGTCTAGAATGCTTCCCAATTTTTTTGGGACCTTAACTAATTTATTTTGGGGGACTTGCTTTTGTATTCGGTGAATTTCATTCGTTTACAGAGAAACCGTACGTTACATTTCTTACATTTTCTCTCATTTTCAGAAAATCGGATGTTACAAATTACATTGACTAAGTGTAGGGGAGAAATGGGATGCCACATATATATAGGTAGGGACTAATTAGAAGCTTTTCAAAATGCCAATTTTGTCCTTCATTCTTGGTTTCTTCCTCAAGGCTTATTTTAACTCCTTTTTTATAACCGTTTCTTCTATCATAAAATTAAGGTCCTCAAACCTATAAATTGCCTTTGGAATCACTCAAATAGGATTTAAAACCTTCTCGGATGAAAGGGTCAAAGTTTAGGTCAACTGACATTTAAAATGTAAATCGGAAGGGTTTGAACCATTCTAGGGGTTCTTATAATTTTTACGACATCTAAAAACCTCAAAAAACTTAAGTTTTTCATTTTAAGATCCCTCCTTTGAGTTTTCTAAAAAGTGCCCAAAATTACGAAAATGCCACTATATTTCATCAAATTTTCTTTAGCCACTTTAGCTCTGGTTTCTAGGCATCCTAAGCCTTGGATCCTTTTTTTTTATTATTTATAATTTTATTCTAATTTTATGTGGTCTCAACTCATTCATTTTAGAGGACGCTCTGTTATATTTTGTCTGTTTTCATCATGTTTATCGAAACCGGGTGTTACATTTCTGCCCCCTTAAATAAAATTTCATACTTAAAATTTAGATACGTACCTTATGGGAATAACTCTAGATACTTTTTCTCATCTCATCTTCTAGCTCCCAGGGAAGTTCCTCAGGAGATAGCCCTTTCCAAGCCACTTTTACCAGTGATATCATCTTATTCCGTAACTGCTTAAGTTTAACATCCATAATTCGATCTGGTGATATTATATATGATAAATTATCCTATAATTGCACATTCTCGTATTTTACAACATGTAAGGGGTCAAGTTGGTACTTTTTAAGTTGGGATACATGGAATACAACGTGTATTTAGCTTAGGTTTAGGGGAAGAGCAAGTCATTAGGCCATAGGTCTAACTTTGTTAAGAATTTAGAATGGACATATGTACTTTGAACTGAGCTTCCTACTTTTAATGGATCTGCCTATCCCTGTGATTAGAGACACTCTCATAAAGACATAGTCTCCAACCTTAAACTCTAACGGTCTTCTCTTTTTATCTACGTAGCTCTTTTGTCTACTCTGTGCTGTTACGAGTTTCCTTCTGATAGTTTTTATTTGTCTAAAGGTATAGTCTACTAACTTTGGGCCTACAAGGCCCCTTTCTCCAAGCTTAACCCAACACACTGGGACCCTATACTTTTTCCCATACAATGCCTCATACGGTGCCATTTGGATACTAGAATGCTAATTGTAATTATAGGCAAACTTCGCTAGAGGCAATTAGGTATCCTAGTTACCCTTTAACTCTAAGACATAAGCCCTCAACATGTCTTCTAAGGTTTGGATGGTTCTCTCTATTTAACCATCTATTTGAGGGTGATAAGCTGTACTGAACCTTAATCTGGTTCCTAAGGTATCCTATAATAATCTCCAAAAATTCGAAGGGAATTTAGGATTTTTATCTAAAACTATGCTCCTAGGTACACCATGTAATCTCACTATCTCCTTGATGTATAACTGGGCTAACTTATCTAGGGTGTAAGTGGCTTTCATTGTTAAAAAGTGAACTGACTTGGCTAATCTATCCACTATCAATCATATGACATCATACCCCAATGAGGTCTGTGATAAACCCATGAAAAAATCCATCACCTATATCGTGGTGGTGAGTTGGACCCTCGTCGGGCGAGCCTGTATGGCACCACAATGGGTACACCTCCTGGAACCCTCAACTTAATTTATTCGAATTATGCCATGGCAAAATTGTATTATATTACCCTTCCTAGGTAAAATTTTCATCTTGTACTGTGACAAGATGTCTCGTGTTGCAGCACTCCTCACCTCTAACTGACTGTTGGCCGCGACTTAAGGTATTTTAGCCGCTACTCAACTTCCTCCTACACCTAAACTCTCTTAATTTCTTCCCAAATACTCTAACACTCCTTCTAATGGCATCCTAAGGTCATTTTACCTTAATCTATAAGGTTTTAAAAGTATCTAACCACCTAATTTACTCAGCATGTCTACCTTTACCAACTCAAATCCTAGATGTCGATTCCTAACCATCTACTATCATACATCAATAATTAATATATCTATGATAGTAAAAAGGATTCATATCCACTAACATTATCATCCAAATATAAATTCTAATATAGGCTCCATGCATTACAAGTCTAAGTCAACAATTTAAGGTATCCCATGATTACATTCTGAGATAATAGACCATATCTTAGGATCAACAAGGTTCTATATTAGGTATATAAGTGCATACATCAAATTCCAAGTTGTAAAGAGTCTAACTCCTTATTAGTTACATCATTGTATTCCAGTACACCAAAATGCCTACACTTGGCAACATGATTACATGATGATGATGCTTTATCCTATATTAGATCCATCCAAGTACATAATTTTTCACACATGGTCATAGCTCAAAGATTTTCATCCACTTGCTTCTCTTTATCCTTACTTGAAGGACCTTCACGTAAAATAGTCAGCCCATGAAACAAGGTGAGATGCAAATCTCAATAGCCAGAGGGAAAATCCATTCATATATTCTAATTTAATTAACATATATGTATGAAATCATATAAGCATATGAAAATATACCAGTTATATCAGTAAGTGAAATAATTAGGCTATTAGTGACTACTATCCCATACTAGCAATCACATTCTCACATGTTAAAGGCCATTAGCACCAGGAGAGGCCTACCCATCACACCAACTCCCCAATGAGTACAACTTGGGCTCAATGTATATAAGGGTATGATCACAACCCGGTGCTCAATTGAAGCATGATGCACAAGTGGTAGCCATATCACAACTCCACCATAGACTTACAAGGTTTAATCACAACATATCAAATAGTCAACTATTCATTATGCATTCAAAATTATAATTGTGCAATAAATATAAAATTAAAGTAGACATATGCATGGAATTTAACATCAACCCCGGTTACCTCACTTGTAAACAATTCTTTGAGGGCCAACAACAATGCTACTTTAACCTATGGACACAAAACTAGACCATTACTATTCCTAACCATCATTTATAGTAGCAAACCCGATACTCAAAGAATTAAACCATAAAGGACTACCTAAAGAATACTTACCTAGCCACTACAAGAACCAAACTCGGATTTGGTTGTGCCTACACCAATAACCTTAAGCAACACTTTAAATTTTGGGCAAATTCACACAAAATCACCATTCATTTCATAAATTAGCTATAAGGGTCCTAAACCAGTAGAAAATGCATCAAAATGAGAAGTTTATACTTACCCAATATCCTTCCTAGCCTCAGCCTTCAAAAATCTTCCAAGAAAACACTAAATAACCTATATCAAATTTGAGGTGTGGATGAAAATGCTCCAAATGAAAAACCAATTAGGTCAAATTGAAGAAGAAGAAGAGAGGGTCAAGTTATATAACAATTACCTTGGCTGATTTTGACTATAGAAGTAGGAAATAAGGACAAGAAGATGATGGAAAACCTAGCCTCCAAGGGACCTTCGAATTTTTCCTTTTACCTCTTGTGTTTCTTTTCTGTAGAATAATAAGGGGTTAGTCATTTTAGGGTTTAGATGGGTTTAAGTTAGGTTATGGGCTGACCTAAAGGCCCAATTCCAAGTGGGTTCAAATTTTTGGTTAGGTTAGACTAAGGTTTAGGTGTTAAATGGGTTAAATATGAGTTGAGCTTGCACAAAGTAAGAAAATGGAATTGGATCTCCTAAGAAAATGGAATTGGATCTCCCTAAGGCTAAGATTGGGCATCTATACTTAGCCTAAAGCATAATTAAATTAATCATAAGGCCTAAATTAATGTCCACCTCTATTAAGTAATTTTCTTAAGTAAACCCATATTAATCCCTAATTAATCATGATTATCCTTGACAAATTTTAGGGTTTTACACACATGATCCTCTTGTCTTGGCCTTTTCAATTCTAGAATCTCCTTCCAACTAGTCTCTACCTACATTATGTCCCTTAAGTTATTTTCAGTTACTTACTTGCCTCCATAAGAACATTAAATGTTCTACTTTCTATGGAGCTACTTTATGTCTAATGGAAGGTTTCAATCCTTTATCAAATCACTTGCACCTTCATTTTTCATCATCACATTTCTGTAAGTAGGAAGAGTATCAAGACAATTCAATGAATTTAGCAACATTTAATCCATGATAATCTCTTCTATTTACTTCAAATTGATAAATTCCATCTCTTTCTTGTCTCTAATTAAGTTGGGAATATATTTTTCATAGAATTCTACCAAGAAATTTTCCCAGTTAATTGGGATATTCCTGGTCTACATAATATTTATGTGCTATATCACCAATGATCAGCTTCTTTTTTCTAACATGAATATGGCTAATATGGATTTCTGTTCAAAAGTTCATCCTATTAAGATTTTCTCCAACTATATGATTTATGACTCTACTTTCTATATTTTCAATTCTCTATCAAATGAGGGTAGACAATTCTTTTTAAACTAATTCAAAAGTTACTGATTAGTGAGATGGGTTTGTAATTAGTCTTAAGGGGGTGTAGGTGGATTGTTAGGAATATTTGTTAGTTACTATAGTTATAGAGCATTTTGGGGCTTAGAGGCATTTGCTCTTCCATTTTCCCTTCTAGCTAGGGCATTATGTAGCTGCATTATTGTTTCTTATTGCTGTTGCATAATTTGCCTTTATTGTTATATTATATCCTATTATTAATTCAGGCAATCCATAATAGTTTGCATATCAAAAGTTTATGCATGTACAAGCTCAACCCTAGTAGGTTTGCCTCTTCTTGTATCCATCATTTTGTCTAAAAAGAACCACAAACCTTAGCATATAACACATATTCACAACACAGTTATCAACAATTTCCCAGTACCTTCAATAATTCACATACCACATACATAAGTAATTCAAACACTCTCTAACCAAGACATAGAGCTAGTTGCCTAAACCTTGGCTCTGATACTAAAAATGTTACATCTTAATATATTTCATATTTCCAATACATATATATGTCCATTCGAGGCAGAATAATTGCAACCAAACTTTCAATAGCAAAAATTCAGTTACTAATTATAGTAAATGGTTCCATACTGCGAAAATATGGACTTTCATCATTCCATATCACAATTTCATGCCTAAGTGTTTAGTTTTTATCAAAATTAACATGTACATGAACTACTTTATATAAAAAGACCCATTTGCTCTCTATTTCCTATAAATCACATAATATAGCATCAAATTTCAAAAAGTTATAACTTGAGTTACACAATTCTAATTGAGGCAAACTAGGTGTTATTTTAAAGTTTATAATATGAATTTTCCATTGTAAAAATTTCAAGTCAAATTAAATCCATTGGTGCCTTAAAAACCACAAAAAATTAAAAATGGATTAGATGAATAATACCAATGCCATGACAACTTTTTAAGGCCAACTTTGGAAATTCACCAAATATTCTATAGAACTTAAAAAGTTAAGAACTTTGTCTCTATAGAGAGATTTAAATATTTTCTAAATTCTCACCAAATGTCAAAGGTAAAGAGACATTTTGTAGCTCAAATGGCCAAAATTTTAGTTCCAAAGGGTACCTAATGAGCTTTAAAATGACATCTCTTACCATAAGAAAATGCATGTAAACCATCCAGGTATCTAGACACTAAATCATGTTCCATCATCTCATACATATATCTATTACTCATTTATTCATAGTCTAGCATTCTAACATATGTTTGCTGTAGTATCTGGTTCTCTGAAAACCAGAGAAAACGCGAGAAATATAACATATGATTTCTCTGTAAACGTACGAAAGTCACTAGATACAAAAGAAAGTCCCTTGAAAAGACTTAGTTAAGGTCCCAAAAAATTTAGAAAGCATTCTAGACTCCTAAAAATGAGAATTCCAAGCTCAGCAGGAAAGAAAAACAGAGCTAGAATGAAGAAATGAATTGTGAAGAAAAGTTGACAAAATGTAAGGGCATTTTTGTCATTTTGAGCAAATTTTAGAATTCTCACAGAAGGGCTTTTTAAAATGGAAGTTTTGAATGCTCTAAGGTTCTTAGGGGCACTAAAAATTATGGGAAGCTCCTGGACAGCTAAAACCCCTTCGATGGACATTTTCTAACAACGATGATCTCAAACTTTTACAGATTTGTTCGGGAAGGTTTTAGCTTTGATTTGAGTGATTCCAAAGGCATTTTACTAAATTGGGAACCTAAATTTCATAATATAAATACAGTTCTCAAAAAGGAGTTAAAACAAGTTAGAAACGAAAATGCCAAGAACAAAAGGCAAAATGAGAATTTTTGAAAAAGTAGCTTCTTGAACCTTCTTTAGAAATCACGCCACTTCTCCCTTCTTATTTAGGCTGATCTTGTGTATTCTAAAAATAGAAAAGAAGAGCAACAACTAGGGCATACAAGAGGAGGAGAATTTGGAGGAGGAAAAAGCTAAGAAAGGTAGGAAATTTCAAAGGTTTTCATGCTTCTTCCTTTTGCATTTTTGTTTCCCTCCCTCTAAGCTTCCTTTCTATGGTTTTATTGAGTCCTTTTATACTGATTTGAGGTCAGACCAAGGGGGAAAAATTTGGATTTGAAAAGAGGAGGCCAAGGAAATGAAAATCAAGCAAGAAAATAAGAAAAAATAAGGTAAAATCTCCATCCTATGGTAGCTACTCCTTCCCCCTTCTTCTCCCTATTTCACTCCATGTATGTAGTTGTAGGGAGGCTTGAATTTTAGGCAAAACCAAGGGTGAATCTTAGGAATTTAAGGGAGGAGAGTAAGAATATGCAAAGAAATCAAAGAAATAAGTATGAATTTGCAAGATAGGGAGGTTAGGGTTTTGATTACACCTTGAACTCTACCATGAACCCTAGCCATATTTTATAATGTTTAAGAGTTCATATAGGCTTTTAAGACACCAAGAGAGCTTCCTACATAATTCTCCCATCAAAGGAAGCAAAGAAACTCTAAGGATGCCAAGAAGAGCATATGCTTTAGCCTAGAGTAGAAATGGCACCTAGGGGTAGTTTTAAATTGTTCTAAGTTTATTTTTGAGTCATGTATGATGGGGGAGTATGAGAGAAAGCCTTTAAAAAATTTTAGAAACCATAGAAATTGAGATGGCCTTGTTTGTTCCATATTATGGCTTAAAGAAGCAACACCTAGCTAGGCTCCTTGATTTGATTGTGTGACGACTCCAAGAGGTTTCAATGGAGTCAAGAATCATAAATGAATGGAGAGAATGGAGCCAAGATAATGTTTTCTTAAGGTTGCTTCATTAAGCGTATTATGGAACCATAAAAGAGTCGTATGAATCACCTAGCATTTCTAGTGAATGTGTGGCCTTAGAATGTGATTCAAGAGTGTAATTGACTCCTATATGATGTGTCTAAGCTAGAGAAATGATCTCTACCTTCTTGGGTGTATGAGGTCAAGAGAGAGGACTCAAGGCTTAAGGAAAATGTGTGTAAATGCAAGCAAGGTAGCTCTCTCCACCATCACTCATGCATGAATGTGTGCCTACATTGTCTTGGAATGTGTGTATATATGTTTTGAACTATGAAAAGTAATTTGGCATGAGCTTTTATTCCATGGTACGATAATGATGTTTTATGCATGCAAATGATATTTTATATGCTTGCTTTAGTTTGCTTGAGTGTAAAGAAGCCAAGAACCCTCTAGCCATGGTAAGGATGAGCCAAAAACCTTTGATCTTGGTTGAGACAAAGTAAAGAGTCTCCCAAAAGTGAGGTTGACTCCTAAGAGTAAGGTTGAGTCAAAAAACCTCTTAAGAAAAGTGGGTGAAGCAAGTCCAAAATCCACAAGTGAATGGATGAGGCTAATCCACTCACTTGATATGTGACAACCCTACCTTCTAATCATAGTAATTATGGTTAAATACACGATTAATGCTTAATGATCAAGGTTTAAAGTCATTAAAATTAAATACATCATGAAAATTATAGGGAAATTTAGACCGTGCTAATATTAGGTTCATTAACTACACAACCAAAATTGTGAGAATGCATAAAAGAAATTGTACTATCATGAGGGATTTGTGATTCATCCATCCATCAATTTCAACACACAAAAAATCTCCCACAAGTGTTCCTATATCATTTCCTAGCATTATCATTGAAGAAACTAGGGTTTCTAGGCTAAAGGTAAGAGTTTGGGAACCATTACCACGACTTGAAACACTTCCGCCGCGACTAAGTTAGGTATTGAAGCTCAAAAACTAAGTTTTTCACTTTGTGCTACGGCCCTGACTTTCTGCGCCATGGCTAAGTTACTCATGGGAATCTTATTGGGCAACTCACGCAAAGTTCGTGACGAGTTAGATCGTCACCGCAGCAAACCTACATGGCACCGTAGCAGAAATGCCTCATGGAGCTACTGTTCAAAGTCCCACGATTCTCGCCTTGATGGAATACACTTACGCTGAGGCGAGGCTTGCAATTATACACTCCCTACATGGCTTCCTCAACTTGTGCCGCGACAGGACCTGTTGCATCGTGGTGAGCTTTCTTTCTGCCACCCTCCTGGGTGATTCATTTCGTGCTGAGCCATGGCATTCCTCAGCATTATTACTCTCCAGGCCGCGGCGAGGCCTTCCTAGCCGCGGCATGACTCCCTTTTTAACTATATCTCCCAAATTTTGTCTCATGTACCCCAATTCTCTTCCTGAAAACACCTTAGGACCACTTCCCCTCATTTTATATGACTCTAATGGTATTTATCTACTCTATTTACCCAGCTATTCTACCATTACCAATTCAAAACTTAAATGTTAATTTTCACTCGTCCAACTACCCTATATCAACAAGTCCATAGAGTAATAACAATAAGAATTCATAGACTATTAATAATTAACATTCAATATACATTCCGTTAGAGATTTCATACATTAATGGTTTATATTAACATCTAATGCATCACATAATTATATTTCCAATAGTATACCATACCATAAATTTAGTAAAATTCATACATCAGGTGTTATAGGTTCATACATCCAATACCAAACTAAGATGAGGCCTACTCCTCAATAGATACATCCTAAGTAATCAAAATATAAGAGCCTACACTTGGCAACATGATTACATGATGATGCTATACAAAAAGGAATACAAAATTTAACATCTATTCTAAATAAATCAGTCTAAATGTAGCCTTCTCTCCACATGGTTAGAGCTCATGGATTTTCATCCACTTGCTTCCCTTTATCCTTACCTAAAGAGCCTTCACCTGAAAGTATGATCCCATGAAATGGGGTGAGATATGAATCTCAGTAACCAAGGAAATTTCCATTCATATAATCCAATTTAATTAACATATATGCATGAATCAAAATTAAATCAGAATCATATAAGTCATATCAGCAAAGGAAATGGTTAGGCTACTATGATTACCATCCCATACTAGCAATCATAATTCCACATGTTAAAGGCCAATAACACTGGGAGAGGCCCATCTAAGGCACTCACTCCCCAATGAGGACAACCAAGACTCAGTGCATTTAGGGTTTGATCATAACCCGGTACCCTATCGAAGCACATGCATGGGTGGCAGCCATACCACGGCTCCACCATGAACTCACAAGGTCTAAGTACTATACAATAGATAGCCAACCAATTCATTTAGCATTTCAAATCATTCATGTATAGCAAATATGAAATTAAAGCAGATATATGCATGGAATTAATATAGTCCCGGTTACCTCACTTGTAGCTAATTCTCTAAGAACCAATTGAATGCTATAACACCATACTTCTAGGACTCAATTCATACAATTCTCATGCCTCATCTTATGTTTGTTCTATGGAAACAATATAGTGGCATAGGGAGTTATGAATAAAAATACATTTCTCTACAGGTAAAATTTTTCTTTCGGATTCCTGTAGGCCATATGAAAGTATCTATCACTTTCTCATACTTAAACACATAAATATAACGCATTTCCATCATCAAATTTGGCCTACAACTCATAGAAAGCAAAGGAGCATATGAAATCCATGTTTGCATTTTCGGCCAAGATTTCCTCTTTTCTGTCACAAACTTTGGAAAATCATAACTAAATATAGAAAAATCAAGAACATACAAACTTAGTCATTCTGGAAACCTTAGGATGTATAATTCACACTAAAAATATGTCCAGATTATAAAATTCATCACACAGGACGTTTGACATCCAAAAAGCTTCAGAGTCGCTAGCTGCCTGGGCTGTGGTTCAGTTTACTGATACAAATTTCTGAAATTCATAACTAATTCTATAAAAATCGAAATCACACAAATTTAGTCATTCTAGAAAACTACAAATGTTAAATTGATACTAAAAATAATTACAGAATGAAACCGATATGTTTAGTTAGCTGGACCCTATGGAACAGTAACCGGACTCATGGGGCGCTACTGATGTTGACAGTTAACTTCAAACATGCATAACTCACTGCTCAGACCTCCAAATGAGGTGATCTCAGTGTCCAAAGAAAATTTATGACCTCTAGTTTATGTGTAAAATTTCATAAGCATTGGACACCATTTGGCCATCAGGTGACACAGAATTCAAAACTGCCAGTATGAATAGTACCCATACCAGAATCCATGAAAAATCCCAACTTTGAAAATTCATCAACTATTCTCTAGGTCTCCGAAAATTATGATCGTTAGCTTCCCAAAAATCTCTTAATGATACCTAATTGCATGCCAAGTTTCAGGGCAAGACTAACTCATTTGGCCAAAAAATGGCATAGGGTTCCATTATGGTCAATTTTGGCTCCATATTGGGTACCAAGATTGCCAAATGGATTTCCCTTAGTCTTGGCACCTTTTGGGCAAGTCTAAAAGCACATTTAAGACTTGTGTGAGCTGCCCAAATGGTCCCAAATCTCATGCATCTCATTTTGGCCATTCAACCCACATTTATGCACACTTCCATCATACTTTCATATTGCATAATTTGGCATCTCATGCTCAAAATGTAGGCTAGAAGTCATACATCATATTCATACATTTAAACATCATATAATATTATATTTACATGTGTCTCAAGAGTCATGGTACATTTACAACAACATATACATCAAGAAACATAATTATGGTTCTAAAATGGCTAAAGCTAGACATAGACTTGTCATTCTTCCTTCTTCATTGATGTTGGCTCCCTTCACCATAGTTACTTGGTCCACCTAGCATGTTAGATCATTGGAGGGGAGGGAATGAGATTCAAAGAATCCTAATAGCTCATCTTCCATTAAATCACACATAATATGTACAAAGCAAGCTTTTCAAATGTATGTATGGAAAAATGGAAGTCATGGACATTTTCAAAGCAACCTTGGCATGTGAATCAATCATACAAGACATTCAAGAGTTCCCCAAGTGTTTAGATTGGCCTCACACTTCTCCTCATGGATTTTGGACTTGCCTCACCTATTCTTTAAGAGCTTTGGACTCAATCATACTCTTGGGAGCCCACTTTGCTTTTGGGAGACTTTTTGTTATGTCTCAACCAAGCTCAAGGGTTCTTGGCTCATCCTCACCAAAGGGAAGAGTTCTTGGCCTCTCCTCACTCAAGAAAACTCATACAAATATCATGGATTGATTTAAAACATAACATGGCATCAAGGATCATGGAATATAAAGGCATGCTAGCATACTTTTCTTAGCTTGAAAATACACATACACACATTCTAAAATAAGCTAAACACACATCCATGCATGAGAGAAGGTGGAGAGAGCTACCTTGCACAATTTCACACACTTTTTCCTTAGCTTTCAAGCCTCCTCTTTCGGCCACACACCCACAATTTGGTGCAGATATTTTCTCTTGGCCTAGATACAATTTATGGGAGCCAATTAGGTCTATGAAACATATTCTAAGGCTACATCACTTGTTAAAACACTAGATTGCTCTATAGGCTCCATTATGGTCCATAAAGGCACTTAATGAAGCAACACCCCTCAAGGGACTTCTAGGCCTCATTCTTTCCTTTCAAATATGATTCTTGACTCCTTTTAAACCTCTTGGAGTCATCACGTCATTAAAACAAAAGGCCTAGCACCATGTTGCTTCTTTAGGTCATAATATGGAACCTAAGACACCAAATCACTTTCTATGAGTTCTAAATTTTTTCTAAGGCCTCCTCTACTCATCTTCACTCATCACATATGACTCAAGAATAGCCTTAGAAAAATTTAAAACTCTCCTTAGCTATAAGAACTTGCCTAGGCCGAGACTATGGGGGGAAGAAGAGTTTATGGCCTTCTTGATTTTTTCTTGATAGGAGACACACTTGGGAGGCTTCTTAGAGGTCTTAGGAGCTCAATCAAACACTCATATATGCTAGGGAATGCATGAATCAAATCAGTTTTTGCAATCCCTTCAAATGCACTACACTTTTTCTACTTATAGTTCATTAATTGTTCTTGCAATTCTTTGCTTTCTTGGATGGGAGGTGCATGTGGGAAGCTCTCTAGGGGTCTTAGGTGTGACAACCCTACCTTCTCATTACTGTAATTATAGTTGAATGTGTGATTAATAATTAATTATCAAGGTTTGAGTGGTTACAATCTATCACATTGTGAAAATATGGAAAAATTTAAACCTTGACGTTAGGGTCATCACCATACCACCACACAATTCAAAATTTGCATAAAAGAAATCCTACTACCATAAAGGGTTTATGATACAACCATTCATTAGTTTCAATACTCAATAATCTCTCACAAGTGTCCCTATATCATCTCCTAATATCACCGCGGCGAGTTGGACTTTCGCCGCGGCCAACCTATGTGGCGCCGCGGCGGAAATGCCTCTTGAAACTACCGCTTAACTCCCAGGAATCTCGCCTTGGCGCAATATATTCGCGCTGCGGCGAGTTTTGCTTCTGTCCAATCCCTATTTTATTTTTCTCGACTTGTGCCGCGGCAGGATGTAATGCGCCGCAGCGAGTTTTGGTTCTGTTACCCTCCTGGCGATTTTTTTTCACTCTGCGCCACGGCGAGATTTCTCAAGCTGCGGCGTGCCTCGCCACTGTCACTCCCTGGGCAAATTTTCCTCCCTTGCATCATGGCGGGATTGGTTGTGTCGCGGCGCCTTTCGGTTCTGTCTCCCATTTGGCCGCTGCGAAGCCTTCTTGGCCGCGGCGAACTTCCCTCCTGTGACCACATTACCCAAATTTCGCCCCCTACACTCCAAATCTCATCTTAAGAACTCTCTAGGTCCACCTTCCCTTGGTTTATGTGATCCTAATGGTGTTTATCTACCCTATTTACTCATCAATCCATTCATTACCATTGAAAAACTTAAATGCTACTTCCTACTTGTCCCACTAGTTCATATCAACAATTTCAAGAATATATGACAGCAAGATCACATGCACTAGCAGCAATTTACATCCCATGCAAATTCCATAGAAATTCCATTCCACAATAGCTCACCTCCAAGGCATCATATAACTACAATTCCCATATAGTAATCCATATCACAATTTCAGCAAAACTACATATATTTAATGCTATAAGTTCACACATTGATATTCACTATAATGAGACTTGAATCTTTAACGGTTACATTTCATTTAAACAAAATATAAATGCCTACACTTGGCAACATGATTGCATGATGATGCTTAGAAAACTAATAACAAACTTGCATCTACCCTATTCTACTCAGACCAAGTGTAGCTCCCCACACCCGGCCTCAGCTCATGGATGTTCATCCACTTGCTTACCCTTATCCTTACCCGAGGAACTTTCACTTGAAATATTAATCCCATAAAACGGAGTGAGATATAAATCTCAGTAACCAAAGCAATTCCATCATATATCCAATTTAATTAGCATATATGCATAAATCAAAATCAACATCAGAATCATATCCATCATAACAGCAAATGAAGCAATTGGGCTATCATGATTACTATCCCATACTAGCAATCATATTATCACATGTTAAAGGCCATTAACACTAGGAGAGGCCCGTCTATGGCACCCACTCCCTATTGAGCACAATCGGGGCTCAGTGCATCTAGGTTTGATCATAACCCGGTGCTCGATCGAAGCACATACATGGGTGGCAGCTGCACCACAGCTCCACCATGGACTCACAAGGTCCAATACAATATAACAGATAGCCAATTAATTCATTCAACATTTCAAATCATTCATTTACAGCAACATATGAAATTAAATAAAATATATACATGGAATTGATATAAACCCAGTTACCTCACTTGTAGACACTTGCAACAATCACCAATGGTGCAGAAGTCCTCCTATAACCATAGCATCATAGAATTACTACTCTAATTTATCATTAACAGTTACAATTAGTACCCAAAGAATTTAAGATGCTAATAACTACCTAAGGATCACTTACTCAGCCACTTTAAGTCCCAAATTCGGATTAAATTGTCCCCCACCAGAAAACTCAATATTCCACCCAAAATCCTAAGCAATTTCGTACATAATTAATACCCATTTTATAAATTAGCTATGGGGGTCTCAAATTAACAAATGAAGCATTAAAATAGAGGGTTTAAACTCACCCAAGGTCAGCCCTAATTTCAACCTATGAATTTCACTAAGAAAACCCCCAAACACTCACATTTCAGATTTTGGGTAGGATGAAAATGCTCCAAATGAAAAACTAATCGGGCCAAAATAAAGAGAAAGATGAGGGAATTAAGTTGTATAACTATTACCTTGGCTGAATCTTGCTCTAAATGTGAGAAAATGCAGAATTAGTGCCCCCAACCCTAGCCTCCTTCTCAACCTCCGAATTTTGCTTCTTGAGTTTATGTTTCAGCAAGTGTGAGGA
Source organism: Erythrophleum ivorense (assembly GCA_026724425.1). Taxonomy (NCBI): domain Eukaryota; kingdom Viridiplantae; phylum Streptophyta; class Magnoliopsida; order Fabales; family Fabaceae; genus Erythrophleum; species Erythrophleum ivorense. The sequence continues at coordinate 4,003,470 of JAIUCV010000025.1, read as the reverse complement.
AGAGGCTAGTGTATTAGGGTTTTAGTTGGGTTTAAGTTGGGTCAAAAATGGGTCATGGGTTGCTCCAAGGTCCATCTTCATTTGGGTTGTAGATTTTAGCTTATTGGGCCAGTTTTAAAGTGTTGGGCTACAAAATTTGTTGGGCCAGTTCTTGTCCATTGGGTTGCTGAAGTTTAATTGGGTTTGGGCCAAGTTTGAGAAGCTCAAGAATGTGGGTCTGCACAAGGGTTATTAGGCCTCTTAGAAGAGTCTATACAAGGTGGATTTTGGGCCTCCATCACACTAAATTGGGTTGGGTCAGCACCTAACCAATTGGGCCCCCATTAGCCTTTTCTCATGATCTATTAATTTAAGCCTAGATAAAATTTCTATCCTAATTAAATCTCAAACCTATATTAATTACGCTTAATTAGTCTAATCCATGATTAATACCTTAATTAATTATGGGGTGTTATATTAGGAGCATGTTTAAACATTCAATTAAGTCTAAGAACATTCATATAAAATCAGATTTGCAAAGGAGCATTTGGATCCCTAATAGTTCCATCTTGTTTCCTAATGCCCCTTTCTTGATTCTATTAGTTCATTCTTAATCCTTACACTCCAAAACCTCTAATCCTTCCATAAATTAGGCAGAAAATAGCCTTTAAAAATTGGGCTCATGGTGCCTAAATTCGTGCAAGAGGAAGGGGGAGGGAGAAACTACTAAAGAGTGGAAGTTTTACCTTGTTTTCTTGCTTCCTTTGGCTTGTTCTTCCACTTGGTTGGCTTACTCCCTCAATTTTCGAAATTTTCCTCTCTGTTCTGCCCTAAAAACAGCACCAAACTCTCCATTAAAATCATAGAAAGAAAGCTTGAGAGGAGAGGAGCAAGGTTCAAGAAGGAAGGATATGGAATTTCTTAAAGTTTCTTACCTTTTTCTTGAATCTCTTCCTCCAAAATCCTCCTCCTCTTATGTGCCTAAGAAGCTGGAGTTTTCCTCTAAAATTGGGCAGAAGCAAGTCGGTCTTAAAGAGGAGAGAAAGAACGTGGATAAGAAGGAGCTACAAGTCACTTTATGCAACTTTTTACTTTTGCATTTTAGTACATTTTCTTGGCTTTTTTATTTTAGACTCATATCAACTCCTTTTTGAAATTTGTCTTTTCCATCATAGGTTCTTAATCATAAGAATTGCCTTTGGAATCACTTAAAAAGGATCTGAAACCATTCCGAAATGTTCGGTCAAAGTTTTGGTCAACCTTTGCCGAAATCGCTCACCGAAGGGGTTTCAACTGTTCTAGGGGTTCCCATGGTTTTCAGGGCCTCTGAGAACCCTGGAAAACTCAAATTTTCCATTTAAAAAGCTTTCTTGTGAGTTTTCAAAATTTTCCAAAAATTACAAAAACACCCCTACTTTCTTCGGCAAATTTTCTGAGCTCTTCTGGCTCTAGTTTTTGGGCATCTCAAACCTCAAATCCTCATTTTCTAATATTTAAAATTTTATCATAATTTTAGTTGGCCCCAATTACTTCTATTTCGAAGACTTCCTTTTATATTTGGTCCATTTCTGACGTTTATGGAGAAACCAAACATTGCGTTTCTCACGTTTACGGAGGGACCGGATGTTACAAATGCTACTTCGGCCTATGGACACAAAACCAAGCCATTATTATCCCTAATCACAATTTGTCTCAGCAAACCCATCACTTAAAGAGTTAAACTATATAGGACTACTCAAAAACACTTAACCAATTACCACTAAAACCAAATTTGGATTTGGTTGAGCCTACCCCAGAAATTTCAAAATAACACCTCAAATTCTAAGTAAATTCGTATAAAAATAATACCCATATTACAAATTAGCTATAGGGGTCTCAAATTAGTAGAGAAAGCATTAAAATGAACAGTTTACACTTACCTAATAACACTCTCAGCCCCAACCTACGAAATTTCACCAGAAAATCCCAAACAACCACATTTCAAATTTTGGGTATAGTGAAAATACTCCAAATGAAAAATTATTCAGGCCAAAATAAAGAGAAAGAGAAGGGGATTAAGTTATACAACTATTACCTTGGCTAAATCTTGCTCTAGAAGTGAAAAATGGTGGATTTCTTGCCCCAAACCCTAGCCTCCCTTCAAACCTCCGAAAATGAGTTATGTTTTATGTTTCTGCATAAGGGAGGGGAAAGGCTGAATTTGTTTAGGGTTTTGGATGGGTTTGGGCTGACCCAATGGTCCAATTGCAAGTGGGTTCTGATTTAAGCCTTATTGGGCCAACTTTAATGTATTTAGCTGTAGAATTTAATTGGGTCAGACCAAGTTTAAAGGACTCAATTGATTTGGGTCTGCACAAGGGTTATTGGGCCATTTGTAAGAGCTTGTGCAATTTGGGTCTTAGGTCTCTAATTCATTAAATTAGATTGGCCCTCCATTAGTTCTTAAACTTGGCCTACTTAATTTAATTTGGGTCTGGATGGGGTTTCTAACTTAATTAAATCTCAAACTTATATTAATAATTTATCTCTCTAAAGTTTCCATTCACTTAACTCGCCTAATTGTCCTTTATTAATTATTCTTAATTAACCCAAATCCATGATTAACACCTTAATTAATTTTGAGGTGTTATATGACAAGACTATGTATGCTAAACATGATGTGTTCAAATGCCAAGAATGTTTTATGAATGATCACATATGTCACTATGCCCATACATGCATTTTTAAGACTTGTATTGCATACTTTATATGTGATTGAAAGGGAGATGAGCTATTAGAATTTTTTGAATCTCATTCCCTCCTCTCTAATGTCTTAACATACTAGGTGAAGCAATTGAGCAAGGTAATGGAAGCAACTAAGCCAAGGAGAAGGAGATTGACATCAAAATGCATGAAATGACTTAGATTTAGCTCTCTTGTAGCCATACACATGGCATATGATGTAATTTCATGATAAAATGATTATGTAATTATATGAGCATGTGTAAATACCCAAATGTATGATGTATGAATGAAATTTAATGCCAAATGTATGAGATAGCATGATTTGGGTATTGGATGGCCAAGGCTAGTATGTGTAATCTTGTGTATATCATGGGGTGGATAAGCGAGTTTGAGAAATTTAGGTTTATGCACCTTTGAGATAAGTTTAGAAAGTCATTTTGGTGCATTCCCACTTGCTCAAGTGGTCATAGTTGCCTTAGAACTTGAAATGGACCATTTGGACCCCTCATATGGCACAAATTGAGCCATTTTGCAACCCAATATCAACATCTGACCAAATGATCAAATTTTTTCATGAAATTTGGCACACGTGTAAATTTTATCTAGATTTTTTGGGAAGCCAAAGGCCAAATTATTTGGAGCTCTGTGAAATTAATTATGAATTTCTAAAGTTGCCATTTTTTTGCTAAATTGATATGGGTACTATTCATATGGTTAGAAACTTGAGTTGTGTCATTCGTGGGACAAATGATGTCCAATGCTCATGAAATTTTATAGACATAAAATAGACATGATAATATTTCCATGGCCATTAAGATCACCCCAATTGGACCTTGAAATAGGGAGATATAAATTTTTGAAGTTGGAGATTAGTACCAGGGATGACAGCTGACCTCTAGTACTGTTCTATCAGTTTCTGGTGCCTAGAAGCCTCTGTTGTGGTTTGAATATTTTTAGCATAAATTAGATATCTATAAATCTCTATAATGGCATAGTGTGTCTATTTTTTATTTTTTTTAGAATTAGTTATGATTTTTCAAATTTAGGCACAAAATCTAGAAAACTGATTCGAGGCTGCACTAGTATGTTTTGTGTAATTGCTCCCTTTGCTCGGGGTATGGACCATCCTTTGAGCTTGTTATGGGTTGTAATTATGTATCTAAATATGAGAATGAGATGAATGAGTCCATATGACCCACAGGATGTAATACCTTATATTTCTAGCTCATTTCACAACATTTCCATGCTTTACATTCATAGATTTCATAAAAGAGCAAGCAAAGGGAATTAAAATAATGCATTTTCTTGCGTTGCATCGTGTATGAAAATTTCATTCGATGTCACGTGGACCATATGAGCTTATACAACACATTCTCATATTTAATTATATCGATACACCTCATTTGCATCATGAAATGTAGCCCACAACTCATGAAATTCAAAGGAAAACTTAAAATAGGCATATTAAATTTCGGCCATATTTGACCCCTTTTCTGACCAAATTTTGAAAATTCATAACTAATTTTAGAAAAATTAAAATCATGTACTCTTGGCCATTTTGGAAAGATACAGATGTCTAGTTCATACTAAAAATATGTTCAAACTATAACATCCATAACAGAGGACGTTTGACATCTGAAAAGGTCCAGAGATTAAACTGCCTCCTAATTCTATCACAGAATTCTGCAGCAAATTTTGAAAATGTCCAATTAATTCCAAAAAAATCTAATGCATTCAAATGATACCAATATGGAAAGCTGTGGATGTTAACTAGAGGAAAAAATATTTCTAGACTAGCTCAGGCAGCCCAAGCCTCGAAATTCAATAGAACAGTAACTTAGGTCGGGCAAAACTCCTGATATAGGATAGAATGTTCAAAAATTCATATCTCCCTCTCTAGACCTCCAATTGAGGTGCTTCTAGTTGGATCGAGTCATATGAATGCCTAGTTTATCTATATAAAATTTCATGGCAATTGGACATCATTTGAGCTTTGTGTGACAGAATGCATTTTCAGACCAAATGAATAGTGCAGCAGACCAAATTCAGAAAAATTGTCAACTTTGAAAACTCATCAAATATTCTATAGACCTCCAAAAATTATGGTCTTTAACTTTTCAAAAAGCTCTTAATGAGACTTAATTCCATGCAAATATTAGATTAAGAAGAGCTTATTTGGCCAAAAAGTGACATAGGGTTCCATTATGGTCATTTTTGGCTCCATATAGGGTACCAAAGTGACCAAATGGTTTTCCCTTAGTTTTGGCACCTTTTGGACAAGTCTAAAAGCACACTTAGGGCTTGTGTGAGCTGCCCAAATGGTCTCAAACCTTATGTATCTCATTTTGGCCTTTTCATCTACACATATGCCCATTACATCAAACTTTCCAAAATGTATACCTTGGCATTACATATCCAATTTTTATTCTAGAGTTCATACATCATATCCATACATTTATACATTACATAATATCATAATTACACATGTCTAAGAAGTCATAAACCATATAAATCATTGGATTACAACATTGAACACCAATATGGCCTTAAAATGACAAGACTTAAGCATTTGGTTGTCACACTCTTTCCTTCAAGGTGGTTGGCTTCCATTACCATGTCCACTTGGTCCACCTAGCATGTGAGATCATTGGAGAGGAGGGAATGAGATTCAAAGAATCCCAATAGTTCATCTCCTATTCAATCATACATAATATATGTAAAGCAATCCTTAAAAATGCATGCATGGATATCATGGAAGTTGTGAACATTTAAGAAGCAAGTTTGGCATGTGGATAAGTCATACAAAACATTCAAGATCTCACCAAGTATTTGGATTGGCTTCATACTTTTTCTTATAGATTTTAGACTTGCCTCACCTATTCTTTAAGAGATTCTTGGACTCAACTATACTCTTGGGAGCCCACTTTGCTTTTGGGAGACTCTTTGCTTTGTCTTAACTAATTTCAAGGGTTCTTCTTGGCTCATCCTTACCATGGTTAAGAGTTCTTGGCCTCTCCACACTCAAGCAAACTCAAACAAACATCATACATTCATTTGAAAACATAATATGTTATCATGAAATCATGGCATATAAAGTCATGCTAGCATACTTTTCATCGCTTGAAAATAAACATACACACATTTTAAGACAAGCTAAACACACATCCATGCATGGGAGAAGGTGGAGAGAGCTACCTTGTATACAATCACACACTTTTTGCTTAGAATTCAAGCCTCCTCTTTCGGCCACACACACACAAAAGTATGAGGAAGGTTTCTCTTGGCCTAAACACAATTTATGGAAGCCAATTAGATTCATAAAATAAATTCTAAGGCCACACAATTTGCTTAGACACTAGGTTGTTCTATAAACTCCATTATGGTCCATAAATACTCCTAATGAAGCAACACCCCTTAAATAATTTCTAGGTTTCATTCTTTCCTTTCAATTATGATTCTTGACTCCTTTTAAGCCTCTTGAAGTCATCACACAATTAAAACAAAGGGCCTATCATCATGTTGCTTCTTTAGGTCATAATATGGAACCTAAAGCACCAAATCACTTTCTATGAGTTTTAAATTTTTTTGAAGGCCTCCTCTTATTTTCATTCATCATATATGACTCAAGAATGGCCCTAGAAAAATTTAAAACTCTCCCTAGCTATGGGAACTTGCCTAGGCCTAAACTATGCCCCTTTTTGGCCTCCTTGGAATTCTCTTTGTTTTCTTGAAAAAGGAAGCATGTGGGGAGCATCTTAGGGATCTTGAGAGCTCATTTAAACTCTTAATTAGACCTAGAAATCATCACATAAGGTCAAAATTTACAAGGTGCACACAAAACCCTAGAATTTGCATCTCGAAATCTAATGGTTGTTTTGTTGTTTCCTTTGCATATTCTTGTTCTTCTCCCTCAAATACCTAAGATTCATGCTTGGTTTGGCTTAAAAATTAGATCCTCCTATAGCTCCTAGGGTTAGGCGAAATGGAGAAGAAGGGTGAAGGAAGATATCAACCATAGGATAAAAGTTTACCTAGTTTCCTTGCTTAATTTTGCTTGAATCTTGCTTTCTCCAAGCTCTTCTCTTCAAATCTAAAAATTCCCTTGAGTTTCTCCCTTGAATCAGATTTATAAACTTCATTTTAATCAAAGGGAACAAAGGAGAATGAAGAAGAGGTGATGTGGATGGAGAAAAGCATGAAAAATAACTATGGAATCATACCTTAAGCTTGGATTTTCTTTTCTTCTTCTTCCTCCTTTGCTCCTCTTCTAATTTGGGGCAGAATAATCTGAAGCTAAATGAGGGAGAGTGTGAGGCACCACCTATTTATAAGTAGGAAGAAATGGCTTTTTCAAAAATTTCAATGTTGCCCTTCGTTCTTTGCATTTTTGTTTCTCCTTTATTTTAGCTCTTTTTTTAGAACTGTCTTTTCCATTATGAAATTTAGGTTCCTAATTAAATAAAATGCTTTTGGAATCACTCAAATCGGAGCTAAAACCTTCCTGGATGAATCAGTCAAAGTTCAAGCACACTGACATTGGAAAACTTCCACCGGAGGAGATTTAACTGTCCTGAGGCTTCCCATGGTTTTCAGGGTCTCTGAGAACCTCGGAGAACTCAAAAATTTCATTTAAAAAGCCCTCCTGTGTGAATTCCAAAAATTGCTCAAAATTACAAAAATGCCATTACATTTCGTAGGTTTTCTGTCAAAATTTGTTTCTTCATTCTAGCTCCTTTTTTCCTTCTGTTTAAGGCTAGGATTCTCATTTTTAGGAGTCTAGAATATTGCTCAAATTTTTCAGAACCTTAACTAATTCATTTCAGGGGACTTGCTTTGAAAACATGCCTGTTTTCATTATTTAACGAAAATCGGACATTACACAAGATACAAAATGAGAAATTTTACCCATAGGGAAATGCATCTTGATTTATGACTTCCAATGCCATTATATTGCTTCCCATAAAATTTACATGAGATAAGGCATGGGATTAGTATGAGTTGAGTGTTAAAGTTATGGTGTTACATTTACATTACATAACATCATTATATAAGTTTACATAATCATATTTGCAATATCATAACCTAGGCCAAGTCTCTTGTCATAATAGACTTCTCTAAGTGTTTTGTTCATCCCTGTCCTTGCTTCATACATCACTTGGCCATGGTTAGTGAAGATACGAAAATATAAGATTTAAAGAATTCTAGTAGCTAAACCAACATTCAAACACATATGGTTCACTTAAGCACAAAGAAGCAAGCATGCATGTTATGTAATCATAGCTAATCCATATATAAGAGAGAAAATTCATGCTTTAGGGGTTTCCTTAGCTCAAGCAAGAGCAAATCCATGATCATTTCTTTAGGCTTACCCACTAAAGAGCCACTTCACTCACAAAGCCCAAGTTGGTCTCACGAAATAGCATATTTTACTTAAACAATCAATAAGCCAAACAATTACAAATAATACATACAAGCAACCAAGGACTCAAGCGAGCCAATCAGACATATAAGAATGAAGAAAGAGCTATCTTGTCAAGTAATTTCAATCAATTGCCTTGTTCTTCTCCTCTTGATCCTACAACCTCATAAACATTTTAGTGTGGTCCTACTTACTTGGCTTAGGCACATCAATTAAGCTATAAAACACTCAATTAGGTCATATTTAAACTCACCCTAGCCTACATGTGCATATTTGAATTTAAAGTATGATTTCATTTTCTTTAAGTGTTTAAAAATGACTCATTCCATTTGCCACATTTCATATTCCAATTCTATCATTCATCTATCTTAATTTGCTCACCTTTCATAGCTAAAACAAATCCAAAAGCTTAGCCATATCACTTATTCCATTCCTAGGACAAGTTAGGGTTTTTATGGAACCAAATTTGCAACTGCATTGAATCTCATTATTTTCTCAAAGTAATGGTTCATCTAGTCTTTATATTACTCACTTAGACCTCTCAAACTATGAAACTAAATTGAAAACTTCCTTAGATATCATCTTCTTAGCTTGGCCTAAAAGGCCTCCATGTTACCTAGCCTTGATATTTTGCTCATTTCATAAGGAATTTGATGGCTTTAAGATATCCCTAATTCATTTCTAGTTCAATTATGGTATTATAGGGATTAACAAACCCTTCTAGGGCTTTGAATTTATTAAACCCAAATCTAAACCTACGTAAAGCCACATACATTTCTCTTGGTTTTTAATTAAATTCCTTTGCATATTCTTCCTCTTCACCTTCCTAAACCCTTGATTTCATCAAGCTTCCCTCAAGTTCACGCCTTCTTCCCTTTCTCTATCTCTCTTAGCTGAACCTATGAGGGCTTGGAATTCAAAGGAATACACAATTTTTTCATAGCAAAATCTATCTTGAAGCTCTCATGATAGAGATTCTTTTAGTACAATTGGTTTTCTCAGAGGAGTTTTTTTACTCAAAATACTAACCAAAAAATCCACCCTTTTGAAAAACCAAAACCACTTTAAGGGAGAGCATGAAGAGTAGAAGTTTCATAAATATGGCATAGTAAAATTTGGTACAAAACCTTACTTTTTTTGGCCTTCTTTTCCTTCTCTTTCTTCCCTTTTTTCATGCCCCCATGGGAGAGTTCGAGAGCTGTCTAGGTTAGTTATGAGAGGTAGGAGATGAGTAGCTTGCTATAAATGGAACAATCTAGGATTTTATTATTTTATTTCCAAAATACTAATTTCCCCCCTGCAATTTAATTTCTTTACTTGAGTTTATCTTTAGTGTTTTTAGAAGCTAAAACTAACAGCTCTACACTAAATTTTAAACTCTCTTCTTCATTAAAAATATTTAATTAAAGGTTACAGAAATTTAAAATAGTCTAAAAAAGTTCAATCAAAATTATTGCTACCTAGGGTCCTAAATCGTACACCATCAAGGATTTAATTAATCTAGTCTCATGTGGTTGATCTATTAACTTATTTCATAATATTATGATGGGGAATATTTATTTCTCAAGTTAATTCTTGTGTTTTTTAAATTTCTAATTTTTCTGCTTGTTAAGGTTGAATTAGCTCTTTTAGTTTTAACTGGCCATTTTTCTCCTTGTGTAACAACTAGCTTTCTATGGACATATTGATACCATTTCTATGCATTAGCAACCAACCATGCAACCGTTGTAATACTTTTGGCAATGGTTTTAGCTCTTTTCTTACTTCCAATGGAACTATAGGTGTCAAATTTTGAAATTCTTTTCTTTTTCACACATGGTCACTATAAACAAGTGTGTTTTAGTCCATAAGACTAGAATATGAGACCCATTTGCATATGGAAGCTATATAACCCTTTTTGGCCATTTTGTTATAATATGATCTCTAATTTTAAAAATTCATAACTTGGGTTATTTATGCAAATTAGGTGTTTATGGAAAGTTTATAATGCGAACTTTATGTTGTAAAATTTTCAAGAAAAAATGAGTTCATTTGATCCCTTAAAACCTATCAAAATTGAAGTTGTATTAGTTGCCATAGTACTAGTGTAAATTTGCATAATTTTACTCATTTTAAAAATTTGTAAAATATTCTGTATGGCTCTAAAACTTCTCATTATTAGCTTGTTAGAAAGCTTTATAAATTCTCTAATTGTATGCTAAATTTTAACCCCAAACTAGGCCATTTGGACTATCAAGGGTAAATGTGCAATTTATGACTTATTTAGACCAAATTTTGATTCTAAAGTGGTCCAATTAGCCTTTAATTTGCACTTTCTCCTTTTGAGCAAATTTTAATCATTACCAGCATTAATTTCATAAGGTCCATTATCTAGAATAAGGCTTACATAAAAAATTGACTATTCAATACCCAATGACATATATAGACCATATGGGATCTCAAATCCAAGTTTAGGTACCAATGACCAAAATGTAATATCCTATAATTTGGCAACTAAAATAGTCCCTACAAAGTGGAATAGACTATTTAGAATAGGGTCCTAAGCCAAGGGAGGAGCAGTTATAACTAAAAAAGAACCACATTAGAACTGTTTAGTGTAACAACCCTAACTCCTAATCACACAAATTAAGCATAATCATATGGTTGATAATCAATACTCAAAGTCTAAAGCCAATACTAGTTTACTAATAGATGAAAAGGTGGAGAAATTTGATCCTTTTAATGATTAATAATCACTATTCATATAAGCTAAAAGATCTAAGTTTATAAGAAATTTAATTTCTCATTTATGACTTTCAATTCATCCGCAAGTGGATCTAGAAGCACGAAACCCTTATATATTAGTTTACAAGTCATCATTTATCCTTATCATAGAGAGAACTAGGATTTAAAAGCTAAAATAGGGGTTTGGGACTTACATAGTGACTTGGAAGGACTTTGTTGTGGCCAAGTTGGCTACTGTAACCTTTAAAAGCTTCAGAAGATACTTATGTTGCAACTTGAGCACTCTATGTCGTGACTTAATTCAATTCAAAAAACCAGAAATGCAAAGTTTCTTGATCCTCGTTGTGACTCAAGCTACCCACACTGCAGTGAAGTTCTCCCCTGGGCCTCATTGTTCAAAATCTCCTAAGTCTCACTACAATGAGCCTACATGGTGTCGTGGCAAAAGTGCCTACTGGGATGCTTCTAAGGAACTTGCCCGATTCTTGTAGTGGCTAGCCCTTCTGTGCCACAACAAGATTGCTTTCTAGAACACTCTCTTCCTACTTTTACTAGGTCATGCCGTGGCCAAAGAACATGTGCCATAGCACACTTAGCTTCTGCAACCCCCTAAATGAGTTTTGGTTGTGACTTGAGTAGTTTTAGCAGTGACTCAATTACTCTTTAGTCCCAAACCCATTAATACTCATCTTAATTCACCTACAACTTTCTGCACTCCAACCTAAGACCTTTTTAGAGCTAAAATACTATGCTTTTAAGGCTTATAACCTATATAACTTCTAAATAATTGATCCTATATAATCTATAGACTCCAAAATCATCACACCAATGCAAACTCTTTATATCAACTTACTATTATGACAATAAAAATTTTCCTATAAGCTTAAATCATAACCTAAAATACTCAATACACCTTTAAATGCCTTTTAACCACTTAAAGTAAGTTTTAATTTGCTAATTCAACATGATCCTACTCTCAAAGTTCTAAAGCAACCTCAATTGCAAAAGATAACTATGGCATACCTTAGATCCACACACACAAAACATACATGATAGCGGAAGTTTACAAATCAAAGTTTAAGTTAGACATTCATTTAATGATCTATCCATATCCTTGAAAATACATAACAGGTCTAGTAGATCCATAACAATTCATATTTGTTCAACATCAAGTAGTTACATTAAATTCATATAAGTTAAACTTAACCTACTAATGGTTAATCCATTAGTTACAAAAGTATCAAAATACCTACACTTAGCGAAAATAAATGAATCATAATGCTATACAAGTTTAACTACAATAAGAATTGTGTAACACCATAACTTCTAGCTCATTTGATACTATTTATAAACTTTGTATTATCAATCCCACAAGATCATATAAAAAGGGGATGAAAATAATAAACTTTTTTCGCATTGTGCTATATCAAAAAAATTTAATTTGGTGTCACGTGGGCTGTGTGAGCTCATACTATACTTTGTCATATTTAATTTCATTATTGCAACTCATTTGTATCATGCCTACAACCCATGGAAACCGAAATGGAGCTCAAAATAAACAAGCACATTTTCGGCCAGATTTGCTCCATTTTCTGACCCAACTTTGGAAAATCATAACTAAATCTAGAAAATTAGAAATCATGCAATCTTTATCATTATGGAAACCTTAGGATGTCTAATTCACACTAAAAATACGCCCAGTTCATAAAATTCATCACACAGAACGTTTGACATCGAAAAATCTATAGAGTCGCTGGCTGCCTAGGCTATTGTTCAGTTTATTGATACAAACTTCTGAAATTCATAACTAATTCTATAAAAATAGAAATCACACACATTCGGTCATTATGGAAAGATAAAAATGTTAAATTGATAGTAAAAATAATTCCATAATGAAACAGATACTTTTAGTCAGCTGGACCCTATGGAAGAGTAACCAGACTCATGGGGCGCTACTGATACTGACAATTAACTTCAAACATGCATAACTCACTGCTCAGACCTCCAAATGAGGTGATATCAGTGGCCACAGAAATCTTATGACCTATAGTTTATGCATGTAAAATTTCATAAGCATTGGACACCATTTGGCCATCGGGTGACACAGAATTCCAAACTGCCCGTATAAACAGTACCCATACCAGAATCCATGAAAAATCCCAACTTTGAAAATTCATCAAATCTTCTCTAGGTATCCAAAAATTATGATCTTTAGCTTTCTAAAAAAATCTTAATGAGACCTAATTGCATGACAAGTTTCAGGGCAAGACTAACTCATTTGGCCAAAAAATGGCATAGGGTTCTATTATGGTCAATTTTGGCTCCATATTGGGTACCAAAATTGCCAAATGGATTTCCCTTGGTCTTGGCACCTTTTGGGCAAGTTTAAAAGCATATTTAAGACTTGTGGGAGCTGCTCAAATGGTCACAAACCATTTGCATCTCATTTTGGCCTCCTCACCCTCACTCATACACATTACACCAAGCTTTTCTCAATTGAATACATTGGCATAAACACTCACTTTATGATCTAGAATACATACACCACACTCATTCATTTATCTATCATGTAATACCATTTTTACATTTGTCCAAGGGGTCATAGACTATTTACAATCATAATATACATCATGAAGTCTCATTATGAGTCAAAAACACAAAAATCAAGTATAAGGGTGGTCATCTTCTTCCTTTAATGTGATTGGCTCCCATTGCCATGTCCACTTGGTCCACCTAGCATATTAGGACATTTAAGAGGAGGGAGTGAGATTCAAGAATCTCAATAGCTCATCTCCTATTCCATCAAACATAATATGTGCAAGCAAGTTCTATGAATGTATGTGTGGAAAAAATGGAAGTCATGAACATTTAAAATCAAGCTTGGCATAGAAACACATCATACAAGGCATTCAAGAGCTCACCAAGTATTTAGATTGGCCTCACACTTCTCTTCATGGTATTTGGACTTGCCTCACCCATTCTTTGAAATCTTTAGACTCAACCACACTCTTTGGGAGTCACTTTGCTTTTGGGAGACTCTTTACTTTGTCTCAACCAAGCTCAAGGGTTTTTGGCTCATCCTCACCATGGGGAAGAGTTCTTGGCCTCTCCACACTCAAGCAAGCTCAATCACACATCATATGTTCATTTGAAAGCATAATGTGGCATCAAGAGTCATGGTATGTAAAAGCATACTAGCATACTTTTCATAGCTAAAAATACACATACACACATCATAAAACAAGCTAAATACACATCCATGCATGAGAGAAGGTGGAGAGAGCTACCTTGCACAAATTCACACACTTTTCCCTTTGAATTTAAGCTCCTCTTTTCGGCTACACACCCACAAAAGTGTGAGGAAGGTTCCTCTTGGCCTAGACATGATTTAAGGAAGCTAATTAGTTTCATGAAACAATTTCGAAGGTCATACCACTTGCTTAGATACTAGGTTATCCTATAAACCTCATTATGGTCCATACAAGCATCTAATGAAGCAACACCCCTCAAATGACTTCTAGGCCTCATCCTTTCCTTTCAAATATGATTCTTGACTCCTTTTAAGCCTCTTGAAGTCATCACATCATTAAAACAAAGGGCCAACATCATGTTGCTTCTTTAGGCGACAATATGGAACCTAAAGCACTAACTCATTCTCTAAGCTTCCTAAATTTTTCCCAAAGCTTCCTCTCACATTCATGCATCATATATGACTCAACAATGGGCTTGAAAAAAATTTAAAACTCTCCCTAACTATGCCATCCCTACTTGGCCGAAACCTAGAGCATAAATGGGATTTAATGGCTTCTTGATTTTTCCTTGATGGAGGAACCATTTAGGGAGGTTGTTAAGAGTTGTAGGAGGTCAAGGGAACACTTAAATAGCCAAGGGAACTTATGGATTAAATCAATTTTTACAATCCCCTTAAGTGCTCTACACTTTTCCAACTTCTAGGTTCATGACTTTCAATGGGGTTTTGTTTGTTTTCATGGAGGAAGAGGCATATGGGGGACCTCTTAGGGGTCTTAGGAGCACATTTAAGCATTCATTTAAGCCTGAGAACATTCATGTTAAATCAGATTTGCAAAGGAGCATTTGGATCCCTAATGGTTCCATCTTGTTTCCTAATGCCCCTTTCTTGATTCTATTGGTTCATTCTTAATCTTTGCCACCTAAAACATCTAATCCCTCCATGAATTGGATAGAAAACAACCCCTAAGACTTGGGCTCATGGTGGCCAAATTCGCGCAAGAGGGAGGGGGAGGAAGAAACTACCAAAGAATGGAAGTTTTACCTTATTTTCTTGCTTTTCTTTGCTTGCTCTTCCACTTGGTTGGCTTGCTCCCTCAATTTTTAAAATTTCCCTCTCTATTCTGCTCCCAAAACAGCACCAAACTCTCCATTAAAACCATAGAAAGAAAGCTTAAGAGGAGGGGAGCAAGTTTCAAGAAGGAAGGATATGGAATTTCTTAAAGTTTCTTACATTTTTCTTGAATTTCTTCCTCCAAAATCCTCCTTCTCTTGTGCATCTAAGAAGCTGGAGTTTTTCTCTGAAAATGGGTAGAAGCAAGTCAGTTTAATGAAGGAGAGGAAGAATGTGACTTATAAAAAGAATTTGGAAGCTGCCTTTAACACTTAAATTCCATTTTTGCCCTTTCATACTTTGCATTTTCGTTTTTCTTTGTTTTAGCTCCTTTTTGAGAACTGTCTTTTCCATCATAACAAATAGGTTCCCAATTTAATAAAATACCTTTGGAATCACTCAAATTGGAGCTAAAACCTTTCCGAACAAATCGATCAAAGTTTGGGTCAACCGACGACGGAAAGAGTACACCGGAGGAGCTTTACCGGTCTCGGGGCTTCCCATGGTTGTTGGGATCTCTGAGAACCCTGGACAACTCAAAATTTTCATTTAAAAAGCCCTCCTAGGTGCTTCTCCAAAATTGTACTTATTTACGAAAATGCCACTAGCCTTTCGGCAATTTGTTCGAATCACTCCGACCCTAATTTTTGGGCAACTCAAGGCTCAAATCCTCATTTTCTATTATTTAAATTTTTCTCCCAATTTTGTTTGGCCTTTAATCACTCATCTCAGGGGACTTGCTTTGAAAACTGACTCATTTCGGTATTTTACGAAAAATCAGACGTTACAAATTGCATCTACACTAAGTTAAAATAGTTAAAGTATAGAAAACCCCACCCAAAGCCTAAGTCTAAGGGTGGTCATCCACTTGCTTCCCTTTTTCTTTAGCTAAGGAACCTTCACTTGAAATTGTTAGCCCATAAAACGGGGATGAGATATGAATCTTAGTAACCAAAAAGGAAATTCCATACATATATGCAAAGTAGTCAATATAAATGCATATTATATAAAAAAAAACACTGAAAGTATCAAAGATGCTCAACAAATAAACTAGTTGGACTACTTGTGACTACTATCCCATACTAGTAATCATATACAATATATTAATGGCCAATAACAGAGGAAAAGGCCTATCCATGGCACCAACTCCTCATCAAGCATGCCTATGGTTCAGTGCATTCATTGAGTTTGATCACAACTTGGTGCTTGATTATAGCATAATGCACAGGTGGCAGCATAATCATAGCCCCACCAAAGACATGCTCATAGTCCAAAATAACAATTAAGTAGCCAACTAATCATTTAGCATAGAAAAACATATATGTGCAGCAAATATTAGATTAAAATGAACATATATAAAGAATTAGAATTAAACTCTGATTACCTCAGTTATGTTAATTCTCAAAAGTCAAGATCGATTTGCCAACATTTTAAAGGTCCTAAAGTACCAAACACTAGATTCTAAATCATCATCCATTATAGAAATTAATTGCTCATTCATTCCTAGTATCACGAACTACTTAAGAGTCACTTACCTAGTCTCCAATGAATTTCAAATTCAAACTTGGCCTTCTAACACTAGAAACTTCAATATCCCACTTTAATTCCTTGTTATTTTAGCATAAAATCAAAACCAAATATGAAATTCAGTCATTAGGGCCAATTTTTAGCATGAGATATACTAAAATGAAGAGAAAATACTTATCTAGTGGCTCCTCTAGCCTTAACCTTTGAAAATCATACAAGAAACCATTAAGACATTCAATTTTAGATTTGGGAGGAAAGTGGAAACTCTTTAAATAAAAAACCAATCAAACCAAAATGAAGAGAAGGATGATAGGCTCAAGTTTTATATAGCTTACCTTGGCTAAATCTCCCTCTAAAAGTGCAAGACTGAACCAAACTATGATAAAACCCTAACCTCCCTCTTTGTGCATGATTTTCTTCTTTGCTTCAATAGAATAAATGGCTTTTATCTCCAATAGGTTAGAGTGGCTACAGAACTTTTAGGATTTAAGGTTGAATGGGCTGAGCTAAAAGCCTAAGATCCATTTGGGCTTATTTCCTAAGTGTTGGCCAAGGTTAAATGGGTTGGATCATATAAAAATGAAATTAGGCCTCTAATAATGATTCTTAGCATAAATAAATTAATCATAGGACTAAAATTAAATTTCTTTCTTATAATAATATTTTATTTTCCACCAAAATTGCCAAACAATAGTCATTTACTTCCAATTGCCCCAAAATAATCATTTTCTTTAAAACTCCTATTCTCCATAATCTTTCCTAATTTTCTCATAATAATTCCTTAATTTCCCATAATTACTCTTGATTAATTTTGGGATGTTACACTTGGTTAATGAAAAAGGACCATAGAGTAAAATGAATTGAGGCAAATTAAGGGTAGAATACTAATTAGAGCACCTATAAATGAGGGTAAGAAGGCAAGAATGGCTAAATAGAATGAACTAAAGTCATAGTGACATAATTATAATTTCAAGGTAAAATTTTAGAAACTTAAATGAAGAAGTTTTAAATGGTGGTATTGAACTCACTAGAGTTTCTACAAGTCCTGAAAACTATAGAAACCATTATAATGACAAAAATCCTTCCGATTGACTAAAACTTTGGCTGACCCATGCCACTTATATGAGTCACGCAACTCTTTAAGGGCTTTTAACTGACCTGCTTCTATCCAAAACTAGCAGCCATATAAGCCTAAGAAGAAGGAGAAAGAGGAAGGAAAGATAAGGCAAATAGGTATGCAAATGTGCAAAATTTTGTCTTATGATAGTTTGAAACTCACTTCTCCTTTTAAGCCTTTTCTTTTGGTGGTTTTGCTTCTTGAAAGGAGCACTTTGGTGACTAAACTCTTAAAGAAAGAAGGGAATCTAAAGCAACCAAATCCACCATTAAAACTTCCATTTGTTAAGGATTGAAACAAGGTATAATACCATGCATAGACCTTCCTCTTCTTGTTCTTCCATGTCCTTCATGTTTGGGCAACTTGAAGAGACTATAAAGGGGTGGTTTTTAGCTGAAAGTCATTGAGATTAGGGGTTTAGGAGCGTAGAAGTTAATATGGAACAAAGAAAATCCATTAAAAAGCTATAAGATGTAAAATGGTGTGATTAGGGTTTTAATTGCACCTTAGGAAGTTTGAAACCTTAAAAAGATATTTCAAGCCATGTAAGGTCATAATTTCCTTAAGAATGAAACAAAAACTCCATGAAGACCTTCCTTGGTGCATGTCTCAGGTATGAGCTTGATAGGGTACCTAAGAAGTTATTTTGTTGACTTCAAGATTATAGATAATCTATATATGAATTATGAATACTAATGAAATCACTGGTTTGAATTTAGAAACTTTATTTTGAAAGGTGAAATTTTAAGGTTTAATTATGCCTAAAGAAGCAACTTGACACTAGGCTCCTTAAATCAAATTTATGATGGCTCTAATGAGTTCTAATAGAGTCATATAATTCATGTTAAGTGAGGTTTTGGAACCAAGAAATTGATCTATAAGAGTTGCTTAATAATGCCATTCAAGTGAGCCATATGTGTGTCTTAAGTCCAAATTGACTTGAATTAAGTTAGTGTAAGTATAAGCATGGCATTAATTTTTCCCTCCATTTAATGAATCTAGACCAAGCAAGTGAAATTCCATTTAAATGTAAATGTAGGCTATGTAATAAGAAAGAGAAGCCAAGGGCAATTTGTAATAACTATTTTTTCAAAAACTAAACCAAAATCAACATGATGATATCAGAGGACCCTAAAACAAAGCAAATTGAAGCCAATTAAGAATAGGATATTAATTAGAACATCTAAAGAAATGCTTAAGAAATCAAGA
This sequence comes from Erythrophleum ivorense, assembly GCA_026724425.1. NCBI lineage: Eukaryota > Viridiplantae > Streptophyta > Magnoliopsida > Fabales > Fabaceae > Erythrophleum > Erythrophleum ivorense. Next base: position 3,984,408 of record JAIUCV010000025.1, on the reverse strand, counting down.
ATAGCCTGAAATTAGAGCCAAAATGGCTAAATAGGGTGAATCGAAGGGCAGTGGCAAAATTGTAACTTCGAACAACTTTTTGGAAATTTAAATGAGGGAGTCTAAATGCTAAAATTAAGTTCATTATGATTCTCAAAGGCCTAGAAAAATCATAGTAACTGCTAGAATGATTAAAACCTTTCATATGTGTAATTTAGGTCGTCAGTTAACTAAAAATTTAATAGATAGTTTGATGAGGTTTTAAATCCCATAAATTTGAAACAAAATGTTTTTAATAAACTAGAGGACTTATATTGTATGATATAAAAGACGATTCTTAAAAAGGAGTTGAAATGAGCTCAAAAGGAGGAACTAAAGTGGAAGGGCATAATGAAAATTTTGAAAATGTTATTAAACACCATTTTCCTCTTTATATTAGGCCAGCATGTCCCTTGGCCCCCTGTAATACCTCGTTCTCTGAAAACTAGAGAAAATGCAAAAAACGTAACGTATGGTTTCTCCATCAACATATGAAATTCACTAGATACAAAAAGGAAGTCTCCCAAAATGAATTAGTTAAGGTCCCAAAAAATTTGGGAAGCATTCTTGACTCCTAAAAATAAGAATCTTAGGCTCAGACAGAAAGAAAAATTGAGCTAAAATGAAGAAATAAATTATGACAAAAGATTGACGAAATGTAAAGGCATTTTCATCATTTTAAGCAAATTTTAGAATTCTCATAAAAGGACTTTTTAAATGAAAGTTTTGAATTCTTTAGGATTCTCAGAGGCCTTGAAAATCATAGGAAGCCCTAGGACATTTAAAACTCTTTCAGTGGACATTTTCTAATATCAGTGAACCCGAACTTTAACAGATTCATTTGAGAAGGTTTCAGCTCCAATTTGAGTGATTCCAAAGGCCTTTTATTAAATTGGAAATCTAAATTTCATAATGGAAAACATGGTTCTAAGAAAGGAGCTAAAATGAGTTAGAAACAAAAATGCCAAGAACAAAGGGCAAAATAGAAATTTTTGAAAAGTCTCCCTTGAACCTCCCTATATATATGAGGTGCCCCATCTTCCTCTTCATTTAGCCACACTTATTTCTACTTTAAACCAGAAGAAAGCCCTAAGGGATGAGGCACACGAAGAGAAGGAACAAGGAAGGGGAAAAATAAGATAGAAAGGTATGAATTTTCTTGGTTTTTCATGCTTTCTCCTAAGCAAACCTCTCCTTCTCCATTTCCCTTTCTTTTCCTATGATTTTATTGAAGTTTATGGATCTGTTTTAAGGGAAGAATAGAAGGGAAAATTCGGATTTGAAGAGAGGAGGCCAAGGAAAGTGAGAAACAAGCAAGAAAAGCTATGGAAACAAAGTAAGATCTCCATCCTATGGTAGCTACTCTTACCCCCTCCTTCTCACTATTTTGCCCCATATATGTAGCTACAAGAGGGCTGGAATTTTGAGGAGAACTAAGGGTGAATTCTATGAATTTAAGGGAGGAGAGTAAGAATATGCAAAGAAATCAAAGAAAGAAGCATGAATTTGCAAGATAAGAAAGTTAGGATTTTAATTATACCTTGAACTCTACCATGAACCTTAGCCATATTTTATCATGTTTAAGAGTTCATATAGGCTCTTAAGACACTAAGAGAGCTTCCTACATAATTCTCCCATCAAAGCAAGCAAGGAAACTCCAAGGATGCCAAGAAGAGCATATGCTTCAGCCTAGAGTAAAAATGGCACCTAGGGGTAGTTTTAATTTGTTCTAAGCTTAGTTTTGAGTCATATATGATGGGAGTATAAGAGGAAGCCTTGAAAAATTTTTAGAAACCATAGAAAGTGAGATGGCCTTGTATGTTCCATATTATGGCTCAAAGAAGCAACACCTGTCTAAGCTCCTTGAATTAACTGTGTGATAACTCCAAGAGGTTTAAATGGAGTCAAGAATCATAAATAGATGAAGAGAATGGAGCCAAGATGATGTTTTCTTAAATTTTCTTCATTAAGTGCATTATGGAACCATAAAAGAGTCGTATGAGTCACCTAGCGATTCTAGTGAATGTGTGGCCCTAGAATGTGATTTAAGAGTGTAATTGACTTCTATATAATGTGTCTAGACCAAGAGAAATGATCTTCACTTTCTTGGGTGTATGAGGTCAAGGGAGATGACTCAAGACTTAAGGAAAAAGTGTGTGAATGCAAGCAAGATAACTCTCTCCACCTTCTCTCATGCATGATTATGTGCTTACATTGTCTTTGAATGTATGTATATATGTTTTGAGCTATGAAAAGTGTTTGAGCATGAGCTTTTATTCCATAGTACTATGATGATGTTTTATGCATATAAATGATGTTTTATATGCTTGCTTTAGTTTGCTTAAGTGTGGAGAAGCCAAGAACCCTCTAGCCATGGTGAGGATGAGCCAAGAACCCTTGAATTTAGTTAAGACAAAGCAAAAAGTCTCCCAAAAGCAAGGTCAACTCCTAAGAATAAAGTTGAGTCAAAGACCTCTTAAAGAAAATGGGTAAAGCAAGTCCAAACTCCATAAGTGAATAGGTGAGGCTAATCCACTCACTTGGCAAGCCTATGTATGCTAAACATGATGTGTTCAAATGCCAAGAATGTTTTATGAATGATCATATATGTCAATATGCCCATGCATGCATTTTTAAGGCTTGTATTGCATACTTTATGTGTGATTGAAAGGGAAATGAGCTATTGGGATTCTTTGAATCTCATTCCTTCTTCTCTAATGTCTTAACATGCTAGGTGAAGGAATTGAGCAAGGTAATGGAAGCCACCAAGCCAAGGAGAAGGAGATTGACATCAAAATGTATGAAATGGCTTAGATGTATCTCCTTTGTAGCCATACACATGGCAAATGATGTAATCCCATGATAGGATTGTTATGTAATTATATGAGCATGTGTAAATACCCCAATGTATGATGTATGAATGAAATTTGAGGCTAAAAGTATGAGATAGCATTTTTTGAGTATTGGATGGCCAAAGCTAGCATGTGTATTTTTATGTATATCATGGGGTGCATGAGTGAGTTTGAGAAATTTGGGTTTATGCACCTTTGATACAAGTTTAGAGAGTTATTTTGGTGTATTTCCACATGCTCAAGTGGTCATGGTTGCCTTAGAACTAGAAATGGACCATTTGGACCCCTTATATGGCATAAATTGAACCATTTTGCAACCCAATGTCAAGATCTGACCAAATGAACGAATTTATCCATGAAATTTGGCACACATGGAGATCTTATCTAGATATGTTTAGGAAGCTAAAGACTAGGTTATTTAGAGCTTATTGGAATTAATTATGATTTTTCAAAGTTGTCATTTTTCTATTGAACTGATATAGGTACTATTCATATGGTCAAAAAATTGGGCTGTGTCATTTGTGGGACAAATGATATCCAATGCTCATGAAATTTTACATGAATAAAATAGACATGATAAGCTTTCCATGTCCACTAATATCATCCTAATTGGATCTCTGAGTAGGGAAATATGGATTTTTGAAATTGGAGATTAGTATTAGGGATGATAACTGACCTCTGGTACTATTCCATTAGTTTTCGGTGCCTAGCAGCCTCTGTTGTGGTTTGGATTTATTTGTAGAATAAAGTAGACATCTATAGCTTTCCAAAATGGTAGAGTGTGCCTAATTTTTATTTTTCTAAAATTATTTATAATTTTTTAAATTTTAGGTACAGAATTTGAAAAACTGATCCAAGTCTACAATAGTATATTTTGTGTATTTGCTCCCTTTGCTTGAGGTATGGACCATCTCTTGAGCTTGTTATGGGTTGTAATTATGTATCTAAATGTGAGAATGATATGGATGAGTCAATATGACCCACAGGATACAAAGTGAGAAATTTTACTTGTAAGGAAATGCATCTTGATTCATGACTTCCTATGCCATTATGTTGCTTCCCATAGAACTTACATGAGATGAGGTATCATATTTGCACGAGTTGAGTGTTAAAGTTATGGTGTTACAAACTGACTTTCTCCATCTTTGAATAGAACCAAAATGTGGGAGAAGAGAAGAGGAAGAAAGGAAGGCATCCTAAGTAAGAAAATATGGAAATTTTACTACTCTTGCCTTTGTAAAAGTTAGCATAAAATTGCAAAAAATCTTGGTTTGGGTGGTTATTTTTTGTATATTTGAGAGGTTGAATGAAATTTATTGGTCACAAAATCTTACAAGTATAGAGTTGGAATTATCGCTTTCCATAGCCACCAAGTTTGCATAAATCAGAGCTGTGTAGCCAAAGATATGAATTTCTAAAGTGTTGGTTATAATTTATGCTCAGTTACTATAGCTATTACTGTTTCATTAGAATTTGGGGGCCTAAATGAACTTATTTTCACTTAAAATTTTTATAGTATGTAGTTCACATCCTAAGTTTTTTGTAAACACCTAATTTGTGTAATTCAGAATTTTCTATCCTAAGATATGAATTTCTAAAGTTGACATTCAATATGAGTAAATGCACAAATATGGTGCCTTGAAACATATGCCATGAAATCCAAAAATTTTGCTCATTGTTATGATATTCCAAGCTTAATAAGCTTGTTGGGCATGAATTTGAGGATTTTGATGATGAAGTTATATGATTATGCACATTTAAAAAACCTTAGGCCTTTAACAACAGTAATATCCGCTACCAAAAGTCTTCAAAATGAGAAAATAATGCTATAAGAAGAATATGATAAAAAATATGTGCACATTATTTGATGGTATGACATTTGTTAGTATCAAAGCAATGGTTCAAGCAACCTAGCTCTATGTTTGGATCTTGGAATGTTTGAATATGATGTGCTTATCAAGAAACCAATTGAAATGGTTGCATATGCTATTGAATTTCTTTTCAAACATTATGGTGAGCACTAGGAGGTGCAAGTCAGCTAGGGCTAAAGTTAAGGACCTTATCTAAACCATCTGAATCGCTTAGATCAACAACAAGCCATGATGGAACAACAAACGCAAATCATGTAGCAGCAATAGGTGATGATCTAGCAATTGCAAAATGCCTTAACTAGACAAGAGAATGATAGAGGAAATGCCCCTAAACCATAGCCATTTGCTATTGACAGCCCACCAACACCCCTTCAAGATCTAGTACAGGCCCAGTTGTTTAATTAGAAGTTGCTTAACTAGTTTTAGAAGAATGATCCACCTTTACTTGATGGAGAATTAAATGTAAAGAAAGCAAAGGCGTGGATTATGCAGCTGGAGAAAATCTTTAGAGTGATAGGCTGTACCTCCAAGTAGAAAGCAATGCTTGCCACCTTTATGTTAAAAAAGGAAGCTAACTATTGGTGGTGCAATATGGAGTCAAGCATGTAGACAAAAAATATTCATATTAATGGGGAGAACTTCTTAGTTCAGTTTTATGAGAAATATTTCCCTAATTCCATCCAAGATCAGAAGGAAATGGAGTTTATAAATTTAAAATAAATCAAGGAGATATCTATTGATAAGTACGTGGAAAAATTCATTCAGCTATCTTAGTATTCCTCTTACCTCCAGAAGTGTGATGATGAGAACTAGAGATGTGAGAGATTTGAGAAAGGTTTGAAGCCTTTGATCAGAGACAGGGTGACTCCACAGAGAATCAAAACTTTCAATACTTTTATGAAGATCAACAAGGTAATAGAGAATAACATGTGAGATATTTTGCCAACAGTGACTAGGGTTAGCCAAAAAGAGACCTCAGAGTTGGAAAGACTGAGACAAGAGGCCAGTGCCACTATAGCTATTAGCAACAGAAAGAAGGGTAAGATGCAGTGTAACAGAAAGCCATAGAAAGGAAAGAAAGTATAGCCCAATAGAGGACAACCATCCATAGTGACTTATTTCAGATGTGGGAAGCCCAAGCACGTAGCCAGGAATTGTTCTCAGATAAAGATGGAGCCTCCACCTATACCATAGACCCAAGGCAAAGTGTTTGCCCTCACTCAACAGGAGGCCAGTGCATCTTTCAATTGATTAAAGGTATGATCACAGTGAATGGTTTTCCTATAATTGCTATGTTTGATTTAGGTACTAGTCACTCATTCACATCCTATGACTGTATGAGGAAATGGGGTCTGGTTATTAATACTTTACCTTATGATTTTTCTATTACTACCCCTATTAGAGGCTATGTGATTACTTCCCACATTTGTTTAAATGTCATTATATAATTTAACAATTGTTATACTACCATTGATTTGATTTATAAGCCTTTTCATGATATTGATCTAATTGCTGGCATGAACTAGATGGCTGCTAATAATATTGTACTTGATTGTAAATATAATACCATCACCTTACCTACTTGTAGGACCATACCTAGAATTAGGGTTGAATTATCTTTCTTGACCACTGTTTAGGCTGAGAGATACTTAGCACATAGATGTTAAGGGTTTCTAGTCTTTTTCTCTATATAAGCTAAGGTAGAAAAGGGGATAAAGGAGATCTTGGTAGTTAGGGAATTCCCAGAGATTTTCTTTTCTTTAAGAATTTTGATTTTAGTGGTCTACCTTTAGAGAAAGAGATATAATTCCCTATTAATATAGTGCTTAAGGTTGGATTAGTGTCTAAAGCTCCTTATAAGATGGCTCCCATCAAACTAGCAGAGTTAAGAAAGTAGATTGAGAAATTATTAGATAAAGGGTTTATATGCTCTAGTGTGTTACCTTGGAGAGCTCTTATTTTATTTATGAAAAAGAAAGATGGTAACCTAAGATTATATATAAATTATAAAGAACTTAATAAAGTTACCATTAAGAATAAGTACCCTTTCCTTAGAATAGATTATTTTTTAAATTAGTTAGCTGAGGCATCAGTATTCTAAAAAATAGATCTTAGATTTGGGTACCACCAGTTGAGGGTTAAAGCTGAAGACGTCCTAAAGATGCTTTCAAAACTAGATATGGACATTATGAGTTCCTAATGATACCATTTAGTTTAACAAATGTGCCAACTATTTTTATGGACTATATAAATAGGGTATTTAGATCATATTTGGATAAATTTGTAGTGGTCTTTATTGATAATATATTGGTATATTCCAAATCATAAAAGGCATTTGAGAATAGTCTTAGAAACCTTGAAAAATAAAAGATTGTATGCCAAACTTAGTAAATGTGAATTTTGGCTAACCAAGGTGAGGTTGTTAGGTCATGTCATCTCACAGGTAAGGGTTGTGGTTGATCGCCATATAATTAAAGCTGTATTATAGTGGGATAAGCCTAAAACCATCATTGAGATTAGGAATCTTTTTAGGTTTGGAAGGATACTACCAGAGGTTTATACAAGGCTTTTCTCAAATAGCCTTACCATTGACAAGACTAACTAGGAAAAAGATACCTTCTATGTGGGATGATAGATGTGGGAGGAGTTTTTAGAGGTTGAAACTCTGATTGACCACTACCTTTATATTGATTATACCTGACCCTAGAAAACCTTTTGCCATTTATAGTGATGCTTTGAGAAGAAGATTAGGATGTGTGTTGATTCAACAAAATAGAGCAGTGACATATGCCTCTAGGTAGTTGAGACCTTAAGAGGACAGATATCCCACTTATGATTTAGAGTTGACTGCAATGGTATTTTCCCTTAAAATCTCGAGGCGTTACCTATATAATGTTACAATAAAGATTTAAAGTGACCACAAGAGTTTGAAATACCTATTTGACTAAAAAGAATTGAATATGAGACAAAAAAGATAGATGAAATTTTTGAAAGATTATGATTATACACTAAAATACTAGCCAGGTAAGGCCAATGTGGTGGTCGATACCTTGAGTAGAAAGTCCATCCATGAAGCATTTATGATGATTAAGGAACAGGAACTCATAAAGAAATTTAGAGATATGAATATCTCTTGTCATATGCTTTTAGATAAATTGTTATTGGTGAGACCTAAATAAAAAATGATTTGAGGACCTAAATCCTAAATGCTTAGAGAGAGGATGATTTCTTGTTTCTTAAAACAAAGTAGGATTGAAATTTCCTAGGGTAGGACCTTAGAATTCAAAGTATCTAAGGATGGTATAGTAATATATCAAAATAGAATTTGTGTTCCAAACAAAAGTGAACTGAGTGAAAAGATTTTAGAGGAAGTATACAAGAGTAAATATACTATCCATCCAAGTGCTATCAAGATGTATCAGGATTTGAAAAGACTCTTTGGTGGCCAAGCATGAAAACAAATATAGCTAATTACATGACTAAATGTTTAGCGTGCTAGAGGGTCAAGATAGAGCATTAGAGAGAAGCTAGGTTATTGCAACCGTTAGACATCTTAAAGTGGAAATGGGATAGTATAGTTATAGATTTTGTTATTGGGTTACCCAAGACATCCTGTAACATCCAATTTTCTAAAAACGAGAGAAACGTAATGTATAGTTTCTCCGTAAACAAACAAAACTCATCGGATACAAAAAGAAAGTCCCCCGAAATGATGTAGTTAAGGTCCCAAAAAATTTGGAAAGTATTTTAGACTCTTAAAAATGAGAATCCCTGACTCAAACAAAAAGAGAAATGGAGCTAGAATGAAGAAACAATTTATTATGGAAAACTTACGAAACGTAATGATATTTTTATAATTTTGAGCAATTTTTGAAATTCACATAGGAGGGCTTTTTAAATGAATGTTTTGAGTTCTCCAAGGTTTTCAGAGGCTCTAAAAACCATGGGAAGGTGCAGGACAACTAAAGCCCCTTTAATGGACATTTTTTAACGTCGGTGTACCTAAACTTTGACGAATTCATTCGGGAAGGTTTTAACTCTAATTTGAGTGATTCCAAAGGCATTTTACTAAATTGGGAACCTAAATTTCAGAATAGAAAAGATGATTCTTAAAAGGGAACTAAAATGAATTAGAAATGAAAATTCCAAGAACGAAGGGCAAAATTGAAATTTTTGAAAAGTTCTTCTTCCTCCCTTATATATATAAGTGGTGCCCCACTCTCACATTCACATAGCTTCATATTTTTTTGCCCAAATTCAGAGGAGAGAGCTAGGGTTTAGGTGCACCAAAGGGAGAGAAGAAGAAGGAGAAATTAAAGGCTTAAGGTATGGTTTCTTGGTAGTTTTTCATGCTTTCTTCCATCCAAACCTCCTCTCCTCCATTCTTCTTTGTTTCCTTTGATTAAAATAAAGTTTTCAAATCTGTTTAAGGGAGATATTAATGGGAAATTTCAAATTTGAAGAGAGGAGCTTAAATAAAGCAAGATTCAAGTGAGAAAAAGCAAGAAAACAAGGTAATTTCTTCTTCCATAGTTGATATCCTTTCTTCTCCTTCTCCACCATTTTGCCCCACTCAAGAAACCCTAGGAGGGTTTGATTTTTAGGCAGAACCAAGGGTGATTCTAAGGAAAAAGGGTGTGGAGATTAAGAATATGTAAAGGAAATTAACAAAAAATCATGGAATTTCAAGATGCAATTTTTAGGGTTTTATAATATCCAATTTTCTGAAAATGAGAGAAAACATGAGAAACATAACGTACGGTTTCTCTGTAAATGAATGAAACTCATTGGATACAAAAAGCAAGTCTTCCAAAATGAATTGGTTAAGGTTCTGAAAATTTTGGGAAGCATTTTAGACTCTTAAAAATGAGAATCACAGGCTCAGATGAAAAGAAAAACAGAGCTAGAATGAAGAAACAATTTCTTATGAAAAGCTTACGAAACGTAATGGCATTTTTGTAATTTTGGAATTCACATAAGAGGGCTTTTTAAATGAAATTTTTGAGTTTCCTAGGGTTCTCAAAGAGGCCTTGAAAACCATGGAAAGCCCCGAGATAGCTAAAACCCCTCCGGTGGACATTTTCTAACATCGGTGTACCCGAACTTTAACAGATTTATTCGAGAAGATTTTAGCTCTTATTTGAGTGATTCCAAAGTCATTTTACTAAATTGGGAACCTAAATTTCATAATAGAAAAGACGGTTCTCAAAAAGGAGCTAAAACGAAGGGAAAACGAAAATACCAAGAATGAAGGGCAAAATAGGAATTTTTGAAAAGTGTAACTTATTCCCACCTATATATATGATGCACCCTTCTTCTCCCTTCATTATGCACAACCATGTTCTGCCCAAAACCAGAGGAAAACCCTAGGGGATGAGGCACACAAGAGGAGGAAGAAAAGGAAGAGAAATTCAAAGTAGAAAGGTATGGATTTTCATAGTTTTTCATGCTCTTTCTCTCCAAACCTCTTCTCCTTCATTCTCCTTTATTTCCTATGATTATAATGAAGTATATGGATCTATTTTAAAGGAGAAATTGAGAGAAAAATTCGGATTTGAAGAGAGGAACTCAAAGAACACAAGATTCAAGTGAGAAAAAGCAAGAAAACAAGGTAATTTCTCTTTCTATGGTAGTCATCTTTGGTTCATTTCTCCACCATTTCGCTCCACTTGAGAAAACCCTAGGAGGAGATGATTTTTAGGTAGAACTAAGCATGAATCTAAGGAAAAAGGGTGTGGAGATTAAGAATATGTAAAAAGAATTATAAAAAAAACCATTATATTTCAAGATGCAAATTTTAGTGTTTTGTGTGCACCTTGTAAAATCTGACCTTGTGTGAAGATTCCTAGGCCTAATTAAGAGTTTAAAAGAGCTTCTAAGATCCCTAAGATACTCCCCACATGCTTCCTTCTTCAAGAAAACTAAGCAAATTCCAAAGAAGCCATTAAGCTCCATAGTCTCGGGCAAAGTGAGATCCATAGCTAGGGAGAGTTATAAATTTTTCTAAAGCCATTTTTAAGTCATATATGATGAATGAAAATGAGGAGAGACCTTGGAAAAAATTTAGAACTCATAGAAAGTGATTTGGTGCTTTAGGTTCCATATTATGACCTAAAGAAGCAATATGATGTTAGGCCCTTTGTTTTAATTGTGTGATAACTTCAAGAGGTTTAAACGGAGTCAAGAATCATATTTGAAAGAAAAGAATGGAGCCTAGAAATTGTTTGAGGGGTGTTGCTTCATTAGGTGCATTTATGGACCATAATAGGGGTTATAGAGCAATATAATGTTTAAGCAAGTTGTGTAGCCTTAGAATTTGTTTCATGAACCTAATTGGCTCCCATAAATTGTGTCTAGAACAAGAAATACCATCTCCACAAATTTGTGGTAGTATGGCCTAAAGAGGAGGCTTGAAATCCAAGGAAAAAGTATGTGATTGTATGCAAGGTAGCTCTCTCCACCTTCTCTCATGCATGGATATGTGTTTATCTTGTCTTAGAATGTGTGTGTGTGTATTTTCAAGCCATGAAAAGTATGTTAGCATGACATTATATGCCATGATTTCATGATGTCATGTTATGCTTTCGAATGAATGTATGATGTTTGTTGAGTTTGCTTGAGTGTGAAGAGGCCAAAAGCTCTTAACCATGGTGAGGATGAGCCAAGAACCTTTGAGATTGGTTGAGACAAAGTAAAGAGTCTCTCAAAAGCAAAGTGGGCTCCTAAGAGTATGGTTGAGTCCAAAGCTTTTAAAGAATGGGTGAGATAAGTCCAAAATCCATGAGGAAAAGTGTGAGGCCAATCCAAACACTTGGTGAGCTCTTAAATGTCTTGTATGATTTGTTCACATGCCAAGCTTGCTTCTTAAATGTTCATGACTTCCATGATATCCATGCATGCATTTTTAAGACTTGTTTTGCATATGTTATGTATGATTGAATGGGAAATGAGCTATTGGGATTCTTTAAATCTCATTCCCTCCTCTCCAATGATCTCACATGCTAGGTGGACCAAGTGGACATGGTAATGGGAGCTAATTACCTTGAAGAAAGAAGATTGACAACCAAATGCTTAAGTTTTGCCACTTTAAAACCATAATTGTGTCATATGATGTATCCCTTTGATATATATGGTCTATGACCCCTTAGACATGTAATTATGATATTATGTAATGTATAAATGTATGGATATGATATATGATGTAACAACCAGAAAAAAAGAGAGAAAAAAGAAGACAAAAAGAAGAAGCTGAAAATTTTTTGAAGTGCTAAAAATTTTCTAAGTCTGCTAGCTATAGCGAGAAATGTCCTAGCTATAGCGAATGTACCTGTTCGCTATAGTGAGAAATGGTCTAACTATAGCGAGAGTGCCTTTTAGCTATAGCAAAAATGCTTCTAGCTATAGCGAGTGCGGGCATCCCATACAAAAACCAGGGAGTTGCTCACCATAGCGTGCTCCGTAGCGAAGGCAGGGGTCTGGGACTGATACATGCTCGCCGTAGTGAGGGTTATGCTTCGCTATAGCGAGGGTTAGTCTGGAAAAGCGTGAAAAAAGTGAATTTGACTTTTTAAAGCATCCCAATTCATTCCTTCTCCTTTCCACCGACTTAGGCTTCATCTAAGACAGAGAAAAGGGCAGAGGAGAGAGAGAGACACCTAGAGAAGGAAGGAGAACAAGAAAAAGGTAAGCATAACTTAAGATTTCCTTAGCTTTTCTTCTTAGAATATTATTCTTCTCTCCTTGCCCTCTCTTCCTATGGTTTTGGTGGTTGAAGTAGCTATGTTTTGGGCTTGGTTCAAAAGAGGGAAAGTGGAAAACCACTCTTGAAGGAGGTTAGAATTCATGTAGCTTTACTTCCTTGATTTCCTTTCTTGAGAGCTTGAGAGAGGAAGGATAGTTGGTGAATTTCTAGAGAGAGAAAGAACCCCTAGTTTCTTATATGTTTAGTAGGGTTCATTAAAAAGAAACCCCTAGCTTTGTGAATAAGTGTTGAGTTATGAGAGAGTAATGCCATGCTCTTGTGTGTCTAGGCTCAAGAGAAGCACTCCCATCTAGTGGTGATTGTGAAATCAAGAAGGGAGAAGACAAATTGAAAGCGAAGGCTTGTGTTAACCTATAAGGTAGCTCTCCCCCCTTTCTCTCATGCATGAATGTGTGTTTAGCTTATTCTAGAATGTGTATATGTGTATTTTCAAGCTATGAATAGTATGCTAGCATGCCTTTACATGTCATGATCCTTGATGCTATGTTATGTGTTAAATGAATCCATGAGGTTTGTATGAGTTTACTTGAGTGTGGAAAGGCCAAGAACTCTTCCCTTGGGTGAGGATGAGCCAAGAACCCTTGAGCATGGTTGAGACAAAGCAAAGGGTCTGCCAAAAGTAATATGGACTCCCAAGAGTATGGTTAAGCCCAAAGTGCTCAAGAGTGGGTGAGGCAAGTCCAATACCCATGAGGATAAGTGTGAGGCCAATCCAAACACTTGGTGAACCCTTGAATGTCTTGTATGATTGATCCATATGCCAAGGTTATTTTTAAAGTGTCCATGACTTTCACTTGTTCACACATGTATTTGAAAAACTTACTTGGCACATATTATGTCTGATTGAATGAGAGATGAGCTATTGGGATTCTTTGAATCTCATCCCCTCCTCTCCACTATCCTAACATGCTAGGTGGACTAAGTGAACAAAGACATGGGAGCCACCAAGCTTAAAGCTAGGAAATTGGCAAGGGATTTATGAAATAGCCATTTTGTTGTTAAGAGATGTAATCTAATGATGTACATGTTGTAGGCACTTATGAATACTTATAAATAGATGTACTTATTGTATATGTATGAGAATTAGAATTATAGTGCATGATGTAGCAAGTTTTCGGTATGAATAGTAAGACCTTAGCATTATCTACATGGTGTATGTTTTGGTATGGGAGAGTGAGTTTTGAAAATTTGGGTTATTAGACATTTGAGCCATGTTTAATAGCCTATGTTGATGCTTTCCCACATGCTCATAGAGCCTTAGGAGTAGGAGAAGTAAATTTGAACCCTTTGAAGCCTCTTTTAGCAAAGGAAATTGGCACTTTGCCCCCTTATGTCAAAGTTTGACCAAATGACCTCTTCTTGCCTTGAAATTTGGCATGTAACTAGATCTTGTTTAGAGCTTTTTAGGAAGCTAAATATCAGGTCATTTGGAGGTCTGTGGAATTTTCTATGATTTTTCAAAGTTGGTATCAGAATTTCATATTTGCACCAGCACTGTTCATTTGGTCAGTTGTGTAATTGTGTTATCCAAGGGGCAAACGTAGTCCAATGGCTACGGAATTTTACAGGGAGAAACTAGACATTTACAGTGACTTGTAGCAACTTGAAGAACCTCATTTGGAGGTCTAGAGAGGAAGATATGAATTTTCGAAGTTTCTGCCTAATATCAGTCATCTTGCCTGACCATAAGTACTATTCCATCGATTTCTGAGAGCTTGGCTTAATGAACTGATCTAAAGATATTTTTTCTCTCTAGTTAACATCCACATCTTTCCATAGTGGTATCATTTGCACGCATTGGATTTTTGTGGAATTAGTTGGATATTTTTGAAGTCCATATCAGTAAACTGTGACAGCATCAGAACCCAATCCGACCTCCAGACCATTTCGCATGTCAAACATCTTGTGTGTGGGATGTTATGACTTGCACATATTTTTAGCATGAAGTAGACATCCCAAGCTTTCCAGAGTGACCAAGATTACATGCTTTCGATTGTTTTAGATTTAGTTATGATTTTTCAAACTTTGCCTAAAAATGAGGCCAAGTCTGGCCGAGAATGCATATTCATGTCCCATGTCTCTTTTTGGTTTCCATGGGTTGAAAGCATGTTTTTGGGATTGAAATGAGTTGTAACAATAAAATTAAATATGAGGAGGCATAGTATGAGCTCACACGGTCCACATGACACCGAAATAAATTGTTAGATACGACCCAACGCAAAAATAATCATCAGAGACTTACATCCTCCATGATAGTAAGTCATTGAAAGTATATGAGATGAGCTAGAATTATGGTGTTACATATGAACCCTAGAATAGAAATTGGATATGTAATGCCAAAGTATGCATTTTGGAAAGTTTGATGTAATGTACATGTGTGGATGGAAAGGCCAAAATGAGATGCATGGGGTTTAGAACTATTTGGACAGCTCACACAAGTCCTAAATGTGCTTTTAGACTTGCCTAAAAGGTGTCAAAACCAAAGGAAAGCCATTTGGTAATTTTGGTATCCCATATGGAGCCAAAAATGACCACAATGGAACCCTATGTCACTTTTTAGCCAAATGAGTTATTCTTGGTCTGAGATTTATCATGCAATTAGGTCTCATTAAGAGATTTTTGGAAAGTTAAAGATCATAATTTTTGGAGGTCTATAGAATATTTGAGAATTTTTCAAAGTTGGCAATTTTTGTGGTTTTGGTCTGCTACACTATTCATTTGGTCTTAAAATGAAATCTATCACACAGGGATCAAATGATGTCCAATTACCATAACATTTTATACATAGAAACTAGACATTTATAGTGACTTGTACCAACTAGAAGCACCTCATTTGGAAGTCTAGAAAGGGAGATATGAATTTTTGAACATTCTGTCCAGTATTAGGAGTTTTGCCTGACCTGAGTTACTGTTCTATTGACTTCTAAGGTTTGGGCTGCCTGAGCTAGTCTAAAAATATTTTTTTTCCTCTAGCTAACATCCACATCTTTCCATATTGGTATCATTTGTATGGATTGGATTTTTTTAGAATTAATTATATATTTTCAAAGTTTTCTGCAAAATTCTATGATAGTTCCAGAGTATAGTTTGACCTTTGGACTATTTTGGATGTCAAACATCCTCTATGATGGATGTTACAGTCTAGGCGTATTTTTAGTGTAACATATACATCTGTAGCTTTCTAGAATGACCAAGAATTCAAGTTTTTGATTTTTCTAGATTTAGTTATGATTTTTCAAATTTGGTCAGAAAAGGGGCCAATTCTGGCCAAAAATGCACTTGGTTATTTTGAGCTCTTCTTTTTTTTTTCATGAGTTGTAGCCATGATTTTATGATGCAAATGAGTTGTATACATGTAATTAAATATGGTAAGTATAGTATTAGCTCACGCAGTCCACGTGACACCGAGTGAAATTTTTAAACACGTCGCAACACGAAAATAGTCATTATTTTATTTCCTTTTCCTCTACACCTTCATGGAATTGATGATGTGAAGCCCATGAATGTCATGAAATGAGCTAGAATTTATGGTGTTACAGGTTTCAAGTGTTCTTTCAAATATCTAATTTTGTACAATAATTCTTAGGCTTAAATGAGAGTTTAATTGACCTCCTAAGATTCTTAGAAGTCTCCCCATGTGCTTCTCCCCTTGAGGAAACAAAGAAAACTCCATGGAACCCATCATGCTTCATTGTCTCGGCCAAGAAGGGTTACTATAGCTAGGGAGAGTTTTAAATTTTTCTCAGCCCATTCTTAAGTCATATATGATGAATGAAAATAAGGGGAGGCTTTGGAAAAAATTTAGAAAGCATAAAAAGTGAGATGGTGCCTTATGTTTCATAATATGTCTTAGAGATGCAATGTATAGTTAGGCTCTTGGTTTTGATTGTGTGATGACTCCAAGAGGCTTAAAAGGATTCAAGAATCATATTTAAAAGAAAAGAATGGAGTCTAAAATTTATTTGAGGGATGTTGCTTCATTAGGTGCATTTATGGAACCATAATGAGGTTTATAGATAAACCTAGTGTCTAAGCTAGTTATGTGACCTTAGAATTAATTTCATGAACCTAATTGGCTTCCATAAATTGTATTTAGGTCAAGAGAAATCATTCCGACACATTTGTGTGTGTGAGGCCAAAAGAGGGAGCATTCCTTCAAAGGGAAAAGTGTGCGGTTGCTTCCAAGGTAGCTCTTTCCACTTTCTCTCATACATAGATATGTGCTTAGCTTGTCTTAGAATGTGTGATTGTGTATTTTCAAGCCATAAAAAGTATGCTAGCATGATTTCATGATGACATATTATGTTTTTAAATGATGTTATGATGTTTGTTTGGGTTTGCTTAAGTGTGGAGAGGCCAAGAACCCTTAGCCATGGTGAAGATGAGCCAAAAACCCTTAAGATTGGTTAAGACAAAGTAAAGAGTCTCCCAAAAGTGAGATGGACTCCCAAGAGCATGGTTGAGTCCAAGAATCTCTTAAAGAATGGGTGAGGCAAGTCCAACATTCACAAGAAATTGGGTGAAGCCAATCCACTTGCTTGGCAAGCCTTTGTATGCTATATATGACTTTCTTAAATGATGAAAATGCCTCTTAAATGTTTGCACATGTCAACATGACCATACATGCATTTATGAGACTTGTTTGCATCTATTATGTATGATTGAATAAGAGATAAGTTGTTGGGATTCTTTGAATCTCATCCCTTCCTCTCCAATGTTTTAACATGCTAGGTGGACTAAGTGGACAAGGTAATGGAAGCCAACTACCTTGAAGATGAGTAGATGACATGAAAGTACTTGAATTTTATTGCTTTAAAGCCATGCAAAAGGCAATTGATATAACCAATGGATGTATATGTACTAGGATGTTATGAACACATGTAATTATGATAATATGTCATGTATAAATGGGAGAATGTATTATGTGATCACTAGAATGCAATATGAGCATGTTATGACATTGTAGCTTCTTGAATGATGTTATGGAATTGTGTATAAGTGTGGGTGAGATGACCAAAATGAGATGCATGAGGGTTGAAACCATTTGGATAGCTCACACAAGTCCTAATTATGCTTTTAGACTTGCCTTAGAGGTGCCAAACCCTAAGGAAAGCTATTTGGACATTTTGGTATCCTACATGGAATCAAAATTGACCATAATGGAACTCTATGTCTCTTTTTATCCAAATGAGCTCTTCTTAATTTAAGATTTGGCATGCAATTAGATCTTCTTGAGAGCTTTTTGGAAAGCTATAGAACAGAATTTTTGGAAGTCTACAGAATATTTGATGAATTTTCAAAATTGAAAAATTTTCTAGTTTAGATCATGTCACTATTCATACTGGTCCAAAAATGAAATCTATCACACAGAGCTCAAATGATGTCCAATTGCTACAAAACTTTTATATAGAGAAACTAGACATTCCCAGTGACTTGTGCCAACTAGACGCACTTCATTTGGATGTCTAGAGAGGAAGATATGGATTTTCAAAAAATATATCCAGTATCAAGAACTCTAGCCAACCTCAGTTACTGTTTGATGAAGTTTCAAGGTCTGGGCATGCCTGAACTAGTTTGAAGTTATTTTTTTCCTCTAGCTAACATCTATAGATTTCTATATTGGTATCATTTTCATGGATTATATTTTTGTGGAATTAATTGGACTTTTTTGAAATTTGCTACAAAATTCTATGACAGCACCAGTGAACAACCTAACCTCTGGACTTTTTCAAATGTCAAACGCCGCCTGTGATGGATGTTATGGTCTGGACATATTTTTAGCATGAAGTTGACATGTCTAGCTTTCCAAAATAGCCAAGAATGCAACATTTCTATTTTTCTAGAATTAGGTATGAGTTTCCAAAATTTGTGACAGAAATGAGGTCAAATCTGGGCAAAAATATACATGTGTGTTTTAAACTTCCCTTTGAGTTCTATGAGTTGTAGACCACTTTTTATTATGAAAATGAGTTATATTCATGTAATTAAATATGAGAATGTGATGTATGAGTTCACATGGTCCACGTGACACTGAATGAAATTTTTATACATGACGTAACGCAAAAATATTCATTATTTTTATGTTATTTTCTTGGTTCTTCTATGAGATGCATAATGGGAAGCATAGATATAGCATGAAATAAGATAGAAATTTATGGTGTTACACATCTTCTAGACATGATGCTATTTGGGTGATAGTGGATAGGTTGATGAAGTCTACACACTTCTTACCTATCAGGGCAACACATACATTAGATAAGTTAGCCCAAATATATATAAAAGAGATGGTGAGACTTCATAGAGTATCCAATAGCATAGTATCTGATAGAGACCCTAAGTTTATATCAAACTTTTAGAGATCTTTGCAAGCAGCTTTAAGGACCAAACTAAGATTTAGTACTACATATCACCCCCAGATAGATAACCAAATAGGAAAGACCATCCAAACTTTAGAAGACATGTTAAGGGCGTGTGCTTTAGAAATGAAAGGAAACGGGGATGTGTACCTACCATTAGTTAAGTTTACTTATAATAATAGTTATCATTCTAATATACAAATTGTAATGACCAATAATCCAGAAATCAAACTAAACTTTATAAATCATTGCTGGAACACCCTAAAGCAAAGTAAATTAAGGCTAAACAAGATTAGATTGAGAATTAGAACATCATGAAATGTGGTTTAGAGCCTAAGGATAGCCTAAAATCGAAGTTAAAATGGCTTAATGAATTTAAAGAATAATGCAATGGCATAATTGTAATTTTAGAAAACTTTTTAAAACTCAAAAGAGGAAGCTTTAAATGCAAAATTTGAGTTTCTTAAGGTTCTCATAGGCCCTAAAAGCCATAGGAACTCCTAGACCGGTTAAAGCCCCTCCGGTATGCAATTTTGGTTATTAGTTGACTAAAATTTTGGCCAAATGATTTGGCAAGGTTTTAAATCTAATTTGGGTAAAACCAGAGACATTTTATGAATAAGAGGACTTAACTCTCATGATGGAAAAGACGGTTCTCAAAAAGGAGTTGAAATGAGTTCAAACAAAGAAAACCAAGAAGAAGGACAAAATGGAAAATGTTATAAATAAGATCCCTTCTTTTTATATATCATGCCCCACTTTCTACACACTTCTAAATCGACCTTGTTCTACCTCAAGGCAAAAACTTACTCATCTTGAAGTGGCATACAAGAAGGGGAAGAAAAGGGAGAGAAATCCAAGCTAAAAGTGTAAGATTTCCTTACTTTTTCATTCTTCTTCCTTCACAAAACTTCTTCACCTCTCTCTTCACATGGTTTGGTGACTTAAATGGTTATGTTTAGTGGTGGTTCAGTAGAGGGAAGAGAGGATTTGGAGGAATTCTTGGAAGCTTTGAAAAGCTCCCTAGAAAAGCTTTGAAACAAGGTAAGAAACCATGGTTGAAATTGCTTCTTCTTGGCTCTCCTTTACTTAAGTGTTTTGGCCAGACCTAAGAACATATATAGGAGATATGATTTTGATCTAAACTTAATGGAAATTAGGGTTTTGAAGCCTAAGGAATCATATGGAAGAAATAGAACTCAAAAAGAACCTATAGATAACAAGTTATGGAAATTAAGGTTTTGATTGCACCTAGAGATTTATGGAGCTTTCTAGTGATGATTCAAATTGTACAAGACCATATTTGAGTTCTCAAGACATCTAGGAAGCTTCATAAGCGGCAAATTCCCTAGGAAAATCAATAAAACCCTATGGATTTTCTGTAATATCTGGTTCTTTGAGAATGAGAGAAAATGCGAGAAATGTAACGTATGATTTCTCCGTAAACGTATGAAATTCACCATATACAAAAGCAAGTCCCCCGAAATGAATTAGTTAAGGTCCCAAAATTTTAAAGCAAAATTCTAGACTCCTAAAAATGAGAATCACAGATTCAGACGGAAAGAAAAAAAGGAACTAGAATGAAGAAACGAATTTGAACAAAAGGTCGACGAAACGTAATCGCATTTTTGTAATTTTGAGCAAATTTTGGAATTATCATGGGAAAGCATTTTAAATGGAATTTTTAAGTTTTTCAGAGTTCTCAGAGGCCATGAAAACCATGGGAAGCCCCAAGATAGTTAAAACCCCTCTGGTGGAGGTTTTTCAATGTCGATTGACCCAAACTTTGTTAGATTCGTTCAAGAAGATTTTAGCTCCGATTTGAGTGATTCCAAAGGCATTTTATTAAATTGGGGACCTAAATTTCTTAATGAAAAAGATGGTTCTTAAAAAGGAGCTAAAACAAATTAGAAACAAAAATGCCAAGGATAAGGGGCAAAATTAAAATTTTTGGAAAATGGAAGCTTCTTGAACCCTCCTTATATTTCGCCCTCCTTCTCCCCTCCTCTAGATAGACCTAATTCTGCCCCAAAACTAGAGAAGAAATTTAACTCCTAGGCACACCAAGAGAAGAGATTTTGAAGGGAGAAAAGGCAAGAAAAAGGTAGGAAACTTCATGAAATTTTAAGCTCTTTCTTTAGTAAAATGTTTCTCCACCTTCTCCCCTTTCTCCCTATAGTTTTCTTAAAGTTTTTGGTGCTGTTTTAAGGGCAGAATAGGGAGAAAATTTTGGATTTGAAGAGAGGAGACCAAGAAAAAAGAGAAACAAGCAAGAAAAGCTAAGGAAACAAGGTAAATCTTCATTCCATGGTAGCCACCTCTTGTCCCCTTCTTCTCCTTGGTTTGTCCCATATATGTAGATTCAAGAAGACATGGAATTTGGGTAGAACCAAGGATGAACCTTAGGGAAGGGAGTATGGAGAATAAGAATATACAAAGAGAATTAACAAATAACCATGGAAAATCAAGATAGTAAAGTTAAGGTTTCAAGTGTCCTTTGTAAAATCTGATTTCATACCATAATTCCTAGACCTAAATGAGTGTTTAGATGAGCTCTTAAGATCCCTAGAAGGCTCTCTATATGCATCTTCCACTAAGAAAACAAAACAAGCTCCATGGGTACCAAAAACAAGCATAGCTTTTTTTCAAACCCATTTTTGAGTCTTATATGATGAGTGAAGATGAGGGGAGACCTTGAAAAAAATTTAGAAGGCCTAGAGAATGAATTGGTGTCATAAGTTCCATAATATAACCTAAGGAAGCAACATGTAGTTAGGCTCTTTATTTTAATTGTGTGATGACTCCAAGAAGCTTAAAAGGAGTCAAGAATCATAAATAAAAGGAAAGAATGGAGCCTAGAACTCAAATAATGTATGTTGCTTTATTAGGTGCATTTTGGAACCATAAAGGGGCTAATAGACTAAGTTCATGTTTAAGGAAGATGTATAGCTTTAGAAATGATTTCAAGAACCTAATTAGCTTCCATATATTGTGTTTAGGCCAAGAGAAACAAATCCCACACCTTTGTGTATGCGAGGCCGAGGAAGGGAGCAAAAGTCCAAGAGAAAAAGTATGCTTGTGTGGCAAAGGTTGCTCTCTCCACTTTCTCTCATACATGAATGTGTACTTACCTTGTCTTTGAATGTGTGTATGTATGTCTTAAGTTATGAAAAGTATTCTAGTATATGCCTTTGTTCCATGGTACCATGATGTTATAATATGTTCTCAAATGATGCCTAGTATGTGTGCATAAGTTTACTTGAGTGTGGTGAAGCCAAGAACCCTTAGTCATGGTAAGGATGAGCCAAGAACCCTTAAGGTTGGTTGAGACAAAGTAAAGAGTCTCCAAAAAGTGAGATTGAGTCAAAACCTCTTAGAGAAAATAGGTGAAGCAAGTCTAAAATCCATAAGAGAATGGGTGAGGCTAATCCACTTGCTTGGCAAGCCTATGTATGCCTTGTGTGACTTGTTCAAATGTTAAGAATGCTTCTTGAATGATTACACATCTTATTATGCCTATGCATGTATTTTTAAGACTTGTATTGCATTCATTATGTGTGACTGAAAGGAAGATGAGCTATCAAGATTCTTTGAATCTCATTCTCTCTTCTCCAATGTCTTAACATGCTAGGTGGAGCAAATGAACAAGGTAATGGAAGCCACCAAGTTAAGAGATAAGAGATTGACATCAAAGTGTCTAAAATTGCCTAGAATTTCTCCTTTTGTAGCCATACACATGGCATATAATGTAATACTATGATAGAAATGTTGTATAATCATTTGAACATGTGTAATTACTCATATACTTTATGTATGTATGAGGTTTGATGCTAAACGAATGATAATGTAGTTTTTGAACCTTCGATGACAATGTGAAGCATATGTAATCTTGTATATAGCATGAGGTGAAAGAGTGAGCTTTTAATTTTTAGGTTTATGTACCTTTGAAACAAGTTTAGAAGGTCATTTTGGTGCATTTCCACATGCTCAAGTGGCCATAGTTGCCTTAGAAGCAATTTTTGACCATTTGGACCCCTTTGACGACACAAAATAGACCATTTCACAACCCAATGTCAAGATCTGACCAAATGAATGAACTTGCCCATGAAATTTGAAACACACATAGATCTTATCTAGAGACTTTTGAGAAACAAAAGACCAAATTATTTGGAGCTTTTTGGAGTTAATTATAAATTTCCAAAATTGGCATTTTTTTGCTGAACTAATGCAAACACTGTTCATATGGTCAGAAACTTGGACTGTGTCATTCAAAGGCTAAATGATGTTTAATGCTCATGAAATTTTACAGGCACAAATTAGACATTGTAAGATTTCCATGGCCACCAAGATCACCCCAATTGGACCTCTGAGCAAGGAGATATAAATTTTTGAAGTTGGAGAATAGTACTAGTAGCGACAGCTGACCTCTGATATTATTCCATCAATTTTTGGTGGCTAGAAGCCTCTATTATGGTCTAGATTTATTTTTACCATAAACTAAACATCTGTAGCTTTCCATAATAGTAACGTATGCATGATTTTAGGTTTTTTAGAATTAGTTATGATTTTTTAAAATTTATGTCAGAATTCTAGAATTCTATCCAAGGCTACACACCTTGTTTTTATGTGAATACTTCCCTTGCTCGAGTTCTAGGCCACTTCTTAACCTTGTTATGAGTTGTGTTTTTTGTATTTAAATATGAAAATGAGATGGATGAGTCTATATGGCCCATGAGACATGAAATAAAAATTTTATCCATGATGTAATGCAAATACATTCATTATGTTAATGTCATTTTTCTTGCTTCCTTGTGAAATGCATGGCATAAGGCATGGAAATAGGATGAGACAAGCTAGAAATTTATGGTGTTACAACTTTTAAATTGCTTTATGTCTTAGACAAGAAGGGGTTCACATGCCTAGAGAGAGTTTTTTTTTAATTCCAATGATAGATATGGTTTAGAAATGAATAATAAATACCAAAGAAACTATTAGTTTGAATTTAGAAACTATATTTTGAAAGTTGGAAGTTTAGGGCTCCTTTAGGCATAAAGAAGCAACTTGATATTTGGCTCTTTGAATTGAGTTTGTGATGACTCTAATAAGTTTAAATAGAGTCATGAGACTTAGATTGAGTGAGAAATTGGAGCCAAGATAATGAATAATAAATACCAAAGAAACTATTAGTTTGAATTTAGAAACTATATTTTGAAAGTTGGAAGTTTAGGGCTCCTTTAGGCATAAAGAAGCAACTTGATATTTGGCTCTTTGAATTGAGTTTGTGATGACTCTAATAAGTTTAAATAGAGTCATGAGACTTAGATTGAGTGAGAAATTGGAGCCAAGATAATGAATTATATGAGTTGCTTCATTATGTCCTTGTACGGAACCATATACAAGCCATAAGCTAGAAGTAACTTGTAAAGAGTTTGTGTAAGCATAGAAATGGTTCCAATGATGTGTTTATAAGTTGTTTGATGCATTTAGGCCAAGCAAAGCAAGCCTCCTCCAAGTGTGTGTGTGAGGCCGAACCAAGAAACTAGAGAATCAAGGGAGAATTTTTGTTTCTTGACCTAAGGTAGCTTTTCATCCATTCTTGTATGCATTTATTGGTTATTTGATTATCATTATGTATTTTTGAATCATAAAACATGCCTATACCTATTGGTTTGATACTTTGGTACCATTATGCTTCTTGATTACATTTTGAATGTGAGATGACTCTTAAAGGGTGAGGTTGTACCAAAAGTCCCTAAGTAAAGGTGAGACAAAGCCAAAAGTTTCATGGAATGAGCAAGGTTAAGTCAAAAGTCCTTGAAATGGGTGAGGCTAATCCAAAAGTCTTATATAATTGGATGAGGCTGGACCAAAAGACCCTAGAGCATGTTCTTGACATTAATGAATCCCTATGACTTTGTGAACATGTTTATGTTTGATACTTGGAAGCATTTGATACATATTTTCTCTTTTTGACATGATAACATGCCATATATGCATTTTTGAAAGGGTGAATAAGCTATTGGGATTATTTGAATCTCACTCTCCCCCACTTTATGTTTAACCATGTCTAAGTGATGCTCATGAAGCCAAGAATGGAGGCCAAGAAGCTTGAGACATGTTACTTTGATAATAGAATAGGATTTTGTGTAAATTGATGCCAAAGAATGAATGTACATGCTATTTATGAGATGTAAACCCTCACTCATGTGTAAAAGTATGTAAATATGTTATATGAATCATATTTGGAACCCAATGTATGGAATCTTAAATTTTTTACATCCTTAAGCCATGGAATGCATGTTTATTTGATCAAGTGAGTCAGTGGTTTTGAGTTCTATGATATTTTGGATCTATTGTGATGCTTTTATATGCTATGTTTGAGGTTTTGGACCTGCTCAAATGGTTACATTGGATGGGAGGAGCCATTTTGGCACTCTTGAACCCAAATATGCGCCATTTGGAGCCATATTTTTTCCCTAAACCAAAACTAGACCAAATGGATAAATTTTGGCATGAGATTTGGCAAGCATTTAGATCTCATTTTGAAGTTTTTCATAGAGCTAAAGAGCATAATTTTTGAAGCTCTGTAGAGTTTATTATGATTTTTTAAAGGCAAAAATTTGTAAAAACATCAATGCACTGTTCATTTAGTTAATCTAGTTTTTAGTGTATTTAAGGGGTCAAATGAAGTATATATGGCATCATAAGCTTTCCAAAGCCACCTAGATCACTTAATTTGGAGCTCTATAGAGTGAGATATGAATTTTCAAATTTTCAAGTCTGCACTAGTCTAAAATCCTAGCCTAGTTCCTGTTCCATTAGGATTTCATAGGTCAAATGATATTGTTTTGATCTTAAATATTTATAGTAGTCATATGATGTTCGAAGCTTTCCAAAGAGTCTATATTTGCATAATTTGGAATTTTCTAGCTCAAGTTATGAATTTCCAAAGTTTGTGATAGAATATGGAATGCCATTGAAACTCATGAAATTGGCTAGTCTTGATTTGTATGCTCCAAATCCAAATTCCATTTTATGATGATTTTATATGAACAAGTGTAATAGGGATGGAAGATGAGTTTGGAAAGTTGATGTGGTCCATTTAATCAAAATTGAATAAATTTGACATTTAATGTTAGTAACTTCCACTGCTAAAAGTATTGATTTATGAAAATAGATTCTATAAGCACTTTGTGATATAAATTAAGTGCTATCTACCTATGGTATTACAGAGATGGCCTCACGTGAGACATTGTATGGGAGAAAGT
This sequence comes from Erythrophleum ivorense, assembly GCA_026724425.1. Classification (NCBI taxonomy): domain Eukaryota; kingdom Viridiplantae; phylum Streptophyta; class Magnoliopsida; order Fabales; family Fabaceae; genus Erythrophleum; species Erythrophleum ivorense. The sequence continues at coordinate 3,958,281 of JAIUCV010000025.1, read as the reverse complement.
ATAGATCACATTTGTATTAGGTTGAGTTAGGTGAAAGGAGTCTGATGAGACCTAAGATAGTATATTAAACCACCAAACAAATAAAACTCATTAGAAAGAAACTCCTTACAACCCAGAGTAGACAAAAAAGTTATGTTAATAAGAGTTAGAGTTTGAAATTGAAAACCATGTGTTCATTTGAGTATCTCTAGTTACTTGTATGGGTCAGTTTATTAAGGTGAGAAAACTCAGTCCTATGTATATTAGTCCATTTGAAATTCTTAAGAGAGTCAGACCTATTGCTTACCATGTAACCTTGCCTCTTAACCTAGCCTAAATCCATAATGTATTTTATGTTTCCCAACTAAAAAAGTATTTACTAGACCTTCACATGTCATAGAATATGAGTATATCTAATTGTAGGATAACCTTTCCTATGTAGTAATACCAAAGAAAATTATTGATACCAAGATTAAATAGCTAAGAAACAAGAGCATTCATCTTATGAAAATGGTCTAAAAGGCCTATCTTTTGATAAGGTAACCTGGGAACTTGAAAATGATATGAGGAAGCAGTATCTGTAGCTAGGGGTGAACAAAACCAAACCAAACCATTTAAACCGAACCAAACCAATAAAAACTGATTAACAAATGGTTTGGTTTGGTTTTTTTAAATCTAAAACCGATTAATTCGGTTCGCTTGTAGGTTCATGGCATGTTTGGTTCGGTTAAACCGAACCAAACCGACAAGTTGCCTATATTATTTTATTATAAAATATTACTCTTATTTTATTTTATTTTATTTACTTTTCAAAACTTTTTGTCAATTTATAGGTGTTTTCTAGACTAAAAATAAAAATAAAAATAATAAATTATAAATACATTATTATTGGTTAAAATTTAATAAGATGCATAATATTAGAAATTAAATTCTATATATTACAAAGAATAAAATCCTAAAAAAATATTTTTGGCCAAAAAAACATGAACCAAACCGATTAGAATTCAAAACCTAAAAGGTCCAAAAAATTGTTAAACCGACAAGGTTGGTTCGGTTTGATTTTAGTCCAAAATCGAACCAAACCGAACCTATGAACACCCCTATCTGTAGCTGTTTAGCTAAAGTATGTAATATCTAATTCTCCAAAAATCAGAGAAAATGTGAGAAACGTAACGTACGGTTTCTCCATAAACGAACGAAATTCACTGGATACAAAAGGAAGTCCCCCAAAATGAGATAGTTAAGGTCCTAAAAAATTTGAGAAGCATTTTAGACTCCTAAAAATGAGAATCTCAGGCTTAGACAAAAAAAAACAGAGCTAGAATGAAAAAATAATTTCTTACGAAAAGCTTACGAAACATAAAGGCATTTTCATAATTTTGAGAAAATTTTGGAATTCACACAGGAGGGCTTTTTAAATGAAATTTTTGAATTTCTCAAGGTTCTCAGAGGCCCTAAAAATTATGGAAGACCCAAGACAGCTAAAGTCCCTCCGGTGAATATTTTTCAATGTCAGTGTACCTGAACTTTGACGAATTCATTTGGGAAGGTTTTAGCTCCAATTTGAGAGATTCCAAAGGCATTTTATTAAATTGGGAACCTAAATTTTATAATGGAAAAGACGGTTCTAAAAAAGGAGCTAAAATGAAGGAGAAACGAAAATGACAAGAACGAAGGGCAAAATGAGAATTTTTGAAAAGTGTAACTTCCTCCCACCTATATATATGATGCACCCTTCTTCTCCCTTCATTATGAACGACCAAGTTCTACCCAAAACCAGAGGAAAGCCCTAGGGAGAGTGGCACACAAGAGGAAGGCAAAGAGAAGGAGAAATTAAAGGCTTAAGGTATGAAAATTAGTAGTTTTTCATGCTCTTTCTCTTCCAAACCTCTTCTCCTTCATTCTCCTTTATTTCCTATGATTATAATGAAGTATATGGATCTGTTTTAGAGGAGAAATTGAGGGAAAAATTCGGATTTGAAGAAAGGAGCTCAAAGAACACAAGATTCAAGTGAGAAAAAGTAAGAAAATAAGATAATTTCTCTTCCTATGGTTGTCATCTTTGGTTCCCTCCTCCTCCATTTCGCCTAACATGAGAAAACCCTAGGAGGACTTGATTTTTAGGCAGAACCAAGGATGAATCTAAGGAAAAAGGGCGTGGAGATTAAGAATATGCAAAGGGAATTAATAAAAAATCATTAGATTTCAAGATGCAAGTTTTACGGCTTCAATTGCACCTTGTAAAATCTAATTTTGTATAATGATTCCTAGGCCTAAATAAGAGTTTAAATGAGCTCCTAAGATCCCAAAGAGACTCCCCATATACTTCTTCCCTTAAGAACACAAAGCAAACTCCAAGGAGCTCTATTTCCTCCATAGCCTCGGGCAAGCAAGGATAGTATAGCTAGGGAGATTTTTAAATTTTTCTAAGCCCATTCTTGAGTCATATATGATGAATGAAAATGAGGGGAGGCCTTGGAAAAAATTTAGAACTCATAGAAAGTGAGTTAGTGCTTTAGGTTCCATATTATGACCAAAAGAAGCAACATGTAGTTAGACTCTTTGTTTTAATTGTGTGATGACTCCAAGAGGCTTAAAAGGAGTCAAGAATTATATTTGAAAGGAAAGAATGGAGCCTAGAAATTATTTGAGGGGTGTTGCTTCATTAGGTGCATTTATGGACCATAATGGGGTTTATAGAACAACCTAGTGTCTAAGCAAGTTGTATGACCTTAGAAATTATTTCATAAACCTAATTGGCTTCCATAAATTGTGTTTAGGCCAAGAGAAATCTTCCCCACACTTTTGTAGGTGTGTGGCCAAAGCAAGGGAGGGAATTTCAAGAGAAAAAGTGTGTGATTGTGTGCAAGGTAGCTCTCTTCATCTTCTCTCATGTATGGATATATGCTTAGCTTATCTTAGAATGTGTGTAAGTGTATTTTTAATCCATGAAAATTATGATAGCATGATTTCATATGCCATGGTTTTATGATGACATATTATGTTTCACATGATATTTTGATGTGTGCTTGGGTTTGCTTGAGTGTAGTGAGGCCAAGAACCTTTAGCTATGAGGAGGATGAGCCAAGAACCCTTAGGATTGGTTGAGACAAAGCAAAGTGTAACATTTGATCTTCTGAAAATCCAAGAAAATGTAAGGAAATGCGAGAAACGTAACATATGGTTTCTCCGTCAATGTGCGAAATTCACCGCATATAAAAGGAAGTCTCCCAAATAGAGTAAATTAAGGTCTAATGAAATTAGAATAATCTTTTAGATCGCCAATAATGATAAGTCAAGGCTAGAGGTGTCCTAAAATTGGGGCTAAAATAGATTAAAAAAAAGGATCAGAAAAAAGTCCCAAAAAGCCTCCAAAGTCAAGTATGAAGGAGCCAGGGACCAAAATGCAAAGAAAACATTATGAGCATGGCAAGATGTATAAATTACCCAAAAGTTCAAGGAACTCTAGTTTCACCCTATATTCGTGGCTTTAGGCACGAATATCAGAAAATCGGGCAAGAATCTCAGAAATCTATGACCCATGATTAAACTCCATTTGATGAGACGGGTCCAATGAGGCCAAGTTATCCAGATGGCCGGGAGGGATCCGGTCCAGGATCCGGTTAGCCCGATCAGTAATTATGAGCAAAATAGAAAAAAGAAGTTATAACAACTATAAAAATAAAAATAGCTAAAGGGCTAAGAAACCCTAAAGGAGTTTCAAAGACTAAATTGCAGTAAATAAAAAATTTATAGAACAATCATAATACAGAACGGTGAAAATTACACCTATAAGACCTGGGTGTCTGATTGACACCAAAACTTATGAGGATTGAGGTTAAGGGCCCCTGATCTATGTTTAAAGCTCAGTATGGCCAGAGAGTAGAGGAAATCATATTTATAAATTGTAGAAAATCTAAAGGTAGGCATTGTACCGTAAAATCTTAATCGGGCTTGGATACTGATTTTTAGATAGTTGTAAGGCCCAATAGCCGATTCTAAAGGCCTAAAAGAGAAGAGAAGATATAATTAGGGTTTTAGAGAAGATGAAACCCAAATATAAATATAAAAAAAAAAGAAAAAGGAAAGAGGAAAAGGATTTTAGTTGTTTTAAAGAACTAACCATGGTTAAGTTGGAAACTAACTATGGTTAAGTTAAAAGTTAACCATGGTTGAGTTAAGGAAATTAACCATGGTTACTAACCATGACTTAAGGGATAAGAAAAGGCTTCCAAGTGTGTGGCCAAGATTTTTTGGAAAAGGATATTTAGTTATGAAATTAGAAAATCAAAAGAAAAAGGAATGGAAGGTTAAGATTTGATCTTGAAAAGGTTGATCCAAGGGTCCAAATTTAGTATGACCATTTAACTTCATTAGATTCATCTCCTTCACCTCCATTCCACCATTTGCACACCACACACAAGGGAGAAAGAAAGAAAACCATGAAGAGAGAGAGAGAGGGAGAAAAAGTGGGAGAAGAAGTGAAACAAAGCAAAAATTACCACCATTCTCCACCAAATTTCTTTATCTTCTCCATCCTCTAACCATTTTCTCCAAAGGGTAGCTGCATATTCATCTTTTCTTCAAGGTGGAGTGTTGCTCTAAGTGGGAAGAGAAAGGATTTTAGAGTGAGAAAAGCAAAGGAAGCAAAGATTAAGTTTAAAGAATAAGTTTTCTCCACCTTGCACTTGAAAATCACATGTTTTAAGTTAGTTTTGTTAAACCCTAGTTATGAGTCACTTTTAGACAGCATATGGAGCATTAGAAATTGAGTTTATATGTTGAATATGAAGGCCTAGGAATGGAGTTTATATATTGGCTATGGAGGGCACATGAGCTCATCCATTTTGTTGTTTGTTGGCGCCTTGAAAAACACAAAGCTTGTAAATTTTTGGGAAAATGAAAATGTTAGGGAGATACTGTCCGAATTTTCCCAAATTTTTTATGGTGTTTTCTTAATGTCTTAAAGTCATGTATACCAAATTTACATAAAGGAAGAGGCTATGGAATGTTTAGAACCAAAGAAACTCACGTTTGGACCTAAAACGGAGCTAGCTTATGTTATGACAAAACGTGTTGTTGGGGCTGGAATTTGATAATTTTATCCTTTCCAATGGATTCAAAAGGATGCTTTTAGCTAGGAATACCTATAAGAAAGCCCCCAAAACTCATGGAATAAAATTGTTAAATTTTGGCCAAGATATACATACTATACAGCCATAGTCAATTGGGAGGGAAGAAGTTAGATTTTCCAATTCCAATGGTCCTATTAAGTTAAAAAGGGCCATATTACTTTAGAACTTTGGGCCCATATGTTAATTGTAATGAATTATTATTATGATTATAGGGTTTGATAATTGTTTGGAAACTCTAAGAGTAAGTGGGCCGAGTCCTAAAGCTTAAGGAGCAAGATTTCTAAGGTAGTAGTTTTCCTTTCTCTTTCTTTAAGCTTGTGTATTGGTATAATGATGAGTATTATGTTATGTTGAATGTCATTTATGCTATAAGATGAGACATGTATGCGAGGATATTGCTTGGCCTTGTATGAAATTCCTTGCATCACTATGTAGTATATGATACCTTGATTGGCATTATGTTATATACTTACATGCTAGCTTGTGAATGAGACTAGTTTAATACTACTGAGATTTTATAATCTCACCCCAAACATAACTTATATTAGGTCCGAGCTCAGGCAAAGAAAGGGCAAAAGGTGTAGAGGCATAAACCGAGGACTTTACTTTTATGTATCACATTTTGGTCATGTAATTAAGTATCTTGAATTCTTGTGTGTATAAGTTATGCTATGGTGTTGTGAGGTACTCAGGTATGTAATAGAGAACCATGTATATACTCGACTCTTAAGTAAAGAGAATATGGCTAGCGTGCCTAAAATGCAAAGATACATGCACTCATGTAAGGACAAATCAATATAAATACAATAATATGTTAAAGGAGGGGTAAAAATCATCTGATTTTTGTAAGGATATTTCTATACGAATTCATATGTATTCTATTGAGTAAGTATTTTTTTCTTGTAAAGGACTTAGAGAGATTGAATTAGAGCCTTGAACCAACCTCATACGATTTTTCTATAATTAATTGATTATTTTCAAAGTTAGACAATATTATGGGAATGACCAAATGAATAGTAAAATTGTATGAGCAAGTTCAGAAAACATATGTCGGGGAAGAAAATTTTCATCATTTTAAATTTTCAATGGCTCTTCTAATTCTTATATGAGGAATCAGTAGTAGGAGAGGCGTTATATAGGGAGGTATTACATAAAGAGTCTCCCAAAAGCAAAGTAGGCTCCCAAGAGCATGGTTAAGTCCAAGAAAGAATGGGTGAGGCAAGTCCAAAATTCACAAGAAATTGGGTGAGGCCAATCCACTTGCTTGGCAAGCCTTTATATGCTATGTATGACTTTCTTGAATGATGAAAATGATTCTTGAATGTTTGCACATGTCCACATGCCATGCACGCATTTATGAAACTTGTTTGTATCCATTATGCATGATTGAATGGGATATGAGCTATTGGGATTCTTTGAATCTCATTCCCTCCTCTCCAATGTTCTAACATGCTAGGTGGACTAAGAGAGCAAGGTAATGGAAGCCAACCCCTTGGGAGAAGAGAGTAGGACATTAAAGTGCATGGAATTGGCTACTTTAAAGCTATATGAATGGCAAATTTTGTAATCCATGGTTGTATATGTTCTATGAGGTCATGAATATGTATAAATATGTTGATGTATCATGTATGAATGAGAGATTATGGCATGTGAGTACTAGAATGTAAAATAAGTATGAAATGGCCATTTTTACTTCTTGAAAGTTTGATGCACTAGTGTATATGTGGAGGTGGCATGGCCAAATTGAGATGCATGAGGTTTGGAACCACTTAGGGAGTTCAAACAAGTCATATTTATGCTTTTAGACTTGCCTAAGAGGTGCCAAACATTGAGAAAAGCCATTTGGACATTTTGATTCCCTATATGGGCATAAATTTGCTATCTTAGAACCTTATATTACTTTTTGTCCAAATGAGCTCTTCTTGAGCTGATATTTCGATTCATTTAGAGTTGGTTGATAGCTTTTTGGGAAGCTAAAGATCATAATTTTTGGAGATCTATAGAATATTTGATGAATTTTCAAAGTTGGCAAAATTTCTAGTTTTGGTAATGGTACTATTCATATTGGTCCGAAAATGAAATCTATCACATAGGCCTCAAATGGTGTCCAATTACCACAAAATTTTATACAAAGAAATTAAACATTCCTAGTGACTTGTTTCAACTAGAAGCACCTCATTTGGAGGTCTAAAGAGGGAGATATTAATTTTTAAAGATTCTATCCAATATCAGGAACATCACCCGACCTCAATTACTATTCTATTGAATTTCGAGGTCTGGACGTGCCTGATCTGATCTGGAATTATTTTTTCCCTCTAGCTAACATCCATAACTTTCCAAATTGGTATTATTTGCATGGATTGAATTTTGTTGAAATTAATTGAACATTTTCAAAATTTGCTACAAAAATCTATGACAACACCAGTGGACAGTTCGACCTCTAGACATTTTTGGATGTCAAACGTCCTTTATGATAGATGTTATCGTCTGGACATATTTTTAGTGTGAATTAGAAATCCGTAGCTTTCCATAATGACCAAGAATATAAGATTTTAATTTTTTTAAAATTAGTTATGATTTTTCAAATTTGGTCAGAAAAGAGCCAAATCTGGTCGAAAATGGATATGAATATTTCATGCTTCCCTTCGTGATTCTTAAGGTGTAGGCCACTTTTAACGATGCAAATGAGTTTTATTCATGTAATTATATATAGGGATGTAATGTTTGAACTCATATAGTCCACGTGACATTAAATGAAATTTTTATACGTGACGTAACGCTAAGAAATGCATTAAAACAATGCCATTTTCTTTCCTCTTGTATGAATTCCTTGATGTAAGGCATAGATATAGTATGAAATGAGCTAGAAATATAAGGTGTTACAAAGTACGTTTCCAAATTTTAAGAACAAAATTTATTTTTAGAGGGGGTGAGATTTCATAACTACCTTTTTAGAAACTACACCAAAACCAATATGATGATATAAGAGAACCCTAAAGCAAAGCAAATTAAAGCCAATTAAGAATAGGATGTTAATTAGAATATATAAAGAAGTGGTTAAAAAATAGAGAATAGCCTAAAATTAGAGCCAAAACGGCTAAACGGGGTGAACCGAAGCTAAATGGAAAAACCATAATTTTAGGTAACTTTTGAAAACTTAAAAGAGAGAGTTTTAAATGTTAAAATTAAGCTCATTAGGATTCTTAGAAGCTTGAAAACCATAGGAACTGCCATAATGGTTAAAACCCTTTCGATGTGCAATTTAGGTTATCAGTTGATCAAAACTTTGATCAGATAGTTTGATAAAGTTTTAAATCCCATAAATTTGAAACAAAATATTTTTAATGAACTTGAGGACTTATATTTTATAATGGAAAAGACAATGCTTAAAAATGAATTGAAATGAGCTCAAATAGAGGAATTAAAGTGGAGAGGCATCATGGGCATTTTGAAAAATGTTATAAAACACCCTTTTCCTTTTTATATTAGGCTAGCACATCCCTTGGTCCCCCAAAACCAACTTTCTCCATCCTTGAACAGAACCAAATGTGGGAGAAGAAGGGAAGGAAGGAAGAAAATAAGGCATCCTTGGTAAGAAAATATGGTTTGCTACTCCTGCCTTTGTAAAAGTTGTTCTCCTCTTTCTCCTCTTTCTTTCTATGGCATTAATATTTTGAATGGTGGAATTTTGTAGTTGGTTCAGTTGAAGGAGGAAGGAATTTGAAGGAAGCCTTGGGAGCATAAGAACCACCATTTGGCAAGGAATTGAACAAGGTATAGTTTCATGACCATAGCTTGTTCTCTCTTGGTTTTCCTTGCTCTTTTAGGTTCAGTCAAGATGAGGGTTTCCTAAAGGGATTTGATTCTTGGTCAAACCATGGTAATTTTAAAGGTTTTGAAGCATGAAGATTAATGTGGAATCAAAAGAATCAAATAGAAAGCTATAGGTTGCAAGAATTGGAACTTAGGATTTTCATCGCACCTTAAGGAATATTTAACTTTAAAATGATATTTTAGATTATGTAAGGGTATAATTAAGCTAAGAAGACACTAAGGAACTAACATAGGTGCCAATTCCCCAAGAAGAATGAATAAAACTCTATGGAAGCTATATAAGAAGGTGTCTCGGCCTAGAGTGGAAAGTAGTACCTAGGAAGAATTTTCTTTGATTCTAAGGTTAGAAGTGGTCTAGATATGAATTATAAACACTAAAAGAATCATTAATTTGAATTTAAAGGTCTTATTTTAAAAAGTGAAAGTTTAAAGTTTCACTATACATAAAAAAGCAACTTGGTGTGAGACTCCTTGAATTGAGTTTGTGATGACTCTAATAAATTTTAATAGAATCATATCACTTATATTGGGTGAGATTTTAGATCCAAGATATTGAATTGCAATGGTTGCTTCATTATGCCACTTAATAGAGCTATAGGAGAACCTAAAGTCTTAATTAGTTATATAAGGCTTACATGAGTCTAAATATAGTTCCATTGATAATTTTATGCCTCATTTGATATGTATAAGCAAAGTAAGTGAAGTCTACAGCAAGTGTAAGTGTGAGGCCGAGAAGACAAACCAAGAGGAAGAAAGTAATTGAATTGATTTCTCATATAAAAGTAGCTCTTCATCTATTCTTATATGCTTATTTTGGTTGTTTAAGTGTCATTGATTGCTTGTGTGTATATGGATTGCAAATTATGCATGTTATTTACTTGATGACTTTATGCAATTGTATGACATTAGAATATATTTGAAATTGTGGTGGCTCTTAATAGGTGAGATTATGCCATAAGTTCCTTAATTTGGGTGAGGTGAAGCCAAAAGTCCTAAATATGGGTGAAAGTCTCAAACATGAGTAAGGCTAAGTTAAAAGTTCCTAAAAGTGGGAGAGACCAAGCCAAAAATCCCTAATGGTTAGGTAAAGCTAGACCATAATCCTTAGAACTTGTTTTTACTTTAATGGAGCCATATGATTCTTTATGTATAATTATGTTTGATATTTGAGTGTTGAATATGCATACTTGCTTTCTTTGACATTAATTATGACATATAAGTGTGCTTGAAGGATGAATGAGCTATTGAGATTCTTAGAATCTCATTCTTCTCTATATTATTCCTAACCATATCTAGGGAATCATCAAGGAGGCAAAGATGGAGACCAAAGAAAATGAGATGCCATACTTTGACAATAGTTTAAGTTGTTGTGTATTTTGTTGCATATATAAAGATATCCATGTATATTTTATGATGTAACCATTCCCACAAATGTAAAAGCATGGAATCATGATATAAATATCATTTTTGAATGTAAATATAATGTATTATGCAAATTGACTATGTGGGTACTATAAAATGCATGTATGCAATGGTAAGTGAGAGTAAATATGAGTTGTATGATGTTTGGGACATAATAAACCAATCATATATGCTGTGTTTTACTTTTGAACCATGCCCAATGTAACACCATAACTTTCTAACCTTTCTCATGGAAATTCTATGCCTCATGCCTTGAGAATCACAAGAAAATGGTACATAAAAAGTGAATATTTTTGTGTTGTGTAAGAGGTAAAATTTTTGTTTGGTATCCTGTGAGTCTATGATCTCATATATCATATTCTCATATTTAATTACATAGATGAAACTCAAATCCATCACCAAAAGTGGCCTAGGACTCGTGCAAGTCGAGAGACACACAAAATTCCATGAGGTAGCCTCAGCCAGAATTTTATACTTTCTATCACAAATTTTGAAAAATCATAACTAATTTTAGAAAAATCAAAATTATGCATTCTTTACCATCCTAGAAAGCTACAGATTCCTACATTATGATAAAAATATTTCTAGGACATGAAACACCAAGTAGAAGATGTTTGACATTCAAAAAGCATCTAAGGTCTCAGCTGCCTGGGCTACTATCACAGCTTACTGTCATAAATTTTGGAAATTTATAACTAATTCTAACAAAATCCAAAATCATGAAAACTTAGTCAATCTGAGAAGCTACAGATGTTAACTTTAAAGGAAAAATAACTCTAGATCAAGTTAAGTACATTTATGAACCAAATTGTGATGGAACAATACTAGAGGTCTAGTGGCATTACTAGTATTGAAATGAAAATTCAAGAATTCATAACTCTCTACTTAGACCTCCAAATGAGGTGATCTTAGTAGTCACAGAAATTTTATTACCTCTAGTATACTTCTGTAAAATTTCACAAGCATTGGATACCATTTGGCCATTGGATGATATAGAACACAAAACTGACCATATGAACAGTGCACTGAACTAAAACCAAAAAATTTTTCAACTTTGAAAACTCATAATTAATTCTGTAGAGTTCTGATTTTTTTGCACTTTAACTTCCCAAAAAGCTCTCAATGAGCCCTACATGTCTACAAATGTTCATGGGAAGATTCATCCATTTGGTCAGTTTGTGCCATAAGGTTCCAGTTTAGTCATTTTTATGGTTCTTACAAGCATCAAAGTGTCTAAATTTGCTTCCAAGCTTGTGTGGCCACTTGAGCATAGGGGATTGCACTAAAAGGACATTTTAAAATTGCCTCAAAGGTGCTCAAACCCAAAATTTGCAAACTCACTCTCTTACCCCATGCCATACACATTTTCATATTGCTAGTCTTACCATTACATGCTCAATTTGCATTATAACATTCATATACCATAAACTCTCATTTGTACATGATACATTAGCACAATTACACATGTTCATAAGATCATAAGACATATACCACAATAGATTACAACATTTTCCATTCATATGGCCTTAAAGAAGCAAGATTCATGCACTTTGTTGTCAATCTCTTATCTTCTAAGGTGTTGGCTCCCATTACCTTGTTCTCTTGATTCACCTAGCATGTTAAATATTAGAGAAGAGGGAATGAGATTCAAATAATCTCAATAGCTGATCTCCCATTCAATCATACATAAAGTATGTAATATAAGTCTTGAAAATGCATACATGGACATATTGACATGTGCAATCATTCAAGAGACATCTTTAACATTTAAACAAGTCATACATATCATACATAGGCTTGTTAAGTAAGTGAATTAGCCTCACCCATTCACTTGTAAATTTTGGACTTGCCTCACCCATTTCTTTAAGAGATTTTTTACTTAACCTTCATCTTAGGAGTCAACCTCACTTTTGAAAGACTCTTTACTTTGTCTCAACCAACTTTAAGGGTTCTTGGCTCATCCTCACCATGGCTAGAGGGTTCTTGGCTTCTCCACACTCAAACAAACCAAGGTAATTACATAAAACATCATCTTGCATGCATAAACATTATCATGGTACCATGAAATAAAAACTCATGCTAAAATAATTTTCATAATTCAAAACATTTATATACACACATTCAAAGAAATGTAAGCACACATTCATGCATGAGAGAAGGTGGAGAGAGCTACCTTGCTTGCATTCACACACTTTTTCCTTGAAACTTGATTCCTCTCCCTTAACCTCACATACCCAAGAAGGTGAAGATCATTTCTCTTGGCCTAGACACATTATATGGAAGCTCATTATACTCTTGAATTACATTCTAAGGCCACACATTTACTAGAAAAACTAGGTGACTCATAAGACTCTTTTTATGGTTCCATAATGCACTTAATAAAGCAACCTTAAGCAAACATCATCTTGGCTCTATTCTATCTATTCATTTATGATTCTTGACTCCACTTAAAGCTCTTGGAGTCATCACACAATCCATTCAAGGAGCCTAGCTAGGTGTTACTTCTTTAAGCCATAATATGGAACATATAAGGCCATCTTACTTTCTATGGCTTCTAAAATTTTTCCAAGGCTTTCTCTCATACTCTCCTATCACACATGATAAAAAACTAAGCTTGGAAGGAATTAAGACACTCCCTAGATGTATGAACTCTCCCTGTCCAAAGCTATGCTTCCATATGGCACCAATGGAGTTGTTTTAATTTCTTTGATGGGAGAAGTATGTGGGAGCCTCTCTTGATGTCTTAGGAACTCATATATACTCTTAGACAACTTAAATTACTACTAGGAAACTTCATCTTAGCCTAGGTGTAACCAAATCCCTAAATTTTATAACTTGCATTCTAAAGCTCCCTTTTCAATTCTAGTTGCATATTCTTAATCCTTACACTCCATAACCTTTGGTTCCATCAAGACAACATAAAGAAAACTCACTTTCTCTCTTTAGACCTAAGCTTAAATGGCATAGAAACACAATATTTTATAAGTGTTTCGAATGAAGTCTTACCTTAAAACGAAACTCTCTTTGCGTAGATTATTTTTCACCGATTGATTTCTTGAAAAGAGGTCCTTTTTGGCTTGGGTTAAACTTGAATCTTCAAGTTTTCAAGAAAACAAAACCACTATTAGAGAGCTCTTAGAGAGAAGAACAACTTTCCTTACTGGCACAGGATGAAACGGGCCATTTACTTACCTAAACGGAAGCTTAGACTTCTTCTCTCTCCCCCCTATTAATGTCATGCCATTGCTGCCCATTTTTTGCAAATGGAAGCTTAGAGAAGGTGATGAGGTGTAATCTTACTCAAGAAGCCTCTTTTATAATTTTTTAAAATAACCATTTTACCCCTATATGCCTGTTTACTTCGTTTAGGCTCATTTTAACTCCTTTTTTAGAACCTTCTTTTCTATCATAAAATTTAGGTTCCCAATTGCCTTTGGAATCACTCAAATTGGAGCTAAAGCCTTCCCGAATGAATCAATCAAAGTTTGGGTCAACCGACGTTGAAAAACGTCCACCGGAGGGATTTTAACTGTCTTAGGGCATCCCATGGTTTTCAGAGCCTCTGAGAACCCTCAAAAACTCAAAACTTTCATTTAAAAAGCCATTCTATTAGAATTCTAAAATTTGCTCAAAATGAAGAAAATACCCTTACGTTTTGTCACTCTTTCGTTATATTTCGTTTCTTCATTCTAGCTCTATTTTTCTTTCCGTCTAAGCCTGGGATTCTCATTTTTCAAAGTTTAAAATGCTTTTCAAATTTTTTGGGATCTTAACTAAGTCATTTCGGGGAACTTGTTTTTGTATCCGATGAATTTCGTTCATTTATGGAGAAACCGTACATTATGTTTCTCATGTTTTCTCTCATTTTCAGAGAATCAGATATTACACCCAATTGGTCTTCCAGCCCCCAGTTTGGCGAAAGTTAGGGGCTCGAAGACGATCAGATACCATCCTAGTCTTAACCATAAACGATGCCAACCCCTTTTCCTTATGAAAGTGATCGAGCCGTGCCTTGGAGGTATAAGGAGATCATTGATCTTCCCTCGCACCAAACAGTAATTGCTAAAGCAGAGGAAGAGCCCGTCACTAACATAGCTGAGGTTAGGAGGGTCACCCGAAGTGGTAGGGTCTATGCCCCTGCAAACGCTGACCAATACCCAAAGGGAAAGGGCATTGACGCTAATGATCAGAGAGAGGAAAGAGAAGATGGCATTGACGAAGAATTCCTAAAGATCATGAAGCAGAACAAATATAACGTAGTAGAACAATTGAAGAAAACCCCAGCTCCAATTTCGATATGGTCCTTAGTCATGAGCTCGGAGGTACATCGCCGGGCTCTGCAGAAAGTATTGGAGGAAGCGTATGTGCGGCCTGATGTTACCCCAAAAAAGGTCGCTAGTGTGATGAATATCGTTAAGACCACCTCTGCCATCTCATTTTCTGAAGAAGAAATTGTAGGGACATCTGCTAATCAACCTAAGGCTTTACACATAACTTTGAAATGCAACGATTTTGTAATTGCAAAGGTTCTAATTGACGGAGGGTCGGCACTCAATGTTCCGCCACAAACCACTTTTGAGCAGTTAGTAATAGGGACCTCACATGTTGAAAAAAGTGATATGGTGGTCAGAGCGTTCGATGGTTCTAAAAGAGCGGTGATTGGCACTATCTGCCTGCCTCTGGAAATTGGACCAAAGCTCTTTACAGTGAATTTTCAGGAGATGGACATTGATCCATGTTATATGATGCTGCTTGGGAGGCCGTGGATCCATTCTGCCCATGCTGTCCCTTCGACGGTTCATCAAAGGGTCAAATTCATTGACGAAGGGAGAATAATCACCATTAAGGAAGAAGAGGAGATAATATTAAGTAAACACAGTTCACTGTCATATATAGAAGCTACTAAACAAGAAACGGAAATGCCATTTCAAAGCCTAGAAATGGATGGACCCAAGCCTACTACCGAAAATGTTAATCAAATCATGATGAAAATGTTGAAAAGGAATGGGTTCCAATCTGGAAAGGGATTGGGGGTATAGCTGCAAGGAATTGAACGACCTGTTACCCTCCCGGAAAATCCTAAGCGTCAAGGATTAGGGTATGAAACTCTATCGCTAAGCCAGCCGGGGGTACGATCAAGCATAAAGGGAAACAAAGGGCAAGAGAAGCAGAAAATTCCTCATATCAGGGACACTTTTCCACGTCCTTCAGAGGTCATGAATTGCTTGAACATTTCAATGGTTGACGACGGTGTCGTGTAAGGAATTAAGGCCTGGATCGTGGTCGATGACTCTGGGGAAAGATTGGATAATTGGGAAATTGAGGATGTCACTGATGTCGTAACTTTAGAGTAATTGTTATGATCGCGTTGTTCCTTTGTTTTAATTTTGTTTAAGACATCTCTTTTTGCAATTTCAATCAGTACTTTATGAATGATAGTGGTATTTTGCGAATGAATTTAAAATCCTTGGATATCCTGCCTTCTCTTTCTTCGCATTTTCTGGCTTGTTCATTTTCATTTTTATTTCTTCCCCCCAAGAAATCATTTTCCTCGGGACTCTTGTCCAACGCAGAAGTCCCCGAGCCCCCACTGCATGATTTATGCATTACTACAGATATGCATGATTCTGAATCCGATAATGAAGAATTAACCTAAATCTTTGAGAAATTGCTTGATTCTGAAGATAAAGGAATATGCCCACATGAAGAAGTAGTCGAAAATGTTAACTTAGGGACAGAGGAAGATAAAAGGGAGGTTAAAGTGGTGGATAATCAGAAAAGAAAGAAATGATTCAGCTTTTTAGAGAATACATGGACATCTTTGCATGGTCTTATCAGGACATGCCTGGACTTGACCCAGAGATTGCTTCTCATAAGATTCCTTTATTCCTGAATGTTGAGCCGAAAAAGCAAAAGTTGAAGAGAATGAGCCCCAACATGTCTTTAAAGATCAAAGAAGAGGTCATGAAACAATTAGAAGCGGGATTCCTCTAAGTGTCCACATACCCTCAGTGGGTGGCAAACATCGTACCAGTCCCAAAAAAAGATGGGAGGGTTCGCATGTGTGTTGATTATAGGGATTTGAACAAGGCAAGTCCAAAGGATGATTTTTTGTTGCCCCAAATTAATATGTTAGTTGATAATACGGCACGCGCCCATCGGTATTCCTTCATGGATGGTTACTCGGGGTACAATCAGATCCCTATGCACAAAGATCACAAAGAGAAGACTACCTTTATTACACCATGGGGAATATATTGTTATAGAGTGATACCATTTGGATTAAAGAATGCAGGAGCAACTTATCAATGGGCCATGATGGCACTCTTCCATGACATGATGCATAAAGAGGTTGAAGTGTATGTTGATGATATGGTGGCTAAATCTGGAGAAGGGGAAAGCCACGTGATGGTTTTGAGAAAGCTATTCGAAAGGTTGTGTGAATTCAAACTCCGCTTGAATCCCAACAAATGTATCTTTGGGGCTGTGACCGAAAAATTGTTGGGTTTCATGATAAACCAGAGGGGAATAGAGGTGGATCCCGATAAAGTAAAAGCAATTCAAGAAATGCCATCTCCTCAAATAGAAAAAGAAGTCCGAAGTTTCCTAGGACGGCTAAATTACATAGCAAGATTCATCGCCAACTTAACTGCAACTTGTGAGCCGATTTTTAAGCTACTAAAAAAGAATTACACTGGAGGGTGGAATAATAACTGTCAACGAGCTTTTGACAAGATTAAAGAATATCTATCAAATCCTCCAGTTCTGGTTCCACCTGCACAGGGGCGACCGTTGATTCTTTATTTAACCATCTTGCCGAGAACGATGGGGGCAGTATTGGGACAACATGATACCTCCAGAAGGAAAGAGCAAGCAATTTATTACTTAAGTAAAAAATTTAACGAATGTGAGGCCCGCTACCCATTGATTGAGAAGACTTGCTGTGGGTTAGCATGGACCACTAGGCGTCTGCGGCAGTATATGCTCTACTTTACCACTTGGCTAATTTCTCGGATGGATCCCATTAAATACATTTTTGAAAGTCCTCATGTTTCTGGGAGAGTCTCGAAGTGGCAAGTGATTCTATCTGAGTATGATGTCAAGTACATGGTGCAAAAATCTGTGAAGGGTAGTGTCATAGCGGATCACTTGGCGGAAAATCCTTTGGATGAGTACCAACCATTGGATTTTCATTTCCCTAATGAAGACATATTGGCTATTGAGGATGATAAAGAGGAAGGAGGTGATGATGATAGGCAGTGGAAGATGTATTTTGATGGGGCTGCAAACATGTATGGCTATGGTATTGGGGCAGTAATTATATCCCCTGAAGGAAAGCAATTCCCAGTGGCCATTAAATTAGAATTTGAATGCACTAATAACATGGCTGAATATGAAGCTTGCATTAATGGGCTAAATGCTGCTATAACTTTGGGTGTAAAAAGTCTCGAGGTTTATGGTGACTCAGCCCTTATAATTCATCAGGTGACCGGAGAATGGCAAACTAAGGATTCAAAACTGATTCCATATCAGAAATTTCTGGCCCAGTTAGTCAAGCAATTTGAAGAAATCAATTTTCATCATGTTACCAGAGACAAGAATCAATTTGCAGATGCTTTAGCCACCTTAGCAGTGATGATCCGACTCGACTATGGAGTCCAAGTCCAACCACTCTGCGTGGAAGCCAGAGACTTACCAGCATATTGCTTAAACATAGAGGAAGAGCATGGCGGGCGACCTTGGTATCATGACATTAAAACTTACATGGTAAGTAGGGACTACCCAGCTGAGGCCGCAGAAAGTGATAAAAAAGCTATCCGGCGTCTAGCTATGAATTTCTTCATCAGCAATGGGACCCTATACAAGAGAAGTCACGATGGCACGTTGTTACGGTATGTGGATGCAAGGGAAGCCTAGAAGATAGTCACAGAAGTGCATGAAGGAATATGCGGTACACATACAAACAGGCTTATGTTGGCCAAACAAATCTAAAGATGTGGATATTTTTGGTTAACAATGGAGAAAGATTGCATTGATTATGTTCGAAAGTGTCACAAATGCCAAATATATGCGGATAAAATCAACACGCCACTAGTTGCGTTGCACAACTTGGTAGCCCCTTGGCCGTTCTCTATGTGGGGCATTGATGTAATCGGCCCAATTAATCCCAAGGCTTCAAATGGACATCGTTTCATTTTGGTCGCTATTGATTATTTCACCAAGTGGATAGAAGCCAATTCCTTCGCCAGTGTTACTCAAAAGGATTTCTACAAGTTCCTTAGAACAAACATCATTTGCCGTTATGGAATACCTGAAAAGAGCATTACAGATAATGCTGCTAACCTAAATGGAACAGAAATCACTAAACTCTGTGAACAGTTTAAAATCAAACATCATAACTCAGCACCGTATTGGCCACAGATGAATGGAGCAGTAGAGGCGGCAAATAAGAACATAAAAAAGATTATTGCTAAAATGACAATCACTTACAAAGATTGGCACGATATACTTCCGTATGCCTTGCACGGTTATCGCACGACTGTGCGTACATCGACTGGGGCAACTCCGTACTCTTTGGTTTATGGAATGGAAGCTGTCACACCTATTGAGGTTGAAATCCCGACCTTGCGGGTGTTGATTGAATCCAATTTAGATGAAAATGATTAGGTGAAGGCTCGGTATGAACAGTTGAATATGATCGAGGGGCGCAGACTTACCGTTATATGTCATGGGCAGTCGTATCAAAAGAGGGTGGCACGAGCTTTCGACAAAAAGCTTCGCCCTAGAGAGTTCAAGGCCGGTGAATTAGTTCTTAAAAGAATTTTGCCAAACCAAGATGATACTCGGGGCAAATGGGCTCCTACCTATGAAGGGCCTTACATTGTGAAGCATGCTTTCTCAGGAGGGGCATTAGTTTTGATGGATATGGACGGTCATAAATTGCCTAAGCCTTTCAACTCCGATGCAATGAAAAAATATTTTGCGTAAGAAAGAAAGGAAGGCTCGCTAGGCTGAAAACCCAAATAGGTAGCCTAGGCAAAAGTTAGAGCATGATAAAAGCTCGCTAGGTTGAAAACCCAAATGGGTGGCCTAGGCAAAAGTTAGAGAGCCATAAAAGCTTGCTAGGTTGAAAACCCAAATGGACGGCCGAGGCAAAAATTAGAGCAATAAAAAAGAGAAGGAAAAAAAAAGAAAGAAAAAGAAAAGAAAAGCAGAGGAGGAAGGGAAAGGCCGCCAAGTAATATGAGAAAGGCAAAAGGTAAGGAGGAATCTAAAGTTCAAGTTGGGCCGAAGTGAAGAAGTCGCAGGCTTCACGTTGGATTTGACAGAATGCATGTTTCGTATAACGGAAAGAATCACCTTACATGGGGTAGACCGGGCTAATTGTAGAGGACATTCTTCGAAATACTTCTCAATCTCCGTCTTTTTCTTTGTTTTTTTTTCATATCTCAAATTACCTGTTGTCCTAACCTTTACGTGCTTAATAAACTTCTAATTGGAACTTGTTCTTCCAACAATTTCTATTTTTGCTACAAGTCATGGTTCATTTATATTCAACCGCTGCATTCATGTTTTTCTACAAATGAATTAATGACTAAGGAACGACATTTGTGAAAGCAATTATTTGGGATGTCAGTGTTACAATCCTCTTTGAACTAATTATCTTAATTAATACCGGGAAGATAGACTGGAATCAAATATCAAATGACCTTTATTGACATGCCATTTTCATCTCGAACTTGATCATTAATACATCTGATGATTCCTTTTCCAAAGGACAAGCGACAAAGACAACTGCGATTTCCAAGATAAAAGTACACAATACCATATTGGCGGAGCTCCCAGCGTTCTCGATCGGATGTGAGCCGAAATACCCTGGGTCCGATTAAATGGTAGCGTTTTGAATAAATAATATGCCTTGGTTACACCAGCATTTTTCTTAAAAAAAATGTGTAAATAAATAAAACAAAAAAAAGGATATAATAATAAAAGGTATATTTCACTCGTCAATTCAAAAGAATAATAAATAATAAATAATCCCAAAATCCAAGATTCCCAATCAAGGCAAAGTCATAAAGAAAAATGATAATAATAAATAAAAGGAAGAAAGAGCAACTTACATTTTATATGCTTCACATATCATATTAAACTAAGTTCACATTGGGGCAAACAAAAGGGAAATTTGCATCTCATAAAAAATAGTATCACATATCCTCACACTTGCCTACCTCACCCGTAGCCTCCCGTTTATACTGGGGCCAGCACAAATAAGATTTGCAGTTCATAACATAAAGCATAACATGTTCCAAGCACTTTACACTTGCATACCTTACAGAAACCATAGTTCACACTGGGGCAAGTAAAAACAAATATTTGACATTTTATTAAGCGTCTTAAGTCCTACGAAGAATAGGCACTCAAAGTCCTGCGAAGAACAGGCACCCAAAGTCCTGCGAAGAACAGGCACCCAAAGTCCTACAAAGAATAGGCACCCAAAGTCCTACGAAGAACAGGCATTTGAAGTCCTACGAAGAATAGGCACCCAAAGTCCTACGAAGAAGAGGCACCTAAAGTCCTGCGAAGAACAGGCACCCAAAGTCCTACAAAGAATAGGCACCCAAAGTCCTGCAAAGAATAGGCACCCAAAGTCCTACGAAGAATAGGCACCCAAAGTCCTGCGAAGAACAGGCACCCAAAGTCCTACAAAGAATAGGCACCCAAAGTCCTACGAAGAACAGGCATTTTAAGTCCTACGAAGAAGAGGCACCCAAAGTCCTGCGAAGAACAGGCACCCAAAGTCCTACAAAGAATAGGCACCCAAAGTCCTGCAAAGAATAGGCACCCAAAGTCCTACGAAGAATAGGCACCCAAAGTCCTGCGAAGAACAGGCATCCAAAGTCCTACAAAGAACAAGCACCCAAAGTCCTACGAAGAATAGGCACCCAAAGTCCTGCGAAGAACAGGCACCTTAAGTCCTACGAAGAATAGGCACCCAAAGTCCTGCGAAGAACAGGTACCTTAAGTCCTACGAAGAATAGGCACCCAAAGTCCTGCGAATAACAGGCACCTTAAGTCCTACGAAGAATAGGCACTCCAAATCCTGCGAAGAACAGGCACCTTACGTCTTACGAAGAATAGGTACTAAAATCCTACGTAGAATAGGCACCAATAAGAGCCCTGCCAGACTAGGCACTCCAAAATCTTGCATAAACTGAGTCCACCTTCAAAGATCTTGTACTTACAAATAACTTTTATCAAATTCCAGCGCATCCAAGTAAGTTCACTCTTTTTGACCTATTCGCTCCCCAAACAAAATATATTTTTTCATCTTTACTTATTCTTAAGCTAAGGATACCAAAATTGTATTTTCGATCCCCTCGCTTAAAGAATAAGTAAAGAAGGGCAGCTTGTAAACATCATATTTTGTTTAGGTCGCTACCCCCTCCCACAGGTTGTCAAAAAAAAAGAGAAAAAAGTTTTGTTCGGGTCGCTCCTTCCTCCTACAGGTTGTCAAAAAAAAAAAGAAAAAAAAAAGGGGCAATCAAATCACCCTAGACAAAATACGCGTTCTTATTTTTACTTATTTCTTATGCAAAACATATCAAAAATTATATTTTTAATTCCTTTGCTCAAGAAACAAGTAAAGAGGGGCAACTGTGAACACCGTATTTTGTCCGAGCGAGTTATAAAAATAGCAACAAAAACAAATTAAGAAAATACATGTAAAATAATAATAATAATAATAATAATAATAATAATAATAAAACAACACCCAAGAGAAAGATAGAAAAAAAATCAACTAGATCCTTTTAACCAAACAAAATCAAAAAAAGAATGAAAACAAAATAAATTAAAAAATAGAAGGTCTGTTAACCTCAAAATCGGAACAAAACGGAATAATAGAAATCCAAAAAAAAATGAAATGGAAAAGAGACTAGGAAAAGGAAAAGAAAAATGAAAATGAAAAAAAGTAAAACTCATAAAGAAGAAAAATCAAATTGAGGAAAAAATCAAATTGAGAAAAAGAAAGTCAAAAAAAATAAAATAAAACAAAAAAAAGTCATCAAAAAATATATATAATAAAAAATAACGAAAATAAAAAAAAATAATTATCATTCTGGGTACTAAAAAAATATGCATAAAGAAAAAAATAATAATAAATAAAGTAAAATAAAATAAGAAAATACAAAAAAAAAAAAGAGCCCAAATCAAAATAATTCAAAGGGCTGTTTTTGTTCAACTCACAAAGGCTGGACCTCCAGTTTATTGGGCCAGAAATAAGGAAATTGCCCAAAGAAAGAAGGCCCGTTTTGCTCAGTCTATGAAGCTTGGGCCTCCAGCTTCTCTAACCCGAACTCAGTAACCCGAATAATGCATCAGGAGCCTTTGAAACTGAGAAGGAGAAGAAACCCTAGACACACTGGTCCCCCCCTTTCATCTGTCTGACAGTATCTCGCGCAACGCCTGCAGGAGCAGGGCGACGCAATGGTACTAGGGGGGTGCGCGAGCATAAACGCTGGGGTTAGTGGAGCAGAGAGGGTACGGAGATGCAAGGGACTAGGAGCCTCGTCTATAAAAGGGGAGGGAGAAATAGGAGAAGCAAGGAGGGTGGAGTGAAATTGCCGCGGGGATTTTCGGTCTGGGACTGAGAGATTTAGAGGTGTGGAGGAAGAATACAATCGAAAGGGGAAAAGGGACCGGGTGAGTGCGACGGTGACTTCTGGAGGAGTGTTTCATTTCTCCTCCAAAGGCGGTTGAGGGGTCAGAAACAGTGGAAGCAGAGAGTTTCAGAGGGGAGAGGGAGCTCGAGGGATAGGTCTTCTGATTTGGGGATTTCCGATCAAAGGAATTCGGGATTTCGGGTCCAGCGGAAGGAGGGGATTCGGAGGTCGAAGAAGAATGCGCAGACGGACAGAGATTGAAGGAGACACTCGCGCATAAGGACGGAGGTATTATTTTCTCTCAATTTCTGATTTCCTGTGTGGATGAACATGTCTCTAGTGAGAATCTAATTTCAGTAATCTTTGCTTTCCAAATTTGGAGTCTGATTGCCTTTCCTTACAATAGTTTCGCTCTGGCATTCATCATAGGCTAGGTAAAGTTTTTGGCATTTCACGATGGTCCTTGGGTTTTGTTGATATTTTGCTGATGTAGAAAATCGTTAGGCTCAATGTGTTCTATTTCTTTGAGTTCTGTTGATGTTTTCACTGGTGCAGTAAGATTGTTCTGATCAATATCTTCTGTTCCTGTGTTGTATCTTTGTATGTGTATGCTTCGATAAAGGCCTCTACTGGTTTGGGTTTTGATTCTATTGTATGGACTGAATGGAAAATCAACATGCAGAATATATCTGTCTAGAGTAATTCCCATGAACTTCCATATTTCCCCCTTTTGTCCTGATGAAGTTGTTAAGACAAATTGGTTGTCTGTTTCTAACTTAATTTGCTTGTCTGACCATTTCATTATGTGGCTATTTTGTCTCGTGATGATTTAGGGTAGCTAAACTTTCTTAGATTCATTGTTAGGCAAATTTTACTTGGCTTGTCCTCTTTGCTGCCCTGTTTATTACTGTCGACAGTGAGTAGGGAATGGAAGTGAGCCTCAGATCCCTATCCCATTTACTGTATGTTCTTCCTAATGATGAACCTTGTTACTGTGTTATTTCTGCTTTTATTTTATTTTATTTTATTTTTCTTCTCTGGTTCATCCATGCCTGATGCTCCAAGGCGCCAGTGGAGTGCTATGTGCAAGGCCTAGTGTTTGAAGCACAAAAGGGTGCTCTGTGATCTAATCTGAGGATATGTTGCAATGAATATGTAGCTCGCATATGTGTATTATTTCATTTTCTTTTACTTTACTTTATTTTGTTTTATTTTATTTTATTTATTTATTTATTTTTTTACTTTCTTTTCTTTTCATACTGTAAATGTATTCAAGAATGATATAGTGACTTTGATTGGACACCTAACACACACATACAAGCTATTATTTTGGTTTGTAATTTTTTTAGACAATGCTGTGTGGGATTTCATATCCCCCTAAGCAACTAGGGACGGACCAAAAGGCCATGTGTGGCAATAAGCTTCCATGATGCCTTTTGGGTTTTGAATAAATTTAGTGTTTTTGGGCTCCAATAGCCCCATTCAAAAGATTGCAAAAGAGATTAAAAAAAATGTTTTGGGCTCCTAGCCCTATTCAAAAGTATTAAAAAAAAAAGGTTTAGGCCCCAATGGCCCCATTCAAAAGAATGCAAAAGAGAAAAAGAAAAAGGAAAAAGTAAAGGGTAGAAAAGAGGAAATTTTCAGTAAAATTACTTTGAACCCGAAAAGAAATGGTAAGGTGTTACAGAGTTAATCCTAAAAAAAAAAGAGAAAAAGAAAAAATCAACAAATCAAGAAAATTAAGGAAAACATAAAGAAAAAAGGGTTTGAATCAACCAAGGTTATACCAAGCAAAACAACGACAAAAGTATAAAAAAAATGGCTTATAAAAATAGAGGGAATCAAACACAAACCATAGACAATAATGCAGAAAAAGAAAAGGTGATGCCAAAAACAACAAAACAACAACAAAAATAAATAATAATAATAAAGCAAAAATAAACAAAAACAAAAATAATAATAAATAACGAAAATAAAAAAAATAGAAGGAATAATAACAAATAGGGAAGGAAAAGGAAAAGAAGAATAATAGGAAACAAAACAGAGAGTAACACAAAGAAAAGTGTAAACAAGGAATACAAAAAAAAATAAAAAAAAAACAAGAAAAATAAACTAAAATAAAAAAAACAAAACAAAAAAAAACAATAACAAAACAAAAAAAAGACAAAAAAATAAAAAATAAATCAAAAACACAAAACAAAAAAAATAAAAGAAAAACAAAAATAACCCAAAAAAAAGAAAAATAAAAGCCAATAAAAACAAAAAAAAGAACAAAAAGGGAGAATAGAAACAAAAAAAAATTGAGAAAAATTGAAAAGGCAAGAAAAGTAAAATTAAATTTTTCTTTAGCAAATTAAAACACATCAATCTATTTCAAAATCGTTTTATTTGCTAAAAGAAAAAGTAAATTATATTTTCTTTCTCTTTTCCAAAAAACAACAAAAAAAATAAAAAAACAAAAAACAAAAAAACAAAAAAAACAAGAAAAACAAAACAAAATAAAAAAACAACCAAAACAAAAAAAATCAAAAATCAAAAATCAAATAAAAACAAAAAAAAACCAATCAAAATTAAAAATGAAATAGAAGCCAAACAAAAACAACAAAAAACCAAAAAAATAAAAACAAAACAAAACATCAACCAAATACAACATCAATCGAACTACGTGGACTTTGATCCCTCCTAAAGGATATGTAGGCCCTAGGCTCTCATCCTAGGTCAAGTTCGCCCTTGTAAATAAAATATTTTCCTTTAGATTTCTTTTCTTTCCTTTTTATTTCAATTATTAAATTTCTTTGCGTCTTACTTTAACCTTAATTTCCTTTTTCTACTTCCAACTTTATTTCCTTTTATTTCTTTATTCCTCTTTTGCATGTGACTTGTTAAGGAGAATTAAAATAGGATAGAGGCCATGGTAAGTTTGCACAACTAACTTAGGGTAACGGGTGTTGTGGGGTGCCTAACACCTTCCCCACTCACAATCAACTCCCAAACCCATTTTCTGGTTTGTAGACTGTTTTCCAAATAAAGGCTTTTCCAAAGTTTTGCCTTTTTTTAAAAAATTAAAATTTTGGTGGCAACTCCTAAACCCTACAATTACACTTATTTCAATTTTGAATTTCGGTTTTCGATTTCTTTTGAATTCCTGAATTTATTTGTTAAAGGCGCCACGCGATCGCATTTTCGGGTGTGACGGTCGCATTTTCGGACCCAGGGTATTTCGGCTCACATCCAATCGGGAACGCTGGGAGCTCCGCCAATATGGTATTGTGTACTTTTATCTTGGAAATCGCAGTTGTCTTTGTCGCTTGTCCTTTGGAAAAGGAATCATCATATGTCTTAATGATCAAGTTCAAGATGAAAATGGCATGTCAATAAAGGTCATTTGATATTTGATTTCGGTCTATCTTCCCAGTATTGATTAAGACAATTAGTTCAAAGAGGATTGTAACACTGACATCCCAAATAATTGCTTTGACAAATGTCGTTCCTTAGTCATTAATTCATTTGTAGAAAAACATGAATGCAACGATTGAATATAAATGAACCATGACTTGTAGCAAAAATAGAAATTGTTGGAAGAACAAGTTCCAATTAGAAGTTTATTAAGCACGTAAGGGTTAGGACAACAGGTAATTTGAGATATGAAAAAAAAACAAAGAAAAAGATGGAGATTGAGAAGTATTTCGAAGAATGTCCGCTACAATTAGCCCGGTCTGCCTATGTAAGGTGATTCTTTGCGTTATACGAAACATGCATTCTGCCAAATCCAACGTGAAGCCTGTGACTTCTTCACTTCGGCCCAACTTGAACTTCAGATTCCTCCTTACCTTTTGTCTAAGCATTTTCTCATATTACTTGGCGGCCTTTCCCTTCCTCCTTTGCTTTTCTTTTCTTTTTCTTTCTTTGTTTTTTCCTTCTCTTTTTTGTTGCTCTAATTTTTGCCTCAGCCGTCCATTTGGGTTTTCAACCTAGCAAGCTTTTATGGTGCTCTAACTTTTGCCTAGGCCACCCATTTAGGTTTTCAACCTAGTGAGCTTTTATCATGCTCTAACTTTTGCCTAGGCTGCCTATTTGGGTTTTCAGCCTAGCGAGCCTTCCTTTCTTTCTTACGCAAAATATTTTTTCACTGCATCAGAGTTGAAAGGCTCAGGCAATTTATGATCGTCCATATCCATCAAAACTAATGCCCCTCCTGAGAAAGCATGCTTCATAATGTAAGGCCCTTCATAGGTAGGAGCCTATTTGCCCCGAGTATCATCCTGGTTTGGCAAAATTCTTTTAAGAACTAATTCACCGGCCTTGAACTCTCTAGGGCGAAGCTTTTTGTCGAAAGCTCGTGCCACCCTCTTTTGATACAACTGCCCATGACATATAGCGATAAGTCTGCGCCCCTCGATCATATTCAACTGTTCATACCGAGCCTTCACCCAATCACTTTCATCTAAATTGGATTCAATCAACACCCGCAAGGTCGAGATTTCAACCTCAATAGGTGTGACAGCTTCCATTCCATAAACCAAAGAGTACGGAGTTGCCCCAGTCGATGTACGCACAGTCGTGCGATAACCGTGCAAGGCATACAGAAGCATATCGTGCCAATCTTTGTAAGTGATTGTCATTTTAGCAATGATCTTTTTTATGTTCTTATTTGCCGCCTCTACTGCTCCATTCATCTGTGGCCAATACGGTGCTGAGTTATGATGTTTGATTTTAAACTGTTCATAGAGTTTAGTGATTTCTGTTCCATTTAGGTTTGCAGCATTATCTGTAATGATCTTTTCAGGTATTCCATAACGGCAAATGATGTTTGTTCTGAGGAACTTGCAGAAAGCCTTTTGAGTAACACTGGCGAAGGAATTGGCTTCTATCCACTTGGTGAAATAATTAATAGCGACCAAAATGAAACGATGTCTATTTGAAGTCTTGGGATTAATTGGGCCAATTACATCAATGCCCCACATAGAGAACGGCCAAGGGGCTACCAAGTTGTGCAACGCAACTGGTGGCGTGTTGATTTTATCTGCATATATTTGGCATTTGTGACACTTCCGAACATAATCGATGCAATCTTTCTCCATTGTTAACCAAAAATATCCACATCTCTGGATTTGTTTGGCCAACATAAGCCCGTTTGTATGTCTACCGCATATTCCTTCATGCACTTCTGTGACTATCTTCTAGGCTTCCCTTGCATCCACACACCATAACAACGTGCCATCGTGACTTCTCTTGTATAGGGTCCCATTGCTGATGAAGAAATTCATAGCTAGACGCCGGATAGCTTTTTTATCACTTTTCGCGGCCTCAACTGGGTAGTCCCTACTTACCATGTAAGTTTTAATGTCATGATACCAAGGTCGCCCGTCATGCTCTTCCTCTATGTTTAAGCAATATGCTGGTAAGTCTCTGGCTTCCACGCAGAGTGGTTGGACTTGGACTCCATAGTCGAGTCAGATCATCACTGTTAAGGTAGCTAAAGCATCTGCAAATTGATTCTTGTCTCTAGTAACATGATGAAAATTGATTTCTTCAAATTGCTTGACTAACTGGGCTAGAAATTTCTGATATGGAATCAGTTTTGAATCCTTGGTTTGCCATTCTCCGGTCACCTGATGAATTATAAGGACTGAGTCACCATAAACCTCAAGACTTTTTACACCCAAAGTTACAGCAGCATTTAGCCCATTAATGCAAGCTTCATATTCAGCCACGTTATTAGTGCATTCAAATTCTAATTTAATGGCCACTGGAAATTGCTTTCCTTCAGGGGATATAATTACTGCCCCAATACCATAGCCATACATGTTTGTAGCCCCATCAAAATACATCTTCCACTGCCCATCATCATCACCTCCTTCCTCTTTATCATCCTCAATAGCCAATATGTCTTCATCAGGGAAATGAAAATCCAATGGTTGGTACTCATCCAAAGGATTTTCCGCCAAGTGATCCGCTATGACACTACCCTTCACAGATTTTTGCACCATGTACTTGACATCATACTCAGATAGAATCACTTGCCACTTCGAGACTCTCCCAGAAACATGAGGACTTTCAAAAATGTATTTAATGGGATCCATCTGAGAAATTAGCCAAGTGGTAAAGTAGAGCATATACTGCCGCAGACGCCTAGTGGTCCATGCTAACCCACAACAAGTCTTCTCAATTAATGGGTAGCGGGCCTCACATTCGTTAAATTTTTTACTTAAGTAATAAATTGCTTGCTCTTTCCTTCTAGAGGCATCATGTTGTCCCAATACCGCCCTTATCGACCTCAACAAGATGATTAAATAAAGAATCAACGGTCGCCCCTTTGCAGGTGGAACCAGAACTGGAGGATTTGACAGATATTCTTTAATCTTGTCAAAAGCTCGTTGACAGTTATTATCCCACCCTCTAGTGGAATTCTTTTTTAGTAGCTTAAAAATCGGCTCACAAGTTGCAGTTAAGTTGGCGATGAATATTGCTATGTAATTTAGCCGTCCCAGGAAACTTCAGACTTCTTTTTTTGTTTGAGGAGATGGCATTTCTTGAATTGCTTTTACTTTATCGGGATCCACCTCTATTCCCCTCTGGCTTATCATGAAACCCAACAATTTTTCGGTCACAGCCCCAAAGATACATTTGTTGGGATTCAAGCGGAGTTTGTATTCACACAACCTTTCGAATAGCTTTCTCAAAACCATCACATGGCTTTCCCCTTCTCCAGATTTAGCCACCATATCATCAACATACACTTCAACCTCTTTATGCATCATGTCATGGAAGAGTGCCATCATGGCCCGTTGATAAGTTACTCCTGCATTCTTTAATCCAAATGGCATCACTCTATAACAATATGTTCCCCATGGTGTAATAAAGGTAGTCTTCTCTTTGTGATCTTTGTGCATAGGGATCTGATTGTACCCCGAGTAACCATCCATGAAGGAATACCGATGGGCGTGTGCCGTATTATCAACTAACATATCAATGTGGGGCAACGGAAAATCATCCTTTGGACTTGCCTTGTTCAAATCCCTATAATCAACACACATGCGAACCCTCCCATCTTTTTTCGGGACGGGTACGATGTTTGCCACCCACTGAGGGTATGTGGACACTTGGAGGAATCCCACTTTTAATTGTTTCATGACCTCTTCTTTGATCTTTAAAGACATGTCGGGGCTCATTCTCCTCAACTTTTGCTTTTTCGGCTCAACATTCGGGAATAAAGGAATCTTATGAGAAGCAATCTCTGGGTCAAGTCCAGGCATGTCCTGATAAGACCATGCAAAGATGTCCATGTATTCCCTAAAAAGCTGAATCATTTCTTTCTTTTTTAGATTATCCACCACTTTAACCTCCCTTTTATCTTCCTCTGTCCCTAAGTTAACATTTTCTACTACTTCTTCATGTGGGCATATTCCTTTATCTTCAGAATCAAGCATTTTCTCAAAGATTTGGGTTAATTCTTCGTTATCGGATTCGGAATCATGCATATCTGTAGTAATGCATAAATCACGCAGTGGGGGCTCGGGGACTTCTGCGTTGGACAGGACTCCCGAGGAAAATGATTTCTTGGGGGGAAGAAATAAAAATGAAAATGAACAAGCCAAAAAATGCGAAGAAAGAGAAGGTAGGATATCCAAGGACTTTAAATTCATTCGTAAAATACCACTATCATTCATAAAGTACTGATTGAAATTGCAAAAAGAGATGTCTTAAACAAAATTAAAACAAAGGAACAACGCGATCATAACAATTACTCTAAAGTTACGACATCAGTGACATCCTCAATTTCCCAGTTATCCAATCTTTCCGCAGAGTCATCGACCACGATCCAGGCCTTAATTCCTTGCACGGCACCGTCGTCAACCATTGAAATGTTTAAGCGATTCATGACCTCTGAAGGACGTGGAAAAGTGTCCTTGATATGAGGAATTTTCTGCTTCTCTTGCCCTTTGTTTCCCTTTATGCTTGATCGTACCCCCGGCTAGCTTAGCGATAGAGTTTCATACCCTAATCCTTGACGCTTAGGATTTTCTGGGAGGGTAACAGGTCATTCAATTCCTTGCAGCTGTACCCCCAGTCCCTT
Source organism: Erythrophleum ivorense (assembly GCA_026724425.1). Taxonomy (NCBI): domain Eukaryota; kingdom Viridiplantae; phylum Streptophyta; class Magnoliopsida; order Fabales; family Fabaceae; genus Erythrophleum; species Erythrophleum ivorense. The sequence goes on along the minus strand of JAIUCV010000025.1, from coordinate 3,927,172 downwards.
TCCAGATTGGAACCCATTCCTTTTCAACATTTTCATCACAATCTGATTAACATTTCTGGTAGTAGGCTTGGGTCCATCCATTTCCAGGCTGTGAAACGGCATTTTCGTTTCTTGTTCAGCAGCTTCTATATATGGCAGTGAACTGGGTTTACTTAATATTATCTCCTCTTCTCCCTTAATGGTGATTATTCTCCCTTCGTCAATGAATTTGACCCTTTGATGAACCGTTGAAGGGACAGCATGGGCAGAATGGATCCACAGCCTCCCAAGCAGCATCGTATAACATGGATCAATGTCCATCACCTGAAAATCCACTGTAAAGAGCTTTGGTCCAATTTCCAGAGGCAGGCAGATAGTGCCAATCACCGCTCTTTTAGAACCATCGAACGCTCTGACCACCATATCACTTTTTTCAACATGTGAGGTCCCTATTGCTAACTGCTCAAAAGTGGTTAGTGGCAGAACATTAAGTGCCGACCCTCCGTCAATTAGAACCTTTGCAATTACAAAACTGTTGCATTTCAAAGTTATGTGTAAGGCCTTAGGTTGATTAGCATATGTCCCCACAATTTCTTCTACAGAAAATGAGATGGCAGAGGTAGTCTTAACAATATTCATCACACTAGCGACCTTTTCTGGGGTAACATCAGGCCGCACATACGCTTCCTCTAATACTTTCTGCAGAGCCCGGCGATGTACCTCCGAGCTCATGACTTAGGACCATATTAAAATTCGAGCTGGGGTTTTCTTTAATTGTTCTACTATGTTGTATTTGCTCTGCTTCATGATCTTTAGGAATTCTTCATCAACGTCATCTTCTCTTTCCTCTCTCTGATCATTAGCATCAATGCCCTTTCCCTTTGGGCATTGGTCAGCGTTTGCAGGGGCATAGACCCTACCACTTCGAGTGACCCTCCTAGCCTCAGCTATGTTAGTGACGGGCTCTTCCTCTACTTTAGCAATTACTATTTGGCGCGAGGGAAGATCAATGATCTCCTTATACCTCTAAGGCACGGCTCGATCACTTTCATAAGGAAAAGAGGTTGGCATGTTAACAATCACTGGCGATAGATTTGGAATGAGAGGGACTGCCATCAAAGAAGGTTCGTTGATTGTTAGAGTAACTGTTCTCAGTTGCTTAGTAGGAATGACAATATCAACATATTTCCCATCTATTACACAAATTTCTTCTTCAGGTTTTCCTACAATCACAACTCTTAAGGTCATTAATTCTTGCAATGCCTTTTGGAACTCTACACAGTTCTGGATGTCATAATCTGTATTTTGCTGGTGGTAATCACAAAATATGCCCTGTGGCCCAGTGATGTACTCTTCTGATGGCAATCTCAACATGTACCCAGCTAACCGGAGGTTGGTTACTAGAGTCTTCAAGGGTAACTCAACAGTATCAGGGTTCTTGGAGAATCCTGACTCACTTTCGATTGCGTTCACCTGTCGCTCATGACTAGGCAAGGGATTAGTAGCAATCGTTGAATTTTCTCCGGACTTAAGTTGAATATGGTTAGACTTGATCAAATCTAACATGTTCCTCTTGAAAGTCGTGCAATTCTCGATTGAGTGACCCGGAACTCCTATATGATATTCACAAGAGACATTGGGGTTATACCAAGTTAGGTACGGTGATTGCAATGCCTTCACATACCGTGGCCCCATAAGTTTTGCTTCCAACAATTTCTGGTATAATTCTGCATTGGTTGAGCTGAAATTAGGCCATGGACGATTGTCCTTTGGCCACACATTACCTCCCCTCTCTTGTTGCCTAGGCCCATTCATTGTTGGTCTATACTGATTTTGGCCTTCGCCTCCCCTACCAATCTGATAGGACACAGGTTGGTGCTGGAATGGTCTTGTAGGTTGAATGTAGCTTACCTCCCCCTCTTTCTTCTTCATACCTTGACCCTTCCTAAATCCGCCCTCCGTCAAAGGAGATGCAAGCTTTCCATCTCGAATGTCTGCATCAATTCTCTCCCCGACCTCGATTAAATCAGCAAAGTCAGTAACATGAGTTCCCAACATGATTTTGTAAAACGGATCGGATAGTGTCCGAATAAAATATGAGCAAAATTCGGACCCAATCATCAGAGGCTGAACTTGAGAAGCCATTAATCTCCATCTTTGTGCATACTCCTTGAACAACTCAGTTGGCTTTTTACTCATTCTTTCAATTGCTCCCTACTTGGAGCGGTGTCAAGGTTGAATTTGTATTGCTTCATAAAAGCATTTGTGAGATCTCTCCACTTACGAATCTTGGAATGGCCTAATTGTATAAACCATAGTAAGGCAGACCCGGTCAAACTTTCAGAGAAGAAATTTATTAGAAACTTTTCGTCCCTTGACCAAACAGTCATCTTTGTGCAGTATGACTTAAGGTGGTAAATTGGATTGCCAGAGCCATCATACTTGTCAAAATCTAGAACTTTAAACTTTTTTGGGATTGACACTTCGGGAGTTAAGCATAACTCTTCAATGTCTAATGACCCCCAGGTAGTTAGACCTTGTAGATCACGCAATTGGTCCTTGACCTCTCCTAATTCTCTTTCCCAATCCTCCTTGGCATCATTATTCTTTCCCTTATTGTCCACAGTCGGGATCCAAAAAGTATACGCATCATCATATCCGAGAAACTCTTGCATATCTTTTACTTCATCAAGGGGAATCTACTTATCAGCCGCCACCATAGGAGGGTTTTGTGCGCTCTTCTGTTGTAGCACAGGGTTAGGCACTCGGCTAGAATGTGCTTCAGTTATAACCACTCCAGGTGAACTTACCCCCACTTGCGCAATGACGGGCAAATGACTAGATGCGCTGGGTAAGTTATCAACGCCTTTTCCTTTGAAGGTTTCCATCAAGATCTTCATCATTTCGCTCATTTGAGCCATCTGACTTTCCATGGTTGTGATTCGATTATTCAGTGTGACTGTATCCTCCTCAGCTCTCCGACTATCTTCCCCTTGATGCCCCTCCATGAGCCTAGCTCTTGAACGTGTGTCGTATATCCTAGTAGGATGGATCTAGTTAGATGGGACGCATTTTGGAGGTGCAATATTGTCTTCCTTAATTTGACCTTTTTACTCTTTTCTCTATAACGAGAAGACAAATTTAGTGATAATGAAAAAAATACTATTTTTTTTTTATCATCATGTCATTAATATGTGTATATTCAATTTTAATTTAGATTAACCGTTTTGGCATAAGTGGCAAAGGAACATTGGGCCCTCTGATACTCAAAGGATTTTATTAATCCATATAAAATATCAAAGTTGACACTCAGGTCTTAGTGTTCATTTGAGTTGCCTCTAAATCATAAGGAAAATACAATTCTTGCTTTTCAGCCTGAAACATCACGTGACACCTTACATCATCATTCTCTGGAGTTTAACAACTATTGAGGTGTTTCAACTCATTTACAATGTCATTACATAACATAAAGAACTCTATCACTTCCTTTGGTGCACTTAATGGATTAATTAAACCTTCAGTTGCCTTCAATGTGTTTGTAAAGCTAGGGAGGATTTCATCAGCTAGGAGGATTAATTTTCTGAACCAGGATCGGAACCTTTCCTTTTCTATGGCTTGCTCTGCATGGACTACCTTCCAGGTCTCAATTGTTTCAGCTTGCTGATTAAGTTGTTCTACCAAGTTTTGGACTACTGTAGCATTGTCACTTCTGATGATGGATATTTCATTCATTTTCTGTTCCAATTTCTTGGCCAGTATGGTCAGTTCATGTCTAGTCCCACCAGATTCAAGTTTCTGCATTTGCCTCTCTAGTGCATCCTTTTCTTTGAGGACCTTCATCAACTGAGCCTTACCGATACATATCTTCTTTTCATTTTCGGTCACCTGTTGTTGAGCTTCTTCAATCGTACTTTTCAATCTTGTATTTTCTTCTTTCAGCCTTTTCACCTCGACAGTCCCCATACTTCCTTTATATCTCTTCACCCTATCTGTCTCTGCTCGCACACCGCACATTCATTTCTCATCTTGTTTAAACTCCTCAGGCGTTCTTGTCTTTTTTCCTCTAAACCCTTCAATTTTTCCTTTTTCTCTTCGACTTGCCTCGCTAATTGTTCATCAATTGCATGCAGGTCATTGCCGAGCATGGGATCTATCAGTCCAAAAGAAGGATTAGCCCCTTCTGTTCTCTCCTTCAGCCACTCTTGATATTCTTTAGTTATAGCTACAATTCGCTTGCCCAGTTCACATTTCCCTTTACATATTACTTGGTTCCACGCATTTCTTATTTTTTGACAAAGCGTCTTAGCTTCCGGATCATTATGACAGAAGTGAACCAGCCGCGTTGCCTCTTTAGATGGAATGTCTTGCTTGTATGCAAACTATTGATGAACAATCGATAGGTTGTAATTGATGCATCCTCGAGGGCTTATCAGAGGTACATTCAGGAATTCCCCGCAACAGCATACGATTTCTTCGCTTTCCCACCAAGCAAGCTTCCACCAGACTGTGTTTTCATCTAACTGACCAAGGGATTAAGCCCAATCATCACGAGTCATTCTTGAAGACGACAGAACAAAACCTTCACGATTAAGGAAATCCCTAATAGGGTGGTGGATGGTGTCATGTCGTTGACCCAATTGATACTTCCTCCCATAAACATGATTGAACACCCAAACTGTGAGGAGCTATAAGCAACACTTTAATTTCCCTCCATTTTCTAGTTGACAAAAACTCAACGTTAGGAACGTTTCTGCTAAAACTGTGGGCACCGGGTTTACGCGGTAGTTTTCCACCATCCATAGGACACTCACGGCGTCCAAATTGATTATTCCTACGGTCGATGGAAATAACACCACTCCATATATGGCTAAAGCGAGGACCCTCTTAAAAGTCACCCAATCTTCCTTTTCAGCTAAGATTTCCAAACACTTTTCCACATACTTCCTTGAAAGACCTTCAGTCTGTCCTCTCTGATGAAGTTGGACCTTACTAGGATCTTCCCCTAAGATTTGAGCCACTGTGCGTTTCGATGGCAAATATCCAGGATAGTAATAAACTGAAGTATCCCTTTCCACAGGTGTATTCATAAAGCTCCCATATTCTTCTAGAGTGGGTGTAATCTGGAACGTAGGGAAAGTGAAACACCTTAGTGAGCTATCCCAATACTGGGCCAAGGCAGAAAGCGCTTCTGACTGGACTGGTATTCGTAGCAAGTCTAGAATATCCCCATAATCCCTTCGAAAATCTCGGATATGCCTTCCATTCAACTTCCCACTCAAGGCAGTTAAACTTTCGACTGATTCAACTTCTGCCTTAATTTTAAGCTTTACTCCCATTGCAACTAAGCCAGTCTGCCTCGGATCTAGATATCGCCCATTGCCCAAAGGTTCCATTACCAATATTATGCCAATCAATCCAGATAATCATCCACTGTTTCAAAAATGTTCAAAACTCGTTAGTTGGTGTATCATTATTGTTAACTTGACAACTTGCCAAATCCTCAAGGAATTTATTATCCCATAGAGAATAGAGGCGTGAAGATCAATTTAAGAAGGAATAACTCCCTACATAATTGACACCGAGGTGTTCAGCAAGTTAATATAACAATCCACTAACAATCATACTATGACTTCGGATGTAATATCTTGACATGAGAAGTAATAGAAAACGTTGCACTCTTTCTTGAGAAACCTATTGCTCCATAAAAGATAAAAGGTAGCAATTAAATCGAGAGAAGTATGCCCTTCTACACGATTTTATGCCTTAAGATGATTCAAATCTCTAGTCAAGCCATCACATCCGCCCATTGGTGATGCAAAACCCACAAGTTTTATAATCATCCAAAATTCTGAACGTACCCATTTTTTATTGAAAATTCGTCGTTTTGTGGAGGTTTGTTTTAATGAAAATAGATTAGGTATTGTTTATTAGCTTATCTTGCCTCCTTTTATTGTATGTTATGAATATGTGAAGAGAATGAATGTATGCTGAATGAGCTCCCTTTTGTGGGATTAAGGAATGCGATTATGGCCTTTCCAAGGTCAGAAACCCGCTAGGCAAAGGTCGGTTTAGCTAATGCGTACTTTCATCATAATTAACGTACGTCTAATTGTGCAGTGACATATCATTAATTATTCCAGTAAATAGCAACAATGTGTCACTTTCCCTATGGATATCCTTAGATGCATGGATGTGATGTATAAGCAATTGGAAGCACCCTTCTTTGTCCTAATATGGATAGATCCTAAGTTGGGAGTATTGGTTCATAGAAGTTCGGCTCTACCTTTTTAGGAGGTATCTAAGGCTTGACTATCAGTGCAAATTTTTTTATGGTGGATCTATAACCCCTAATCATTGGTCCCTAAATTGCCCTCACCATGAGATGAGGATCTTATTATATGAACCCAACCTTGGGAGGAAAAAAGATCCGACACAGGTCCAATCCATATAACAAGGTACAATTTAGGCGAGGTCTTCATGATAACCTCAGGAAGCACAAAGCTTTACAGGGAAATCAATATAAACCCCTACTAACCTAGGAACACTCAGACCCAGGTATAGGGCCCATAACGTGTGTGAGAATTTTGTGTTCATGACGTGTGTGAGGAGGGCATTTACCTCTTTATCCTATGGACTACCCAACCCTCATCTGCTAAGCAGATTGACAGAGTAAGAGACAGAGAAATATACAAAGATATAAGCGCAAAGGCAATAAAATATATACAAATATGGTCATCTACTCCAAGGTTTTATTCCTCATATTATCTAACCTAATACATATTATGTACGCAAATAAGAAAATAAAACATATAAAGCAAGCATGTAAAACATGTTATCTACCCTAATCATGTGAGGCAAACAACAAACAAAAAGGAAAACCCAAAATAAAAAATAAGGCCATAACATTTTGCACAACTAACTTACATTGGGCTTGACTCTCAAACTCTCCCTAGTGGAGTCGCCAAACTGTCACACCCGAAAATGCGACCGCATGGCGCCTTTAACAAATAAATTCAGGAATTCAAAAGAAATCGAAAACCGAAATTCAAAATTGAAATAAGTGTAATTGTAGGGCTCAGGAGTCGCCACCAAAATTTTAATTTTTTAAAAAAAGGCAAAACTTTGGAAAAGCCTTTATTTGGAAAACGGTCTACAAACCAGAAAATGGGTTCGGGAGTCGATTATGAGCGGGGAAGGTGTTAGGCACCCCACAACACCCGTTACCAAGAACGGTTGCCCTAAGTTAGTTGTGCAAACTTACCATGGCCTCTATCCTATTTTAATTCTCCTTAAAAAGTCACATGCGAAATAGGAATAAAGAAATAAAAGGAAATAAAGTTGAAAGTAGAAAAAGAAAATTAAGGTTAAAGTAAGACACAAAGAAATTTAATAATTGAAATAAAAAGGAAAGAAAAGAAATCTAAAAAAAAATATTTTATTTACAAGGGCGGACTTGACCTAGGACTCAGCCTAGAGCCTACGTACCTTTTAAGATAGATCAAAGTCCACGTAGTTCGATTGATGTTGTATTTGGTTAATGTTTTGTTTTGTTTTTATTTTTTTGGTTTCTTGTTGTTTTTGTTTGGCTTATATTTAATTTTTAATTTTGATTGGTTTTGTTTTGTCTTTTTTTGTTTTTTTGTTTTGTTTGATTTTTGTTTGATTTTCAATTCTTGATTGATTTTGTTGTTGTTTTGTTTTGTTTTTTTTTATTTTTGTTTTGTTTTATTTTTGTTTTGTTTTGGTTGTTTTTTTATTTTGTTTTGTTTTTCTTGTTTTTTTTGTTTTTTTGTTTTTTGTTTTTTTATTTTTTTTTGTTGTTTTTTGGAAAAGACAAAGAAAATATAATTTACTTTTTCTTTTAGCAAATAAAACGATTTTGAAATAGATTGATGTGTTTTAATTTGCTAAAGAAAAATTTAATTTTACTTTTCTTGTCTTTTCAATTTTTCTCAATTTTTTTTGTTTCTATTCTCCCTTTTTGTTCTTTTTTTTGTTTTTATTGGTTTTTATTTTTATTTTTATTTTTTTTGGGTTATTTTTGTTTTTATTTTATTTTTTTTGTTTTGTGTTTTTGATTTATTTTTTATTTTTTTGTCTTTTTTTTGTTTTGTTTTGTTTATTTTAGTTTATTTTTCTTGTTTTGTTTTTTTTTTCTTGTTTTTTTTTTTGTTTTTTTATTTTTTTTTGTATTCCTTGTTTACACTTTTCTTTGTGTTACTCTCTGTTTTGTTTCCTATTATTCTTCTTTTCCTTTTCCTTCCCAATTTGTTATTATTCCTTCTATTTTTCTTTATTTTTGTTATTTATTATTTTTTTTGTTTTTGTTTATTTTTGCTTTATTATTATCTATTTTTGTTGTTGTTTTGTTGTTTTTTTTTTGTTATTGTTTTTGGCATCACCTTTTCTTTTTCTGCGTTATTGTCTATGGTTTGTGTTTGATTCCCTCTATTTTTATAAGCCATTTTTTTATACTTTTGTCGTTGTTTTGCTTCGTATAACCTTGGTTGATTCAAACCCCTTTTTCTTTCTGTTTTCCTTAATTTTCTTGATTTGTTGATTTTTTCTTTTTCTCTTTTTTTTTAGGATTAACTCTGTAACACCTTACCATTTCTTTTTGGGTTCAAAGTAATTTTACTGAAAATTTCCTCTTTTCTACCCTTTACTTTTTCCTTTTTCTTTTTCTCTTTTGCATTCTTTTGAATGGGGCCATTGGGGCCTAAACCTTTTTTTTTTGAATACTTTTGAATAGGGCTAGGAGCCCAAAACGTTTTTTTTAAATCTCTTTTGCAATCTTTTGAATAGGGCTATTGGAGCCCAAAAACACTAAATCTATTCAAAACCCAAAAGGCATCATGGAAGCTTATTGTCACACATGGCCTTTTGGTCCGTCCCTAATTGCTTAGGGGGATATGAAATCCCACACAGCATTGTCTAAAAAAATTACAAACCAAAATAATAGCTTGTATGTGTGTGCTAGGTGTCCAATCAGAGTCACTATATCATTCTTGAATACATTTACAGTATGAAAAGAAAAGAAAGAAAAAAAAATAAATAAATAAAATAAAATAAAACAAAATAAAGTAAAGTAAAAGGAAATGAAATAATACACATATGCGAGCTACATATTCATTGTAACATATCCTCAGATTAGATCACAGAGCACCCTTTTGTGCTTCAAACACTAGGCCTTGCACATAGCACTCCACTGGCGCCTTGGAGCATCAGGCATGGATGAACCAAAGAAGAAAAAAAAAAGATAAAATAAAATGAAAGCGGAAATAACACAGTAACAAGGTTCATCATTAGGAAGAACATACAGTAAATGGGATAGGGATCTGAGGCTCACTTCCATTCCCTACCCACTGTCGACAGTAATAAACAGGGCAGCAAAGAGGACAAGCCAAGTAAAATTTGCCTAACAATGAATCTAAGAAAGTTCAGCTACCCCAAATCATCATGAGACAAAACAGCCACATAATGAAATGGTTAGACAAGCAAATTAAGTTAGAAATAGACAACTAATTTGTCTTAACAACTTCATCAGGACAAAAGGGGGAAATATGGAAGTTCATGGGAATTACTCTAGACAGATATATTTTGCATGTTGATTTTCCATTCAGTCCATACAATAGAATCAAAACCCAAACCAGTAGAGGCCCTTATCGAAGCATACACATGCAAAGATACAACACAGGAACAGAAGATATTGATCAGAACAATCTTACTGCACCAGTGAAAACATCAACAGAACTCAAAGAAATAGAACACATTGAGCCTAACGATTTTTCTACATCAGCAAAATATGAACAAAACCCAAGGACCATCGTGAAATGCCAAAAACTTTACCCAGCCTATGATGAATGCCAGAGCGAAACTATTGTAAGGAAAGGCAATCAGACTCCAAATTTGGAAAGCAAAGATTACTGAAATTAGATTCTCACTAGAGACATGTTCATTCATATAGGAAATCAGAAATTGAGAGAAAATAATACCTCCATCCTTATGCGTGAGTGTCTCCTTCAATCTCTATCCGTCTGTGCATTCTTTTTTGACCTCCGAATCCCCTCCTTCCGCTGGACCCGAAATCCCATATTCCTTCGATCGAAAATCCCCAAATCAGAAGGCCTATCCCTCGAGCTCCCTCTCCCCTTCGAAACTCTCTGCTTCCACTGTTTCTGACCCCTCAACCGCCTTCGGAGGAGAAATGAAACACTCCTCCAGAAGCCACCGTCGCACTTACCCGGTCCCTTTTCCCCTTTCGATTGTATTCTTCCTCCACACCTCTAAATCTCTCAGTCCCAGACTGAGAATCCCCGCGGCAATTTCACTCCACCCTCCTTGCTTCTTCGATTTCTCCCTCCCCTTTTATAGACGAGGCTCCTGGTCCCCTGCATCTCCGTACCCTCTCTGCTCCACTAACCCCAGCGTTTATGCTCGCGCACCCCCTCGTACCATCGCATCGCCCTGCTCCTGCAGGCGTTGGGCGAGATACTGTCAGACAGACGAAAGGGGGGGACCAGTGTGTCTAGGGTTTCTTCTCCTTCTCGGTTTCAAGGGCTCCCGATGCATTATTCGGGTTACTGAGTTTGGGTTAGAGAAGCTGGAGGCCCGAGCTTCATAGACTAAGCAAAATGGGCCTTCTTTCTTTGGGCAATTTCCTTATTTCTGGCCCAATAAACTGGAGGTCCAGCCTTTGTGAGTTGAACAAAAACAGCCCTTTGAATTATTTTGATTTGGGCTCTTTTCTTTTCTCTCTTTTTTTTGTATTTTCTTATTTTATTTTACTTTATTTATTATTATTATTTTTGTTTATGCATATTTTTTTAGTACCCAGAATGAGAATTATTTTTTTTATTTTCGTTATTTTTTATTATATATTTTTTTTGATGACTTTTTTTTGTTTTGTTTTGTTTTTTTTTTACTTGCTTTTTCTCAATTTGATTTTTTCCTCAATTTGATTTTTCTTCTTTATGAGTTTTACTTTTTTTCATTTTCATTTTTCTTTTCCTTTTCCTAGTCTCTTTTCCATTTCATTTTTTTTTTCAGATTTCTATTATTCCGTTTTGTTCCGATTTTGAGGTTAACAGACCTTCTATTTTTTAATTTATTTTGTTTTCCTTCTTTTTTTGATTTTGTTCGGTTAAAAGGATCTAGTTGATTTTTTTTTCTATCTTTCTCTTGGGTGTTGTTTTATTATTATTATTATTATTATTATTTTACATGTATCTTCTTAATTTGTTTTTGTTGCTATTTTTATAACTCGCTCAGACAAAATACGGTGTTCACAATGTTTTCTCTCATTTTCAGAGAATCAGATATTACACCCAATTGGTCACATGAATTAAAGTGGTCCATTTTAAACCATTTAGAACTAATTTTGGTCCATTTTAAGTCACATTTTGCATCTGAACCAAAAACTAAGCAAATAGATGAAATTTGGTAGGCATTTAGAGTTCATATAAGGCTTTTCACAGAGCAAATGAACACATTTTTTGGAGCTCTGTAGAATTTATTATAAATTTTCAAATTTGGCTGAAATTTACCAAAAATCTTACCCACTATTCAATGGTTTAAGAGGTTGTTTTCATGTATTTGAAAGGCAAATGAACTTCAATGCTCATAAAATTTTACAAGCATATAGTTGACATTATAAACTTTTCATAATCACCAAGTTTGAATAAATTAGAGCTATGTAGCCAAAGATATGAATTTATGAAGTCTTGTTTTTTATTTATGCTCGGTTACTATAGTAGTTATTGTTCTATTAGAATTTCGTGGCATGACTGAACTTATTTTCACTTGAACTTTTTATAGTATATAGTTCACATCCTAAAATTTTCATAGACACCTAATTTGTATAAATCAAAATTTTCTAGGCCAGGATATGAATTTTTAAAATTGACATTCAATATGAGTAAATGTGCAAATGCAGTGCTTTGAAACATATGCCATGAAATCCAAAAATTGTGCTCATTGTTGTGATATCCAAGTTGTATTCAACTTGTTAGGCATGAATTTGAGGATTTTTATGATGAATTTATATGATTATGAACATTTTGAAATTTTAGGCCTTTAATAACGATAATATCCGCTACCAAAAGTCTTCAAAATGAGAAAGTAATGCTATAAGAAGAATATGATATAAAATATGTGCACATTCTTTGATGGTATAATAGAATCCATTGAATTACTTATGTTATGGTAGCTTTTTCTTCATTCTTGTGTATGTATACTTGGTTTGCTTGAGTGTGTAAGATTAGTTACATGTATTGGTTGCAAAATTATGTATATTATTGATTACTTGATGATCACATGCAATTGCATGGCATTTGATTCCATTTAGAATTGATTTAGCTCTTAAATGGGTGAGGATATGCCAAAAGTTTCCTAAAATAGGTGAGGTGAAGCCAAAAGTCCTTAAATATAGGTGAGACTAAGCCAAAAATCTCAAATGCGAATAAGGCTAAGTCAAAAGTCCCTAAAAGAAGGTAAGACTAAACTAGAAGTCCTTAATTGTTGGGTAAGGCAAGACCAAAATTTCCTAGAGTATGAAATTACTCTTGATGGAGCCACGGGATCCCTAATGCATGAATATGAATAATATATGGTCATATGACATGCATGCTTATATTCTTTGAACTTGAGTGAACTATACATGTATGCTTGAATGTTGGATTAGCTATCGGGATTATTTGAATCTCATTTTTTCCCTATTTCTTCCAATCATGGCTAGGCAGCTCTCAAGAAAGCAAAAATAAGGAACAAAAGGTATAAGAAGGGTTACTTTAACAATAGTTCATGTTTTGAGGCATACTCTTGCATATATGAATATATAATTATATATTTTGATGTATGATTATTCCAGCACACTTAAAAGTATGAAAATATGATGAAAAAACCATTTGTGAATTATAATATCTCATATTATATAATTTGGCTTTTTGAGTTCTTAGATGAATACGTGCATGTTGGCAAGTGGAAAGGTGATTTTGAGTTGTATAGCATTTGCGATATGTTAAGTCAGCCATACATGACACATTTATCATTTGAAACATACCCAAGAGGAGACATGGCATAATATGGCTCATTTAGTACCCTTTTGAACCAAAATTTACTTCTTTTGAGCCATAATATGTCCATGCACCCTCAATAAAACAAATGGACAAATCTTGAGCTAAAATTTGGCATGCATTTAAAGGACATTAAGAGCTTTTCACATAGCCAAAAGCATAATTTTTGGAGTTTTATAGAATATTTTATGAATTTTTGAAGTTGGTTGTTTTATGTAGAAAGTTGCAATACACTGTTCATTTGGCATAGGTTCTGTTTTTTGGGTTTTTGGAGGGCAAAATGAACTTTTTTTAACCTAAAATTTTTATAGTAGATAACTCTCATTAAAAACTTTCTATAGCCACTGAATTTGCGCAAATCAAAGTAATGTAGTTCAAGTTATGATTTTTCAAAATTTAGTCCCTATTATGTGCTATTAGTTCAAAATTGTGTATATGGTTAGTCCCATGAAATTCATGCTCCTTCTTGCAATATCCTAAGCATAACAAACATATTTAACATGAATTTGGAGAATATAATGAGCAAAATCTTTATTTATGCATGACGATTGTGTCGCGCAATCTCAAATAAAACTAAGCAAAATAAATTTTATAGTTAATGGTGCAATCCTAGGTCATCTCCCTTGGAGTTTATGCCTTAATTTGTTTATGGAAGGGGTATCCTAAGTATTGCTACTTGAAACTTATTTTGGGGATTGAAATACTAGAATTTAAGTGAACTAAATTTAATTGAAAAAATCAAAAGAACTTAAAACTAAATGAGATGAACAATTAAGAGAATATGGTAGCTAGCTTTGCATTGGACTCCCTAGAATTCAATTATCCTTGCCCTTGGTTTAGTTTACCAAATTTGGAATTAATTCCTTACTCTTTAGTGTATTCCCTATAAAGATTCTTGAATAACCATCCAAGGTTCAATTTATTAATTATACAAGGAATTTGCAACCACAAGAAACCTTGAATAACTAATTAATTGAATTAAGAACAAGAACACACCTTAACCAATTTTAAGTGACTAATAGAATCTACTGCACAATTCACTTAAGATACTAATTAACCAATTAGATTAATTAATTCCTTAAATAATTAATTCAACAAAAATTCTAGTTAATTAATCCAACAACCATTGCATCAATTAACCCAAGATCAAGAGGAATTTGAAAGCAATTTGCACAACACTAATTCTGAAATTTTTATAAACATGTGATGATCATAATCAAAATTCCAAAATCAAATTCAATTCATAAAACAAATTAATCCAATAAATTTTCAACAATTAAATTCCTAAATCAATCAACTAAACCTAGTCAAATTAATAAAAGATTTAATGCTGGAATTTAAAAGATATAGCAAGGAATATTTATCCAATTTTGTGGGAAAAGATGGGGCTCAAATCTTCATTTGGGAGCTTCCAAAACTTCAGCTAGCCACTATGGTTAATTCAAGCTGCCATGGAGATTTTAATTGGAGGAGAGTTGATGGAATTTGCATTAGCCATGGATAAATCACGAAAGAATGCTCCCTGGATTGTTCTCGCGTTCTGCACGTCCCAGGCTCTCCCAGAAATCTCGTTCTCCACGCCTCTCTTCTATTCTGTTCTCCTTCCTCGTTTGGAAACCACACCCCCCTTGATGAGTGAATGATTCTATATATAGGCAAGGATTTGCTAAGATATTGAGGCGTAAATGGAGTAAACTCTGGGCGATAAATCAGAGGCGTGAATAGAGTTTGAATCCCCCTTGTGGAGTGTGCTTCTGGACGCTTTAAACATGCTCCCTTTCACGTGATTTTTTTATTGACTCCACGTTAACTTTGCATGCTTCATTCATTCGTGTTGTTCCACCTTTTGCATGCTGAAATCACGTTCCTTTCTTCCCTCAGCTCCAGCGCTTTTGTTTCTCAGTGAATCACGTGCAGCTCATCTCTTTTTTTCTGACGTTATTTTCTTCATGTTGGCTTCCAGCTTCAGCGTCTTCCAGCATCTTCATAGCTTAAGCATCCACAAACCAATAGCTCGAGTTGTTTGCTTCATTAATCCACGCAATTCTGTAGCCAAATTCCAGCTTATTGTTTCAATAAAATCCCACGTGCTTAGCTTGTTGCTTCATGCTCTGTTTTCAACTCATGCATCGTTCAACTGTAGCTTCATAATGCTTTTGGCTTGCTTCATTGTTCAGCTCCTTTTCTTTGCTTGTAGCTAGTTCTCCTATGCATCTGCTTCTACGTAGAACCCCTCATCGAGCTTCTCTTCCTTGATCTATAGCTCTTCATTTAGCTTGTTTTGTTCTGAACCTCTATTTTGCTCCTTCTGTTTCAGCTCAAAACCCGTAGCTTTTATGCTTTCTTCGTGTAGCTCGAGACTCATCTTTTGTGTGGCCTACTTTGTTGATTCTTCGTGTTGCTCACCTGAACTCCAGCCCACGTTCTACATGCTTGCTCTATTTTCTACGTAAAAACTGTAGCAAATACATTCTGCACCACGTTGAAACTGCAGCTCCTTCAGTTTGCTCGAGTTTTCTGCAGTCCCTCTCTGCCCAAGCTTTCCTTTTCTCGGACAGTCCAGCGAAGGAGAAGGTGAAGGATGAATGGAATAGCAGCCAGAAAGAAGCGTCTCTTCTGCACTCTATCCAGCTCTCCTAGTTTCATCTCTTTATCTCACTATACTCCAGTACCTTCTTCACTTTCTTGAACATGGTTTACATGTAAGCTTCTTCATTCGCTGCTTCTTCGTTGCTCCAGAACCCATAGCTCCTTTATTCGATTTTTTCCTAGCTTTCCACGTTACTATGTTCTTCATGCATGGTTCTTCTTTTTAAGCTCAAGTGTGCAGCTTCATCTCACGCATATACATATATATATATATATTCTTTTCAATATTCAGATTTTATTTGCCCATAATCTGCATAAAAACAAAGGAGAAAAATTTACTAAAATACTTTATGCGTTTAAAATCATCATTTTTCAATTTAATTCAATTTGATTCTTTTAATTCATTTTCCCAAAAGAAAATTCTGCACAAAATTAAAAAGCGTTTTAAAGATTGCAAATATTTAATCATCAAAGAATTTTGGAGAATAAAATCTTAGCAATTTAAATCCAAAATTTCTCCTAATTAATTCAAAATTGTATTATTTTCTAAAATTAACCACAAATTCAAATATTGTATAATGAATCCATTTAAGCTCAAATTAATTATTAAAAATAATAATAAATGTAGATAAAATATATGAAAAATAGCACTTATCAATGCACAATTGAATTATTTGAGGCTTTCAGTAACACGAAATTCGCTGCCAAAATGCGATTATTTGCTGTTAAAAGATGACTTTTGTATGAGATATATATCTAAGTTTTGATGGTATGATAAAGGGTAAGTCAAAAGTCCTAAAAGAGGGTGAGGTTAAACTAAATGTCCCTAATTGTAAGGTGAAGCTTGACCAAAAGTCTTTAAACCATGAAATTGTTCTTAATGGAGCCAAAATATAGTCCATATATGCTTGTATGACATGCATATTTACATCTTGGATCTTGAGTAATCCATATATGTATATTTGAACATTGGATTAGCTATTGGAATTCTTTGAATCTCACTTTTCTCCTATCTCTACTAATCATGACTAGATGGCTCTTAAGGAAGCAAAAATGACGAACAAAAGACCTAAGAAGAGCTACTTTGACAAAAGAATTTGTTCTAAGGCATATTCTTTAATATATGCATATGTACTTGTATATTTTAATATATGGACATGCCAACACATCTAAAAGTGCTAGACTATGATATAGAAACCAATTGTGGGTTATAACATGTAATATAATGCAATTTAGTACCTTGAATTCTTAGATGTATGTATGTATTCTTACATGGAAAAGTGATTTTAAGTTATATGGCACTTATGATGTGTTGAACTAGCCATACATAATACAATTGTGGATTGAAACTTGCTAAAAAAAAGAGATGGCATTTTAGAACTCATTTGGTACCATTTGCAACCAAAATTTGGTCCATTTAAGGCATAAAATGTCTATTTACCTTTGATAGCCCAAATAAGTGAGTCTTAGGCTGAAATTTGATAGGAAATTAAAGGACATAAGAGCTTTCCATGGAACAAAAGATCATAATTTGTGGAGTTCTATAAAATATTTTATGAAGTTTTGAAGTTGGCTAAATTACATAGAAAATTCTGATGCACTATTCACAAAGTGCAATTTCAGTTTTCATGATTTTTTAGGGGCCAAATGGATCCAAATTGACATGAAATTTTTATAGTAGATAACTCTCATCACAAGATTTCTAAGGCCACCAAATTTGTTTAATCGAAATTGTGTAGTTCAAGTTATGAATTTTTAAAATTTGTATCAAATTAGGTATTCAAGGGGTCAAAATGCACATTTAGCTTATTTCATAGATTTGGTTCTTGTTTATATGTTACATGGATTACAACAAATTGGTTTCACCTGAATTTGAGGATTAGAATGATGAAAATCCTTATTTGTGCATAAATGTGCTATTTAAGACTCTTATTAACAAGAAATTCCACTATTAAAGGTATAAATATAACAATTTGCTACCAAAAGATAAATATAATATAAAATATATGTGTAATAGTTGGTTTTTTAGAAACTAAACTGAACTTGATAAAATGAGATAGGATCACCTTAAAGCAAAGCAAATTGACGCCAAATAAGATTAGAATGTTAATTAGAATATCTAAAAATATGGTTAAAAGCCTAAGATAGCCCATAAATAAGAACCAAAGCGGCTGATCTAATTTATGGAATAACAAAGTGGCAAAATTATAATATTGGGCAACTTTTTTGAAAACTCAAAGAAGAGAACCTTAAATGGAAAAATTAAGTTTTTTAAGGTTCTCAAAGGCTCTAGAAATCATAGGAACCTTTAGAATAGTTAAAACCCCTCCAATGTATATTTTAGGTCATTAGTTGACCAAAACTTTGACTAGACAATTCAGTAAGATTTTAAATCTAATTTGGATGAAACTAATGGCATTTTATGAATTAGAGAACCTAAAGATTTTATGGAACAGAGGATTCTCAAAAAGGATTTGAATTGAGCTCAAACAAAGAAAACAAAGTTCAAGGGCAAAGTTAGAATATTGAAAATATGTGAAACCTTAACTCCTTCATATAAATAGCCCCCTCCACCGACTTCCCCTTCATTTTGCTGAAATTTTAGCTCTGAACCAGACCTAAAAGACACCCCAAATAGCACCAGAACCCAAGGGAGATTAAAGCCACCTAAGGTAAGGAAATTCAAGGAATTTTCCTATGATGTTCTTATTGTCTAGTTTCCATTCTTTCTTCTCTTTTTCTCCATGGTTTTGACATCTCAAAGGAAGGTGTTTTGAATCTGAACCCATGGAGAAAAGGGCTTTAAACAAAAACCAAACACACCAAATTAACTATCATAGAGGGCCTTTTCAATTGGTGTGTGCTTTAGTATGGAAGATTGCTTCTCCTTGTTTCTCCACCATCTTATAGGTTCAGCCAACCAAGGGGGGATATGGGGTGTAATACCATATCTATATAGGACTCAATTCATGGCACAATTGGCTTATAGCATTTATTTGTATGAAAATAGCACTTTTAGTAGCGAGAATTTACATCATTAAAAGTTAAATTTATTCATTCTTGGCTAAATGGACTATATGAGCTTACCAAATTTATTTTCTATCCATAACACATTTGTTCAATCGGAATTATCACAATTTGAAGCTCAAAATTTAGGTCCAAGCCATAGAACACAAAATTGCATTTCACTTTGCCACATATTCCATATTCTGATATAAACTTTGGAAAATCATAACTAATTTTAGAAAAATCCAAATTATACAAACGATAGCTTTCTAGAAAGCTTAGGATGTCATCTAGTTGCCACAAATATTTTAGATCAAAACAACCATGTTTGGCCTACAAAAACTAATGGAAAAATACATCAGGTTTGGTGGTCATTTTACAGCAGACCTAGAACTTCAAAAATTCATTTCTCCCTTTACAAAGCTCTAATTAGGGTGATCTCAGTGGCTATAGAAAGCTTATGATATCTATATATGCTTGTAAAATTTCATAAGTATTAGAATTCATTTGGCCCTTAAGTGACACAAAAAAACAAACTAATCACATGAATAGTAATAGTGACAATTTTTACATAATTTGGCCAATTTTGAAAAATTATAATAAATTCTATAGAGCTCCAAAAATAGTGCTCTTTGACTCTGTGAAAATCTCTAGATGAGAATATTTGCTTGCCAAATTTAATGCATAAACTCAGCCATTTGGTTAGTTTGTTGTTCAAGTCAAGAAAGTGGCTAATTTGGAGACCATATTGGGGTCAAGGTGCACCAAATGGTCTTCTCCTCATACCATGACCATTTGAGCATGTCCAAAAGTATAAACATAGCATATAGAAATATCCTAAATGGTTTAAATCATCATGGAATTCAAACTCACCTTCCTAGTTGTTCATTTATACATGCATCTTAAGGCTTATAGATGTCAAAAGTTCACATATGCATACATTTGGATCCAAAATGGATTCATACATCATATTTACATACTCTTAATTGTGCTCAATAATTTACATCTCAAAACTTCATATATATACAAAATTTGACATTAAAATGCATAACTTCTCTTTTATATTATCAAAGTCTCTTCTTTCAAAGTGCTTAGCTCTCACTTGCTCCACTTGGTTCACTTAGACATGGTTAGACATATGTGGGGAAAGAGTGAGATTCAAAGAATCCCAATAGCTCTTTTACCCTTTCAAGCATACATACATGGCACATTTTCATATCAAAGAATGCAAACATGTCATAAAAATCTCTTGTAAACATACATAAGTATATTTTCATGTCACTTAAACACATACATGTCAAACATAAGCTCTAAGGGCTTTTAGTCAAGCCTCACCCAATTCTTTAGGACTTTTGGATTTATCTCACCTACTTTTAGAGACCTTTGACTTAGTCTTACTCCTTCTTAAGACTTTTGGCTTTGTCTCACCCATTCTTAAGGACTTTTGCCATCTCCTAACCCATGCTAAGGGACTTTTGGCATAACCTCACCCATTCAAGCCATCTTGCATTCAAAATATGTTTCAAGAAACATAATGGTACCATAGCAGGAATTTAATAGATATAAACATATCTCATGATTCAAATATACATACAAGCATCCAATGATAATCAAACATCCAAGAAATGCATATAAGAAAGGTTAGAAAGTTACCTCAAGTCAGGAAGCACACTTTTCCTCTTGAGTTTCTCCTTTTCCTTCTCGACCACGCACACAAAACTAGGAGAAGCTTGATTCACTTGGCCTATGTAACACCATCTCTATGTAGCTCTTAAATCATAAGATGATTAGCATATGATGTTTATGTGCATGGAGATGGCACTTTTGTTAGTAATGGTATGGATGAAAGTAACATATAATTGAAGATCCATTTAATTCATTCTTGGCTTTAGGTAGCATATGGGCTTACCAATAACATTATTCATACATAACACATTCATTTGTACAAAAAAACAATCACAATTTAATGCATAAAGCTTAAATCATGGACCATACTTCACCAAACTAGAATTTTTCTTTTGTTGCTACACCAATTTTCTAATATGAACTTTGGAAATTCATAACTAATTCTAGAAAAATTAAAATTAGTGTATTATAGCTTTCTAAAAAGCTTTGGATGTTAACTAATGAGTAAAAATAATTCCAGACGAAGACAATAGTATTTAGCCTATAGAAAATAATAGAACAATACATCAAGCCTGCTCTCAGATAGCTACAAGACCTAGAATTTCAAAAATTTGTTTCTCCTTCTACAGAGGTCCAACTGAGGTGCTCTTGGTGGCTATGGAAATCTTACGATGTCTAATTTATGCTTATAAAATTTCATAAGCATTAGACTTCATTTGTCTCATGAGTGGCATAGAAATACAAATTGACCATATGAACAGTAACTTTACAATTCTGCATAATTTGACCAACTTTGAAAAATCATAATAAATTCTCTAGAGCTCTAAATTAATTGCTCTTTGGCTACACAAAAAGCTCTAGATTCTAACTAAATTTCATGTAAAAACTCATTCATTTGGTTAGACTTTGATTCAGCTCAAAAAATAGTCAAAATTGAAGTCCATAAAGGGTTCAACATGCACCAAATGCCTTTCTCATCTTTCCACAATCACTTGAGCAAGTCTAAAAGTATTACTACAACCTATAGAAGCATGCCAAATGGTTCACATCATTATGGAGCTCATTCTCACCTTGCCACTTGCATTTATACACATCAACATAATGGCATATGAGTAGCAAAAACTCACATATTCATTTATATGGTCCCAAAATGAATACATACATCATGTTTTCCTATATTTGAATATGCTTAAAGATTTACATCATATATACATCATGTGGTTACAAATCTTGCCATCAAAATGGTTAAATATCTATTCCATTGTCAAAGTCTTACTCTTCAAGATGTTTGGCCTCCATTTCTTAGTCCACTTGACTCACTTAGACATAGTTAGACATATGTGGGGGAAGAGTGAGATTCAAAGAATCCAAATAGCTCTTTACCCTTTCAAACATGCATAATGGATGCATTTATATGTCAAAGAATGCATGCATTGCATTTAAGCTACTAATAAACATACATAAATTATTTTCCTTGTTATATGTACTCGTACATGTCAAACATAGGCTCTCAAGGGCATTTGTCTAATCTGACCTAACTTCTTTGGGACTTTTGGATTTACCTTACCCACTTTCAAGAGACTTTTGACTTAGCTTCAATATTTTTGAGACTTTTGGCTTTGTGTCACCCATTCTTAAGGACTTTTGGCTCATCTTCACCCATGTTAAGGGACTTTTAGCATAACTATACCAATTCAAGCCATATTGCATTCATAAACATCTTTGAAGAAACATAATGGTACGATAACAAGTAATCAATGGCTAAAAATATTTCTCATAGTTCAAACATATACACTGTAACACCTTGAAATTAATTGAGATTAATAATGGCAATTAGGGAGTTAATGTGAATTAATTACAAAAATTAATTAAGAGAGTAGACTTTTACTTTGGGCCATGTGGATAACTTAATTAAGCTTTGGACTAAATGTAAAAGCCCAATCTTAGTCATAGGAGGATCTAATTCCACTTCTAAATGGCCCAACATCTATGTGGTGCAGACCCAAGCTAAATAGGCCCTTAAAACAGCCCAAACCCACTATAAACCCTCCAACTTATAGCCCAATAAATTCCCACCATAATCTAAATGAATTTTTGGGGCATTTAAATCAGTACACTCTCCACAATCCCAAGAGTTTCTGCAGCCCATCTCACCTAGCACCAACCTACTTAGAATAATGAGCCCAAATGAACCTTGGACTAATAGGTTAGCCCATTCCCCACTAAAATCCCTAAGAGCTCAGCAGCCACATCCTTTTGTTAAGGGTAAAACATTTGGTTCTGCTGAGCAAGAGTTCATTTTCGCACTTGAGGAGAGGGGCTAGGGTTTTTCTGCATTCATCCACCATTTCTCACTTCTAAAGGAAGATTTGGCCAAGGTAATCTATATAAAACATGTCCCTCTCATTTTTCTCTTCATTTTGGTCCAATTAGTTTCTAGTTTTGAGCATTTTCATCTCCTTCTCAAATCTGAAATTTGGTGTTTGGGTGTTTCCTTGGAAGATTTTTGGAGTATAAGCTAAAGGGGTGATTGGGTAAGTATTTACCTCTCATTTTGTGTATTACTTTGCTAAAAAATGTCCTCAAGGATTGATTTTCATAATGGGTTCTGCTATTGTGTGAAATTATAAGGAGATGAAGGTAAAACAATGAAATTTTTTGGCTTGGTGACTAAAATTCAAATTTTAAAAAGACCCATGGTGCGTTCTTGGTAGTTGAGGCTCAAACTAGTCTATTTGACCTTTTGGGTGTATGTGTAAGTCCTTTCCTTTCTCTTGTGTGGTATATATATAGAATTTCCATCATTTGGACTGACTTTTGGTGCATAGCTTTTACATGTGCGAAAATGGAGATGTTAAGAGTGACCCATTGTGAGTTCTTGTTGTTGTGACCTTGAATTAATGCAGTAGACCCTTAGAAAGCTTAGGTAAGAAGTTCTTAATGTACTCTTGTTAAGATTAATTTGTGGATAAGGAAATTCTTTACTAATGGTAGTTGAATAATGATGATTATGCTTATGTTAGGCCTGGTATGCTTTGAATCATGATGGTAGCTAGAGGATGAGTAATTGGCTTCATTGAGGTAACTGGGGTTACTTTCCTAATTCCATGTATATGCCAATGATAATCTGATGTTCACTACACATGTTTGATTTTGAGATGCTAAATGATTAGTTGACTAGTTGAATTATTATTGTGATTAGACCTTGTGAGTCCATGGTGGAGCTGTGGTGCGACTGCCACCTGTGCATGTGCTTCGATCAGGCATCGAGTTATGATCAGACCCCAGATGCACTGAGCCTTGGTTGTGCTCATTATGGAGTAGGTGCTGTGGACGAACCTCTCCTAGTGTTATTGGCCATTAACATGCTGTGTATGATTGCTAGGATGGGATAATAGTCATTGGTAGCTTAACTAGTCTATTTGCAAATTGAATTGATGATTCTGGTATTGATGATATGAAATTGCATTGTATTGATTAATCTGTACATATATATAAAATTTTCCTCTTGTTACTAAGATTATATATCTCACCCTAATTATAGGCTAATATTTTCAGGGATCGGACCTCTTAATGGCAAAGAGAAAATTAATGGAACCTTATTATATGGTTTAGTAGCAGGTAGGTTTGGAAACCTTGTTAGATTATATTTGTATAACCAGACTACTAGCTTTATGTAATTGCCACATTGCATTATGAATTGCCAAGCATAGGGACGTAATCATTTGATACATCAGATGTCAATTTAAACTAGTGATGTATGGAATTTCTAATGTGACTTATGTTTGAATGCAAATGTGAGTAGTGTGTGAACTATTTGCTATCATTGATCTATGAGCTCACTGGTTTATGGTGGCTAGAGGGTTAAGGATCCACATTTGAGTTTTAAATGGGTAATGATAGATGTGTTAGGTAGATTAAGTAAAAAAAAGACACTAAATCTTCACAAACTAAGTTAGAGTGATCCTAGAGTGTCTTTAAGGGTAGAATTAGAGTGTATATGATGAAATTTAGGAGATGTGGTTACAGGAAGGGGGTTACACCGTGGCTAGGAAGGCCTTGCCACTGCCAAGAGTGTGTTAGAAGCAAGGGGAGCCATGGCGTGAGGAATCTCACCGCAGCTCAAAGTAGAAATGTTGCACAAGGAGGGTGATAGAGAGAAAACTCACCGCGACGCAACATGTCCCGTCACGGCTCAAGTTGAGGAAACTAGATAAGGAGTGTCCAGTAGCTAGCCTCGCCAAGGCACAAGTGTATTTTGCTGAGGTGAGAATCATGGGAATTCAAACAGTAGTCCTAAGAGGCATTTTCGCCACAGTGCCACATAGGCTAGCCATGGAGAAATTCGTATGAGTTGCCCAATAAGATTCCTGAGAGTAACTTAGCCACAGCGCGGAAGGTCAGGGCCACGGCGTAAAGAAAAATAGTCTTCGAGCTCCAATAACTAACTTAGCCACGACGGGAGAGTTTCAAGTCCCAGCGAAGGTTCCAAACTCCTACCTTTAGCCTAAAAACCTCAATTTCTTTAATGGTAATGCTAGGAAATGATGTAGGAACACCTGTAGGAGGTTTTTATGCGTTGAAATTGATGGATGGATGAATCACAAACCCTTCATGGTAGTACAATTCATTTTATGCATTCTTCCATTTGTGGTTGTCTAGTTAATGACCCTAATAACATTAAGGTTTCAAATTTTCTTGCATTTTTCGAATGTAATTATTTGTAATAACTTTCAACCTTGATTTATGGTTATTAATCACATACTTAACCTTAATTATGATGATTAGAAGTTAGGGTTGTTACATACACACGTTCTCAAAGATAAGTAAATATCCAAACAATGCATGTGAGAAAGGTTGGAGAGCTACCTTGAAGCAAGAACTCAACACTTTTTTGCTTGGTTATATCTTCCCTTTCTCGGCCTCACACATCTAATGATGGAGGGCTTCATTGGCTTGGCCTAGATACATCCTATAACAATCTTAACTCCTAATTACAGTGATTAGGCTTAATTAAGTGGTTAAGAATCATAAATCTAGGTCTGAAGTCATTATAATTAATTAGATTAGGAAAAAGAGAAGAAATTTGAACCTTAATATCATTAGGTTTATTAGTTAACCAACTACAACTGATTGAATCCACAAGTGATCATAATTATCAATTAAGACCTTTGATTCATTTTACTATTGATTTCAACTCCCACAATCCTCTTATAAATATTCCTAAGTCATTTTATAATATTATTGTAACATCCTGTCCCTCCGTAAACGTGAGAAACGCAATGTTCGGTTTCTCCGTAAACGTCAGAAATGGGCAAATATAAAAGGAAGTCCTCGAAATAGAAGGAATTGGGGCCAACTAAAATTATGATAAAATTTTAAATATTAGAAAATGAAGATTTGAGGTTTGAGATACCCAAAATCCAAAGCCAGAAGAGCTCAGAAAATTTGCTGAAGAAAGTAGGGCATTTTTGTAATTTTTGGAAAATTTTGAAAACTCATAGGAGAGCTTTTTAAATGAAAAATTTGAGCTTTCAAGGGTTCTCAGAGGCCCTGAAAATCATGGGAACCCTTAGAACAGTTGAAACTCCTCCGGTGAGCAATTTCGGCAAAGATTGACTAAAACTTTGACCGAACAGTTCGGAATGGTTTTAGATACTTTGTGAGTAATTCCAAAGGCAATTCTTATGATTAAGAGCCTAAGGAATATGATTGAAAAGACGGATTTCAAAAAGGAGTTGAAATGAGCCCAAATGAATAAAACTACAAAGAGGGACTAAATTGCAAATTCTGAAAGTTGCTTAAATGAATCCCTAGCTTATAAAAAACGTCCCTCCTCTGCTCAGATCTCCTCACCCACTCTCTCACATGTTAAAATAGAATTAAGAAGGGCTAAGAGTGGCGCACAAGAGGGGAGGCCAAGGAAGGAAGAAGAAGCTTTGAAAAATGTAAGTTTTAGCCACTTTTTCCTATTCCTTGCCTTGTTAAACTTCTTCCCCTCTTCTTCCTCTTCCTTCTCATGGTTTTGGCATTTAATTTGGTTCTGTTTTGAAGGCAGAACAGAGGTGGAATTCTCGGATTTGGTGAGGGGAGGCTAACCAAGTGAAGAAAAAATCAAGAAAACCAAGAATCCAAGGTATTTTGCTACTTCCTAAGCTTAGGTCTCCTTGCTCCTCTTCTCTTCAATTTCCCCCCATGTAAGACCAGCCATGAAGGATTAAATTTCTGGCCAAACCAAGAATGAATCACATGAATTAGGGTGTGGGAATTTAGAATATGCAAAGGAAACCAAGTAAAAGCCATTGAATTTCAAGTTACCGAAGTGTAGGATTCTTGAAGAGTTTGTAAAATCTGTTTTGATTCATGAATTTCCTAGGCTATGTAAGTGTTTAATTGAGCTTCTAAGACCTCTAGGAAGCCTCCCAAGTGACTCTCCCATGAAGGAAAAATTGGAAACCCCTTGAACCCCAAATACTTCCATAATGTCGACCTAGGCTAGAAAGAGTACCAAGGGGAAGTTTTAATTTGTTTCAAGCTTATTTTTGAGTCATGTAGGATGGAAGAGGATGAGAGGAAGCCTTAGAAAAATTTTAGAAGCCCTAGATAGTGAGATGGAAGTGTAGGCTCCATAATGTAGCATAATGAAGTAACTCCTAGCTAGGCTCCTTAAAATAATTGTGTAATAACTCCAAGGAGTCTAAATGGAGTCAAGAATTGTAGATTAAAGGAGAGAAGGGAGCCAAGATCATGAATTCTTGAAGTTGCTTCATTAAGTGCCTTATGGAAGCATAATGGAGCCATAAACCAAAGTAGCATCATGTAAAGTGTGTATAATGCCAAGGCTTGTTCCCATGAGTAATTCATGTTTCTTTTGGTGTGTCTAGGCCAAGAGAAATGGTCTCCACCTCCTTGGGTGTGTGAGGTCAAGGGAGAGGAGTCAAGACTTAAGGAAAAAGTGTGTAAATGCAAGCAAGGTAGCTCTCTCCACCTTCTCTCATGCATGGATGTGTGTTTAGCTTGTTTTAGAATGTGTGTATATGTATTTTCAAGCTAAGAAAAGTATGCTAGCATGCCTTTATATTTCATGATCCTTGATGCCATGTTATGTTTTAAATGAATCTATGATTTTTGTATGAGTTTGCTTGAGTGAGGAGAGGCCAAGAACTCTTTCCTTTGGTGAGGATGAGCCAAGAACCCTTGAGCTTGGTTGAGACATAGCAAAGAGTCTCTCAAAAGCAAAGTGGGTTCCCAAGAGTATGGTTGAGTCCAAAGCTCTTGAAGAATGGGTGAGGCAAGTCCAAAATCCATGAGGAGAAGTGTGAGGCCAATCCAAACACTTGGGGAACTCTTGAATGTCTTGTATGATTGATTCACATGCCAAAGTTGCTTTGAAAATGTCCATGACTTCCATTTTTCCATATATGCATTTGAAAAGCTTGCTTTGTACATATTATGTGTGATTGAATGGGAGATGAGCTATTGGGATTCTTTGAATCTCATCCCCTCCTCTCCAATGCTCTAATATGCTAAGTGGACTAAGTAGCTATGGTGAAGGGAGCCAACAACCATGAAAGAAGGAGATTGACAAGCCTAGGCCTAGTTTGTATTCTTTTTGAACCATAATGATGTTCAATGATGTATATGATTATTGTAAATGGCACATGACCCTTGAGACACATGTAAATATAATATTATATGATGTTTAAATGTATGAATATGATGTATGACTTCTAGCCTACATTTTGAGCATGAGATGCCAAATTATGCAATATGAAAGTATGATGGAAGTGTGCATAAATGTGGGTTGAAAGGCCAAAATGAGATGCAAATGGTTTGTGACCATTTGGGCAGCTCCCACAAGTCTTAAATATGCTTTTAAACTTGCCCAAAAGGTGTCAAGACCAAGGGAAATCCATTTGGCAATTTTGGTACCCAATATGGAGCCAAAATTGACCATAATGGAACCTTATACCATTTTTTGGCCAAATGAGTTAGTCTTGCCCTAAAACTTGGCATGAAATTAGGTCTTATTAAGAGCTTTTTGGGAAGCTAAAGATTATAATTTTTGGAGACCTAGAGAATATTTGATGAATTTTCAAAGTTGGGGATTTTTCATGGATTCTGGTATGGGTACTGTTCATACTGGCAGTTTTGAATTCTGTGTCACCCGATAGCCAAATGGTATCTAATGCTTATGAAATTTTATATTCATAAACTAGAGGTCATAAGCTTTCTGTGGCTACTGAGATCACCTCATTTGGAGGTCTAGAGAGGAAGATATGCATTTTCGAAGGTTCTGCCCAGTATCAGACATCTTGCCAGACCCGAGGTATTGTTCCATCGATTTCCGAGAGTTTGGCTTGATGAACTGATCTGGGGATATTTTTTCTCTCTAGTTAACATCTACATCTTTCCATATTGATATCATTTGCGAGCATTGGATTTTTGTGGATGTAGTTAGACATTTTTGAAGTCCATATCAGTAAACTGTGACAGTATCAGGAACTCCTTCGACCAGTAGATGATTTCGCATGTCAAAAGCATTATATATGAGATTTTAAGACTTCTACATATTTTTAGCATGAATTAGACGTCTTAAGCTCACCAGAATGACTGAGATTACATGTTTTTGATTTTTCTGGATTTAGTTGTGAATTTCCAAACTTTGCCCAGAAATGAGGCTAAGTCTGCCGAAAATGAATCTACATGTCTCATATCCTTTTTTGGTTTCCATGGGTTTAAAGCTAGTTTTTGTGATTGAAATGAGTTCTAATCATGCAAATAAATATGAGGATGCATAGAATGAGCTCACATAGTCCACGTGACACCGAATGGGTTTTTGGATATGATGACTTGCAAATAGAAGTTCAAATCTTCATGCCTCCTTTATGAGAATTATGTGTATGTTTCATGATAATTATGCTATTCAAAGGCATGAGATGAGCTAGAATTATGGTGTTACAATTATCATAGTAAATCTCAAGGTTTCTAAGTCAAAAATAGGAGTTTGGGAACCTTTGCAGTGACTTAGACCCTCCCCATTGTGGCTAAGTTAGTTACTGGAACTCAAAAACCAAGTTTAGGGACATCCGCCGTGACTTGGTATACCCGCACCGCGACGTAAGTGCTCTCAAGTACTACTATTTACACTTTTGCAAATCTCAGCTCAACAATAGCCATGACAAGTTAGAGCCTCACCATGGCGAGCTTATATGGCGCCGTGGCAGGAGAGCATCCTAGAGCCTATTGTAGAAAATTTTATGATCCACGTTGCGGCAGGCCATACCTGAATTGCAATAAAATTAGCTATTGGAACTTAGAATTTTCCTCTCTCAATTCTCACTACGACTTGATCCTCTCACACTGTGATGAATCTACTCTCTAGAGCACTCCTTACTTGACTTTCTTAACTTGCGTCACGGCTAAACATATTGCACCGTGGCAAGGTTGCTATCTATCACTCTCCCTAGGTGAATTTTCGCCTTGTGCTATGGCAAGACATCTCACACTGCGATGCTCCTTACTTTTGACTCAGCTATTCTTGGCCATAGTATGACCCTCTTCTACACCTATACCTCCTAAATTTCACCCTATACACTCTAGCTCTCCCTTTAGTAATACTCTAGGGCCATTCTACCTTGATTTATAGGGCTCTAATGGCATTCATCTGCCTAATATACTCAGCATGTCTCTTATTACCAATTCAAATCATAGGTGTTGATTCCTACACATCTACTATCATACATCAGCAATTTATATATCAATGATAGTAAAAAAGATTCATAACTACTAATATTATCATTTAAATATAAATCCCAATATAAGCTCTATGCATTGCTAGTCTAAGTCAATAATTAAGGTATCATATGATTACATTCTCAGATAATAGACCATATCTTAGGATCAACAAGGTTCTATATCAAATATATAAGTGTATACATCAAACTTTAAGTTGTAAAGAGTCTAACTCCCTATTAGTTATGTAACACCATATATTTCTTGCTTATTTCATATTACTTTTATGTCTCATATCATGCAATCCATAAGAGTGCAAGAAATGTGGCATTAAAATAAAGAATTTCTTAGCGTTGCATCGCATATAAAAATTTCATTCGGTGTCACGTGGACCATGTGAGATCATACATCACATTCTAATATTTA
This sequence comes from Erythrophleum ivorense, assembly GCA_026724425.1. Classification (NCBI taxonomy): domain Eukaryota; kingdom Viridiplantae; phylum Streptophyta; class Magnoliopsida; order Fabales; family Fabaceae; genus Erythrophleum; species Erythrophleum ivorense. Next base: position 3,896,738 of record JAIUCV010000025.1, on the reverse strand, counting down.
ATTACATGAATATAACTCATTTATATCATTAAAAATGGCTTACATCTCGTGGAACTCAAAGGGAAGCATGAAATACATACATATATTTTCAGCCAAATTGTTCACATTTCTATCACAAAATTTGGAAAATCATAACTAATTCTAAAAATATTGAAATCATGAATTCTTGGCCATTCTATAAAGCTATACATGTCAAATTCATGTAAAAAATATGTCCAAACCATAAAATCCAATGCAAAGGAGTTTGACATTTGAAGTGGTCTAGAGGTCAGGCTATCCATTGGTGTTGTCACAGAATTATGCAGCTAACTTTAAAACTATCTAATTAATTGTAAAAAAATCCAATCCATACAAATAATACCAATCTAAAAATCTATGGATGTTAGCTAGAGGAAAAAAATAACTCTAGACCAGTTTAGGCATGCCCAAACCTCGAAACTCAATTAAACAGTAACTAAGGTCGACTAGAGTTCTTGATAGTAGATAGATTTTTTGAAAATCCATATCTCCCTCTCTGGACATCCAAATGTGGTTCTTCTAGTTGGCAAAAGTCAATGGGAATATCCAGTTTCTCTGTATAAAATTTCATGATAATTGGACATCATTTGAGCCCTGTGTGACAGATTCCATTTTTGGACCTGAGTAAACAGTAACATGACCAAAACTAGAAAATTTGCCAACTTTGAAAATTCATCAAATATTATGTAGACCTCCAAAAATTCTGTTCTTTAGCTTCCTAAAAAGCTCTCAACAGTTTCTAATTGCATGAAAAATCTTAGATCAAAAAGAGCTCATTTGGACAAAAATTAATGTAGGGTTCTGTTATGATCAATTTTAGCTCCATATAAGATACCAAAATGTCCAAATAGCTTTCCTTGGGGTTTGGCACCTCTTGGGCAAGTATAAAAGCATAAATAGGACTTGTGTGAGCTACCCAAATGGTCTCAAACCTCATGCATCTCATTTTGGCTATTCCACTTCCATTCATACATAAAATTCCATAATACAAAATTGCCATTACATAACCAAAATGAGCATTTTCATACATATAACCCTAGCTCTCATTTATACACAATACATTAATATAATTATACATGCTCTTAACATCATAGGTCATATACAATTAAAGATTTCATCAATTGCTATCCATAAGACCTTAAAGTAGCAATTTTAAGACACTTTGATGTCATGCTCTCATCTTCAAGGTGGTTGGCTTCTATTACCTTGCTCTCTTGGTCCACCTAACATATTAGATCATTGGAGAGGAGGGGATGAGATTTAAAGAATTTCAATAGCTCATCTCCCATTCAATCATACATAAAGCACGCAAAACAAGTCTTACAAATGCATATATGAGCATATTAATATGTGTAAACATTCAAGAATCATTTTCATCATTTGAGCAAGTCATACATGACATACAAAGGCTTGCCAAGCAAGTGGATTGACCTCACCCATTTACTTGTGAATTTTGGACTTGCCTCACCCATTCTTTAAGAGGTTCTTGGACTTAACCATACTCTTGGGAGTCAACTTTACTTTTGGGAGACTCTTTACTTTGTCTCAACCAATCTTAAGGGTTCTTAGCTCATCCTCACCATGGCTAAGGGTTCTTTGGCCATACCATACTCAAGCAAACCAAAGCAAACATCATAAACATCATTTGGAAAACATAATGCATCATCATGGTGCCATGGAGTAAGAGCTCATGCTAGAACATTTTTCATGGCTAAAATGCATACACATACATTCAAAGACAAGTAAAGCAAGAAATCATGCATGAGAGAAGGTGGAAAGAGTTACCTTGGTTATAACCACACACTTTTTCTCTTGAATTTTCCTTCCTTGCTTTGGCCACACACACACAAAAGTGTGGGGATGATTTCTCTTAGCCTAAACACAATTTATGGAAGCCAATTAGGTTCATAGAATTAATTCTAAGGCCAAACAACTTGCTTAGATACTAGCTTGATCTATAAACCTCATTATGGTTCCATAAATGAACCTAATGAAGCAACACCCCTCAAATAAATTCTAGGCTCCATTCCAAATTGTTCGATTAAAGTTTCGGTCAATTGATGGTCGCAATTACTCACCGAAGAGGTTTAAACTGCTCCAGGGGTTCCCATAATTTTCAAGGCCTCTAAAAACCTCGAAAAGTTTAAATTTATCATTTAAAAAGCCCTCCTATGAGTTTTCAAATTTTTTTAAAAATTACAAAAATACCCCTACTTTCTTTGATAAATTTTCTAAGCTCCTCTAGCTTTGGTTTCAGGCATCTTAAGCCTCAAATCCTCATTTTTTATTATTTAAAATTTTTTTTCTTTATTTTGTTTAGCCATAAATCCTTCTATTTAGGGAACTTCCTTTTATATTTGGCCCATTTCTGACGTTTACAGAAATTGAACATTACAAATTGGGTGAGGTGAAGCCAAAAGTCCCTAAGTAAAGGTGAGACAAGGCCAAAAGTCTCATGAATTGAGTGAAGCTAAGTCAAAAGCCCCTAAAATGGGTGAGGCTAGACCAAAAGTTTGTAAAGCTTGATCTTAACTCTTATAGATCCATTTGATTCTATAAATATGTTTATGTTTGATGTTTGGTTGCCAATGACTCATGCTTAGTATCTCTGATATGATAACATCCTATATAAGTGTATTTTAAGGATGATTGAACTATTAGGATTCCTAAAATCTCATTCTCCCCTATATTATCTCTAACCATGTTTAGGGAACTCTCAAGGAGCAAAGAATAGAGGCCAAGAAGCTTGAATCATATTCTTTTGACAATGATTTAGGATATTATGTAATTTAATGTCAAAGTATGGTTGTATATGTTATTTATATAATGTGAACCTTCTCACATATGTAAATGTATGAGATTATGATGTATGTACCATATTTGGAACCATATGTGCAAGAATATGAATTTTTGGTATGCATGAGCTATGGAAAGTGTGTGTATATTGCCAAGTGGATAGGTCCTTTTGAGTTTCATGATGTTTGGAACCTTATGAGATGGTCATAGATGCCATAAATTATGTTTTGGACGTACTCAAATGGTCACTTACACTAAGGAATATCATTTTGGACTATTTGATGTCACTTGGACACCAAATTGAGCCATAACTACCCCTAAACCAAAACTAAACCAAATGAATGAATTTTGGCATGAAATTTGGTAAAAAATTTAGATTTCATTGAGATCTTTTCACAAAGCTAAAGAACATATTTTTTGGAGCTCTGTAAAATTTCTTATGATTTTTCAAAATTGGTTGAATTATGTAAATTTACCTTGCACTATTCATTAGGTTAGTTTTAGTTTTCTATGTATTTAAGGCACCAAATGAACTCCAATACTCATGAAATTTTATAAGCATATATTCAGAATTATAAGCTTTATATAGCCACTTAGATCACTCAATTTGAAGTAGTATGGCTCAAGTTATCCATTTCCAAAATTTCATGTCTATATATGCATGAAAATCTGATAGTGGTATTATTCCATTGGATTTTTATGACTCGAACAAATTTTTTTTGATCTAAAATTTTTATAACATATAGTTCATATCATAAGCTTCCCAGAAAGTCCTCATTTGCATGATTTGGAGTTTTTTAGCTCAAGATATAAATTTTTGAAATTGTGACAATTATGGATGCATGAGAATGAATGCAACTTGTGCTAATTTTTGATGCATGCCTAGAACCCAAATTTTCTTGCTTGTTTTTGTGAGATTCCTAATTGAGCAAATATGTTAATGATGAATTTTGAGATTGGTAATTTAAAAGGGTGCAATTAAGCTAAAATGAAGAATTTGCACCATATTTTCCACTACTAAAAGTGCTAAATATTAAGAAATATAAAAATTGCGTTATCTTATTATGGTATGATAGTAAATTATATGATGGTATGGCACAAAACATACATCAAAATGGTATAAATTTATGTTTTCAAGCTCATACACATGTGTCCATTACAAAACCTTGTCATATGTGTCATACCATCAAAGAATGTACATACTTCTCAAACCACATTCCTATTATACAACAATTATTCATAATAATACTTTTGGCAGTAGAATTTATCGCTATTAAAACATCAATTCCTCTAATTGTATCCAAATAATTATTCTCACAATAGAATTTCCCAAATTCATGCCAAACAAGTTTATTAGACTTAAAATATCACAAAGAGAAGCCCAAAACTTGGATATTGCCTCATATGCACAAATTCACAATTTTGGCACAAATGAGACATCAAATTTTGAAAAATCATAAATTGAGCTATACAATTCCGATCTATGCAAATTCAATAGCTATGGAAAGCTTAGGATGTAAAATTTATGCTTATAAAATTTCATAAGCAAATAAATTTGTTTGGACCCTGAAAAACACAAAAAACCATATCTGGATAGTATGAATAGTACAAGGGACCAATCTGCATAATTTAGACAACTTTAAAAATTCATAAAATATTCAACTGAGCTCAAAAAATTGTGTTCCTAGCTCTGTGAAAAGCTCTAGATAAGCTCTAAATGCTTGCGAAATTTTAGCTAAAAAACTCATCTATTGGTTAAACTTTGGGTTAGGGATATTTTGAGACTAAAAAAGTGTCAAGTTTGGTTCCAATTGGTCCACTTTGAAGCATATCATGCTAGGTCATGATTTGAGCAAGTTTTAAATGATAAATGTAGCATATAACATGTCTCGAAAGTCATGCAACTCAAAATCACACTTCCAATTGCTATTTTACATATGCAAATCTAAGAACTCACATGGTCAAATTTCACCATACCACATATTTACATTCAAAAATGGTTTATACATCATTGTCTCATACTTTTAAATATGTGAGAATGATTATATCTCATAATATACATATACATCAATGTGTGGGCAAGAACATATATAAAGCTTAAACTAATGTCAAAAGGTTGCTTCTCATGCTCTTTGCTCACCATCTTTGCTTTCTTGAGGATTTCCTAGACATGGTTAGGGAAAATATGGAGAAGCATGAGATTCAAAGAATCGCAATAGCTCATTTATCATTCAAGCACACATATATGGCATATTCAATGGTCAAGAGAGGAAGTATGCATATTATACATTCAAGTACCACTCATAATCATGTATGAAAGATCATATGGCTCTATTAAAAGCAATAACAACTCTAGGGACTTTTAGTTTAACTTCACCTCACAATTAAAGACTTTTGGTTTAGTCTCACCCTGTTTTAGAGACTTTTGACTTAGCCTTACTCATAATTGAGACTTTTGGCTTTGTCTCACCTATATTTAAAGATTTTTGGCCTCACCTCACCCAATCCAAGGGACTTTTGGCACAACCTTGCCCATTCAAGAGCCAAATTAATTTTAAATGCAATCAAATGTCATATAATTGCACATGATCATCAATCAATCAATAACATACATAATTAGCATATAAGACATACAAGCAACCCAAGACCAATCAAGCAACTAATATACATATGCATGAATAGATGAATAGCCAGCTTAATACCCAATCCAAGGGACTTTTGGCACAACCTTGCCCATTCAAAAGCCAAATCAATTTTAAATGCAATCAAATGTCATATAATTGCATATGATCATCAATCAATCAATAACATACATAATTAGCATATAAGACATACAAGCAACTAATATACATATGCATGAATAGATGAAGAGCCACCTTAAGACAAGAGGTCACTTAATCGCCTTTTGCTTCTTGCCTTAATCTTTTGGTTTCACACTTACACTTAAGGGAGATATCACTTACTTGACCTATACACATCAAATGAAGTATAAAATTATCAATGGAACCATACTTAGACTCATTTAAGCCTTATGCAAACTAATTAGAACTTTAGGTTCTCATATGGCTCCATTAGGTGGCATAATGAAGCAACTCTTGTAAATCAACATCTTAGCTCCAAGACCCCACCTAATATGAGTTATATGACTCCATTTAAATTCATTAGGGCCATCACAAAATCAATTCAAAGGGTTTAACACTAAGTTGTTTCTTTATACATAATAGAACCCTAAATTTTCACCTTTCAAAATAAGGCTTTTAAATTCAAACCAATGGTTCCTTTGGTATTTATAATTCATATTTAGACCATTTATAACCTTAGGATCAAAGAAAACTCTCCCTAGCTACCCTAAGTGAGTCTTGGCCAAGACATGTACTAAGATGGACTTCCATGTAGTTTTTGTTCCATCTCTTAAGAAATTGGCACCTATATGAGTTCTCTAGCCTCTTCTTAGCTCAATTATACTCTTACATGGTTTAAAACATTAGTTTAAGGTTCATACTCTTTAAGGTGCAATCAAAACCCTAGGTTCCAATTCTTGTAACCTATGACTCTTTATTTGATTCTAATGGTATCTTCCTAATCTCTATACCTCAAAACAATAATTCCTACCATGCTTCACTTGAAAACTAATCCCCCTCATCTCCAACTCAAGTTGGCCAAACCTAGAAGGTAAGGGAAAAACAAGAAGAAGCCATCTTCCTTTATCATATCATATATCAATCAAAAAGGCTCTGATGGGAGATTAATATAGCATATTTAGTTTCTTTGAAAGGGCCCTTTCTTCCAAAGTTTCACCATAAAACTCCATCCCTTAGGAAGTTAAAACCATAAAGACAAAGAGGAGAAAGAGTGGGAGAGAGCTTGTAATAAGATCATAATCAAATTTAGCACATATATTTACCTAAAGGGAGTTCTCTTTCCTTGGTCTTCCTCCCCCTTTGTCATGCCTCCAAGACTATCCTAAGGGCTAGATTTGTTCGACCAAAATGAAGAAGAAATGGTGAGAGTGGCTGTAATGTCCAGTTTTCGTTAAACGACAGAAATGAGTATGTTTTCAAAGCAAGTCCCCCGAAATGAAGTAGTTAAGGTCCCAAAAAATTTGAGTAACATTCTAGGCTCCTAAAAATGAGAATCCCAGGCTCAAACAAAAAGAAAAATAGAGCTAGAATGAAGAAACAAAATTTAAAGAAAAACTTATGAAACGTAATGGCATTTTTGTAATTGTGAACAAATTTTAGAATTCACATAGGAGGGCTTTTGAAATAAAAATTTTGAGTTCTTCAAGGTTCTCAGGGGCCCTGAAAACCATGGGAAGCCTCAGGGCAGTTAAAACCCCTCCGATGGACGTTTTCCAATGTCAGTGTACCCAAACTTTGACAGATTCATTCAGAAAGGTTTTAACTCTGATTTGAGTGATTCCAAAGGTATTTTGTTAAATTGGGAACCTAAATTTTATAATGGAAAGGAAGGTTCTCAAAAAGGAGCTAAAACAAATTAAAAACAAAAATGCTAAGAACGAAGGGCAAAATGGAAATTTTTAAAAAGTCTTCCTTCCCCCCACCTATATATATAGGGTGCCCCACTCTCCCACTCATTTAGCTTCATATGTTTATGTCCTAAACTAGAGAGAAAACCCTAGGAGAGTGGCGCACAAGAGGAAGAGGAAGAGGAGGAGAAATCAAAACTAAAAGGTATAGATTTTTGGTAGTTTTTCATGCTCTTTCCTTTGTAAACCTCTTCTTCTCCATTTCCCTTTCTTTTTTGTGATTATATTGAAATATATGGATCTGTTTTAAGGGAGAAATTAAAAGAAAAATTAGGATTTAAAGAGAGGAGGCCAAAGAAGGGAAGGTTCAAGTGAGAAAACAAGGAAAAATAAGGTAATTTGTCCTTTTCATGATTGCTACCCCTTACTCCTCTTCTCTCCATGTTTTGCCCCACTCGAGAAGCCATAGGAGGGTTTGGATTTTGGGCAAAACTAAGGGTGAATCTTAGGGAAAATAGTGTGGAGGATAAGAATATGTAAAGGAAATTAACAAATAACCATGGAAATTCAAGATAGAAATTCTAGGGTTTCATGTGCTCCTTGTAAAATCTAACTTGATACCTTAATTTCTATATCTAAATGAATGTTTAAATGAGCTCCTAAGATCCCTAGAAGTCTCCCCATGTGCTTCCTCCATCGAGAAAACAAAGCAAAGTCCATGAAGGCTATTATGCTTTATTGTCTCGGCCTAAGAGGGTTACCATACTTAGGGAGAGTTTTAAATTTTTTAAGCCCATTTTTTAGTCATATATGATGAATGAAAATGAGGGGAAGCTTTGGAAAAAATTTAGAAACCATAGAAAGTGAGTTGGCCTTATATGTTCTATAATATGACCTAAAGAAGCAACATGTAGTTAGGTTCTTTGTTTCAATTGTGTGATGACTCCCAGAGGCTTAAAAGGAGTTAAGAATTATATATGAAAGGAAAGAATGGAGTGTATAATTTATTTGATTGGTGTTACTTCATTAGATGCATTCTTGGAACCATAAAGGGGTTTATAGATCAAGTTAGTGTTTAAGGAAGATGTGTGGCCTTAGAATTAATTCCATGAGCCTAATTGGCTTCCATAAATTGTATTTAGGCTAAGAGAAACCAATCCCACACTTTTATATGTGTGAGGCCAAGGAAGGGAAAGCAAATTCAAGGAGAAAAGTGTGTGGTTGCATCCAAGGTAACTCACTCCTCCTTTTCTCATGCATGAATGTATGCTTAGCTTGTCTTTGAATGTATGTATGTGTAATTTTAAGCCATGAAAAATATTCAAGCATGAATTTTATTTAATGGTGCCATGTGTAACATCTGATTTTCGGAAGATGAGAGAAAATATGAGAAACATAATGTACGATTTTTCTGTAAACGAATGAAATTCACCGAATACAAAAAGGAAGTCTCTCGAAATGATGTAATTAAGGTCCCAAAAAATTTGAAAAGTATTCTAGACTCCTAAAAATGTGAATCCCAGGCTCAGACGGAAAGAAAAATGGAGCTAGAATGAAGAAACGAAATTCGACGAAAAACTTATGAAACGTAATGGCATTTTCATAATTTTAAGTAAATTTTGGAATTTACATAGGAGGGCTTTTTTAATAAAAATTTTGAGTTCCCCAGGGTTCTCAGAGGCCCTGAAAACTATGGGAAGGCCCGAAACAGCTAAAGCCCATTTGGTGGACCAACATCGGTGTACCCAAACTTTAACAAATTCGTTCGAGAAGGTTTTAGCTCTAATTTGAGTGATTCCAAAGGCATTTTACTACATTGAGAACCTAAATTTCATAATGGAAAAGACGGTTCTCAAAAAGGAGCTAAAACGAATTAGAAACAAAAATGCCAAGAACGAAGAACAAAATAAAAAATTTTGGGAAGTTCTTCTTCCTCCTTTATATATATAAGTGGCACCCCACTCTCAACCTCATGTAGCCTCATATGTTTCTGCCCTAAACTAGAGAAAGAAGGCCTAGGATGAGGCACACAAGAGGAAGAAGAAGAAGAAGAGAAATTCAAGCAAAAAGGCATGAAATTTTGGTAGTTTTTCATGCTTTCCTCCTTCCAAACCTCTTCTCCATTCTCCTTTGTTTCCTATGATTATAATAAAGCTTATAAATCTGTTTTAAGGGAGAAATTGAGGGAAAAATTCGGATTTGAAGAGAGGAGTTCAAAGAACACAATATTCAAGTGAGAAAAAGCAAGAAAACAAGGTAATTTCTTCTTCCATGGTTGCTACCCCTTGCTTCCCTTCTCTACCATTTTGCCCCACTTGAGAATACCTAAGAGGATTGATTTTTAGGCAGAACCAAGAGTGATTCTTAGGAAAAAGGGTGTGGAGATTAAGAATATGCAAAGAGAATTAACAAATAACCATGAAAATTCAAGATGCAAAGTTTAGAGTTTCATATGTTCCTTACAAAATCTGATTTGATACCATGATTCCTATGTCTAAATGAGAGTTTAAATGAGCTCCTAAGATCCCTAGAAGTCTCTCCATGTGCTTCCTCCATCAAGAAAACAAAGCAAAGTTCAAGGAGATCATAAAGCTTCCTAGTCTCAGCCTAAAGGAGTTTGTGTACTTAAGAATAGTTTTAATTTGTTTCAAGCCCATTTTTGAGTTATATATGATGAGTGAAGATGAGGGAAAGCCTTGGGAAAAATTTAGAAATCATAGAAAGTGAGTTGGTGCTTTTTGTTCTATAATATGACATAAAAAAGTAACATGTAGTTAGGCTCTTTATTTTAATTGTGTGATGACTCCAAGAGGTTTAAAAGGAGTTAAAAATCATATTTGAAAGAAAAGAATAGAGCCTAGAATTTAATTGATGGGTGTTGCTTCATTAGGTGCATTCTTGGAAACATAAAAGGGTTTATAGGTCAAGCTAGAATTTAAGCAAGTTATGTGGCCTTAGAATTAATTCTATGAACCTAATTGGCTTCCATAAAATGTTTTAGGCCAAGGGAAGTGATCTCTACCTTCTTGGGTGTGTGAGGTCAAGAGAGAGGATTCAAGGCTTAAGGAAAAAGTGTGCAAAATACAAGCAAGGTAGCTCTCTCTACCTTCTCTCATACATGGATGTGTGCTTAGCTTGTCTTAGAATGTGTGTATGTATATTTTTAATCCATAAAAAGGTATGCTAGCATAATTTCACATGCCATGGTTTCATGATGACATATTATGTTTCTAAATGATGTTATGATATTTGTTTAGGTTTGCTTAAGTATAAAGAGGTCAAGAACTCTTAGCCATGGTGACGATGAGCTAAGAACCCTTAGAATTGGTTGAGACAAAGTGAAAAGTCTCCCAAAATGAGATGGACTCCCAAGAGCAAGGTTGAGTCTAACAATCTCTTAAAGAATAGATGAGGCAAGTCCAAAATCCATGAGAAAAAGGATAAGGTCAATTCATCCACTTGGCAAGCCTTTGGATGCCTTGTATGACTTACTCACATGTCAAGCTTGCTTCTTAAATGTTCATGTCATCTATTATGTCCATACATGCATTTTCAAGACTTGCTTTACATATGTTATGTGTGATTGAAAGGGAGATGAGCTATTGGGATTCTTTGAATCTCATTTCCTCCTCTCCAATGTTTTAATATGCTAGGTGGACCCAAAGAGCAAGGCAATAGGAGCCAACCACATAAGAGATGAAGGAACGACATTACAATGTGAAAATTTTGTTACTTTAAGGTCATATGAATGGCATATGTTGTAATCCATGGTTGTATATGTCTTATGAAGTTATGAGCATGTATAATTATATTAATGTATTGTGTATAAATGAGAACTAGGGTTATATGTATGGAAATACTCATTTTGGTCATGTAATGGCAAGTTTGCATTATGGAATTTCATGTATGAAAGGAAGTGGAATAGCCAAAATGAGATGCATGAGGTTTGGGATCATTTGGACAGTTCACACAAGTCCTAATTATGCTTTTAGACTTGTCTAAGAGGTGTTAAACCTCAAGGAAAGCCATTTGGACATTTTGGTATCCTATATGGAGCCAAAATTGACCATAATAGAACCATATATCACTTGTTGCCCAAATGAGCTCTTCTTAATCTGAGATTTGGCATGCAATTAGATTTTGTTGAAAGATTTTTGGGAAGTTAAAGAATAGAATTTTTGGAGGGCTAGAGAATATTTGATGAATTTGTGAAGTTGAAAATTTTTTTGGTTTTGGTCATGTCATTGTTCATACTGGTCCAAAAATGAAATCTATCACACAAGGCTCAAATGATGTCCAATTATCACAAAAATTTATACATAGAAACTAGATATTCAAAGTGACTTGTACCAACTAGAAGCACCTCATTTGGATGTCTAAAGAAGGAGATATGAATTTTTAAAGATTCTATCCAATATTAGGAACTCCAACTGACCTTAGGTATTGTTTGATTAATTTTCGATGCCTGGACATACTTGAGCTAGTCTATAGTTATTTTTTCTCTCTAGCTAACATCCACATCTTTCCAAATTGGTATCATTTACATGGATTGGAGGTTTGTGAAATTAATTAGACATTTTTGAAGTTTGCTGCAGGATTCTGTGATGGCACCAGTGAACAGCCTGACCTCTAGACCTTTTCGAATGTCAAACGCCTTCTATAATGGATGTTATGGTCTATACATATTTTTAACATGAGACACATATAGCTTTCTAGAATGGCTAAGAATGTATAATTTTAATTTTTCTAGAATTAGTTATAATTTTTCAAAGTTTGTGACAGAAATGTGAAAAATCTGGCCGAAAATATATGTATATATTTCATGCTTTCCTTTGAGTTGCACGAGATGTAGGCCACTTTTGATAATTCACATGAGTTGTATTCATGTAATTAAATATGAGAATGTGTTGTATGAGCTCACATGGTCTACGTGACACCGAATGAAATTTTTATACGCGACGCGACGCGCTAAATAATGTATTATTTTAATGGATTTTTCTTACTTCCTTCATGGAATGCATCACATAAAGCATGGGAACATGATAAACTGAGTTAGGAAATTATGGTGTTACACCATGATGTTACTATATACTTTCATGTGATGTTTATTATGTGTGCTTGGATTTGCTTGAATATGGTGAAGCCAAGAATCCTTAGCCATGGTGAGGATAAACCAAGAATCCTTAGAATTAGTTGAGACAAAGTAAAGAGTCTCTCAAAAGTGAGGTTGACTCTCGAGAGTAAGGTTGAGTCCAAAAACCTCTTAAAGAATGGATGAGACAAGTCTAAAATCTATAAGTGAATGGGCGAGGCTAATCCACTTACTTGGCAAGCCTATGTATGCTATGTATGACTTTTTCAAATGCCAAGATGATTCTTTAATGATTGCACATGTCAATATACTCATGCATACATTTGTAAGACTTGTTTTGCATCCTTTATGTGTGATTGAAAAGGAGATGAGCTATTGAAATTCTTTGAATCTCATTCCCTCCTCTCCAATGTTCTAACATGCTAGGTGGACTAAGAAAACAAGGAAATAGGAGCCAATCATTTGAGAGATGAGGGCATGACATCAAAGTGTAGAGATTTTATTTCTTTAAGGCCATATGAATGGAAAATATTGTAATCTATGGTTGTATATGTCATAATATGTTATGAACATGTATAATTATGCTAATGTATCATGTATAAATGAGATTTAAGGTTATATGTATGGAAATGTACATCTTAGACATAAAATGGCAAATTAGCATTATGGAAATGTATGTATAAATAGAAGTGGAATGACTAAATTGAGATGCATAAGATTTGGGACCACTTGGGCAGTTCATACAAGTCATATTCATACTTTTAAACTTGTCCAAGAGGTGCCAAATATCAAAGGAGACCATTTGGACACAATTGGTATCTAATATGGAGTAAAATTGACCATATTAAAAACCTATACAACTTTTTTGTCCAAATGAGATCTTCTTAGTCTAAGATTTGGCATGCATTTAGAGCTTGTTGAGACCTTTTTGAGAAGCAAAAGTGCAAAACTATTGGAGGTCTATGGAATATTTGATACATTTTCAAATTTGGGAAATTTTCTAAAATTGGTTCAGGGTACTATTCACACTGGTCCAAAATTAAATTCTATCACTCAGGAGGCAAATGATGTCCAATTATCATAAAATTTTATAGGAAGAAACTAGACCTTCCTAGTGATATGTACCAACTAGAAGCACCTCATTTTGATATCTAGAGAGGGAGATATGAATTTTTAAATTTTCTATGTAGTATTAGGCATCTAGACTGACCTAGGTTATTGTTTGATTAGTTTTTGAGTCCTGGATGTACCTAAACTAGTCTGAAGCTATTTTTTTCCTCTAACTAACATCTGTAGCTTTCTAGATTAGTATCGTTTGTATGGATTGTATTTTTTTGGAATTATTTGGATATTTTTAAAGTTTATAGCAAAAACCTATATCAGTACCAATAACCAGTGGGATATTTGCACCTTTTTGAATGTCAAATGTTTTCTATGTGATGTTTCATGGCTTGGCATATTTTCACATAAATTAGACATCTGTAGCTTTCCATAATGTTAAAGAATGTATGATTTCAATTTTTCTAGAATTAGTTATGATACTTCAAAGTTTGTAACAGAAAAGGGAAAATTCTGGCCGAAATAACAACTATGGATTTTATGTATTCCCTTACTTTGCACGAGTTGTATGCCACTTTTAGTAATGGAAATAAGTTGTATCTATGTAATTAAATATGAGAATATGATCCATGAGCTCATATGGTCCACGGGACATTGAAAGAAAAATTTATACACTACGCAATGCTAAAATATTCATTATTTTTATGCTATTTTCTTATTCTTCCATGAAATGCATAAAGTGAGACATGGAGATAGCATGAAATAAGTTAAGAAATTATGGTGTTATAGTGGCTATTTATAAGAAGAAGCTAGGGTTTTTTGAATTTTCTATATTCCCATTTTGCCCTTAAAATTCCATTGCTCTGCTTAGCTTATTTAAATTTTTTTTAGAACTGTCTTTTCTATCATAAAATTTAGATCCTCTAGTTTATTAAAAATATTTGATTTCAAATTTAGGGGATTTAGAACCATTCAAAATGATTCGATCAAAGTTTAGATTAATTGATGACCTAAATTGTACACTAGAAGGGTTTTAACCATTTTGACAATTTCTATGGTTTTCTGAGCCTCTAGAAACATTAATGAACTTAATTTTAGCATTTAAAACTCCCTCCTTTAAATTTCTCAAAAGTGGCACAAAATTACAATTTGTCACTACATTTTTGGTTCATTCTGCTTAGCCATTTTATCTCTAGTTTCAGGCTATTCTTAAGTTTTTAACCATATTTTTAGATGCTCTAATTGATATTCTATCCTCAATTGGCTTCAATTTACTTTGCTTTAGGGTCTTACTATGTCACAATATCAATTTCAGTTTAGTTTCTGAAAAATCGGATATTACAATATGCATAAGGGTTCATCATACATACACATGTTTACCATCCACTTGGATCCATCACATACTTTAAACATATATACATGATAGAATTCTATTTACATCATTTCTTTCTTGCCTAGCTCTTCTCAATTTCCTTTCCCTTGGTTAAAGAACTTAAAATAGTTAGTGGGAGGAACATGGATAAGATTCTAGAGAAATTCTCACTAACTAATCTTAACCATATCAATGCATATAAGAATGCCATGAAGAAATGCAATGCATGTGGTGCAAGCATATGATTCATATGTGTAATAACCAACTTTCCAAAAATTGAACTGAAATTGATAAAATGAGATAAGATCACCCTAAAGCAAAGCAAATTGAGCTTAAATAAGATTAGAATGATAATTAGAATGTCTAAAAATGTGGATAAGAACCTAAGGATAGCCCGAAATTAAAGCCAAAATGGCTAAACGAATTAAAGGAATAACATAGTGACAAAATCATAATTTTGGATAACTTTTTGAAAACTCAAAGAAGGGAGCTTTAAATGGAAAAATTGAATTTTCTAAGGTTTTTGATACCCTAAAAATCATGGGAACCTTAAAATAGCTAAAACTCATCCAGTGTACATTTTAGGTTGTCAATTGACTAAAACTTTAACCAAATTGTTTGAGGTCGTTCTAAATCTAATTAATCTAAAACTAAAGATATTTTATGAACTAAATTTTATGATAGAAAGACGATTCTCAAAAAGGATTTGAATTGAGCTCAAACGAAGAAAACAAAATTCAAGGCAAAGTTGGAATATTGAAAATATGTGAAACCCTAGCTCTTTAACATAAATAGCCCCTCCACCTTCTTCTCCTTCATTTGGCCGAAACTTCCAACTCTGAACTAGACCCAAGAAAATCCCAAAATAGCACTAAAACTCAAGGGAGATCGAAGCCATCTAAGGTAAGGAAATTTAAGGAATTTTCCTATAACGTTCTTATTGTCTAGTTTACATTCTTTCTCCTTTTTTCCATGGTTTTGACATCTCAAAGGAAGGTGTTTTGAATCCAAACTCATGGAGAAAAGGGCTTTCATGTAATACCATATGAAGATAACACTTAATTTACATCACAAAATGCCTAAATTATCATTTTTATCAATTTCAACACTTTTAGCAGCAAAATTTATTGACATCAAATGTCAAATTAATTCATTTCTTACTAATCAAACCATTTCAACTTACCAAACTCATTTACCATCCTTAATATACTTGTTCATATAGAATCACCACAAAATGAGGAAAGAAATTCGAATTTGGAGCATGCACATCAAGACTAGCCAATTTAATAAGCTTCTATGCAATTCCATATTCTATCATAAACTTTAAAAATTTATAACTTGAGCCAGAAAATTACAAATCATGTCAACTAGGACTCTATGGAAATTTCAAAACACCATCTAGCTACTGTAAAAATTTTATATCAAAACAAAATCATTTGGCCTATGAAATTCTAATGGAATAGTAGCTAGGTCAGAATCTTAGATTGATGCAGACCTAGAATTTCAAAAAGTTATATCTCACTCTACAAAGCTCCAAATGGAGTGATCTTACTAGCTATGGAAAGCTTATGATTCCAACTATATGCCTATAAAATTTCATAAGTATTGGACTTCATTTGGCCCCTCAAAGACACCAAAAACCTAACTAACCAAATGAACAGTGCATTGATAGTTTCTACTAATTTCAGTTAACTTTGAAAAATCATAATAAAGTATAAAAAGCTCTAAAAATTGTGTTCTTTAGCTCTATGAAAAAATCTAGATGATATATATATTCTTTCCAAATCGTATATCAAAATTCATCCATTTGGTCTAATTTTGGTTTAGGAAAAAAATATGACTCATTTTGAGATTCAAGAAGCACCAAATTGTCCGAAATGAAGTTCCTTAAAGTAAGTGACCATTTAGGCAAGTCCAAACCTTAAATATAGCATATAGAAGCATCACAACAGATTTAAATCATCATGGAACTCAAAACCACTTCCTCACTTGATCATATACACATGCATTCCATGGCTCAAAGATGTCAAAAACTTAAGATACCATATATTTAGTTCCAAGTATGGTTCATACAACATATTTACATACTTTTACACATAAGTGAGGGTTTACATCTCATAAATAACATTTACATTCATACTTTGACATCAATTTATACAAAATCCTATTCTATTGTCAAAGTAACATGTCTCAAGTTTCTTAGCCTCCATTCTTGGTTCTATGAGCATTACCTAGACATGGTTAGACATAAAGTGGGAAAGAGTGAGATTCAAAAAATCCCAATAACTTATTCACCCTTTCAAGAATGCAAATATGGCATGTTATCATGTCAAATAGAGCAAGAATATATCAAATTCTTCCAAGTATCAAACATAAATATATTCACAAATTCATAGAGATCCATTAATGTCAAGAACATGCTCTAAGGTCTTTTAGTCTACCCTCACCTAATTATATGGGACTTTTGAATTAGCCTCACCCATTTCAAGGACTTTTGATTTAGCCTCACTCATTTTATGAGATTTTTGGATTAGCCTCACCCTTATTTAGGGACTTTCAACTTCACCTCACCCAAATTAAGGGACTTTTGGCACAACTTTACCCATCAAGAGCTATCTTACATTCAAAATACAAATCAAGAAGCATAATGGTACCAAAGTATCAAACCAATAACTATAGGCATGTTTCATGATTCAAACACACATACAAGCAATCAATGAAAATCAAACAACCAAGAAATACATACAAGAATGGATGAAGAGCTACCTTGAGTCAAGAAGCACAATTTCTCTCTTGGTTCTCTAGCTTTTTGGTTTGGCCTCACACACACACTTGAAGAAGGCTTGTTTTACTTGGTCTAGACATATCAAACAAGATACAAACATATCATTGGAACCATCTCTAGGCTTACATAAACTCTTTATAAGCTACTTCTAACTTATAGCATACAAATAGTTCTATACAAGGGCATAATGAAGCAACTCATTTAATTCATCATCTAGGCTCTAATTTCTCACTCAATCTAAGTCTTATGACTCCATTTAAACTCATTAGAGTCATCACAAATTCATTTTAAAGATCCAAATATCAAGTTGCTTCTTTATATCTCAAGGAACCCTAAATTTCCAATTTCTAAAATATAGTTTCTAAATTTAAACCAATGGTTCCTTTAGTGTTTATTATTCATTTCTAGACCATTTCTATCATTAGAATAAAAAAAAATCTCCTTATGTGTGTGATCCCCTTCTTGGACAAGACATGTAGCAATTTAGGAGCTCATGGAGTTTTGTTAGTTTTCTAGGGAATTTGCCACTTATGAAGCTTCCTAGGCCTCTTACAAACTCATATATACTCTTACACAACCTAGAACATCATTAGAAAGCTTCACATTTTTCTAGGTGCGATTAAATCCCTAATTTCCATAACTTGTTATCTATAGGTTCATTTTTAGTTCTATTGCTTCCATATGATTTCTTAGGCTTCAAAACCCCAATTTCTATCAAGTTTAGATCAAAATCATATCTCCTGCATATGCCTCTAGGTCTAGACAAAATGATACTCTCATGGAAGGAGCAAGATAACATGTTATTCAAGATGAATCTTACCTTGTTTTAAGGCTTGTCAAGAGAGCTTCCTTAGGCTTCCAAGAGTTTCTCCAAACTCTCCCTTCCCTCTATTGAGCTAGCCATAAAATTCCACCATTTAAAACACCAAAACCATGAGAAGAAAAAGGAGAAAGAGGAGAAGAAATTTAGTGAAGGGAGAAGTGTGAAAAAGTAAGGAAATCTTACACTTTTAGCTTGGATTTCTCTCCCTTCTCTTCCCCTTCTTGTACACCACTTTAAGATGGCCTAGCTACTAGTTTAAGATAGACCAACATTGGTTAAGAAGTGTGGAGAAGGTGGGACATGCTATATGGGGAGGTTTCATTATAACAATTTTCAATTTTCAATTGTGTCCCTAAATTTAGTTCTTTCCATTTGAGCTCATCTTATATCCCTTTTGAGAATAATCTTTTCCATAATGAAACTGAGGTCCTCTAATTTATAAAATACCTTTGGTTTTACCCAAATTGGATTTAAAATCTTATCAAACTGTTCAGTCAAAGTTTTAGTCAATCAATAACCAAAAATGTATATCAGAGGAATTTTAATCATTTTAGGGGTTCCTATGATTTTTAGGGCCTCTAAGAATCCCAGAAAACTCAATTTTTTTATTTAGAGCTCCCTTCTTTGAATTTTCAAAAAGTTATCCAAAATTACAATTATACCACTACATTATTCCTTAAATTCGCTCAACCATTTTAACTTTGATTTTGGGCTATTTTGAGGCTCTAATCCACATTTTGAGATGTTCAAAATCTCATTCAAATCTCAATTAGTCTCAATTGACATTGCTTTAGGGTGATTTTATCTCATTTTATTAGGTTCAGTTCAATTTTCTAAAAATTGACTATTACATTTTAACAAGCAACCAAACACACCAAATTAACTATCATGGGAAGCCTTTTCATTTGGTATGTGTTTTAGTATGGAAGATCTTTTCCTTATTTCTCCACCATCTTATTGGTTCGGCCAACCAAGGGGGGATATGGGTAGAGTTGGTTTTTCATTGAATCGTGCTAGGAATTAAGATTTTGGAATATGGAGATTAAGAATTTGCCATTAGAACAAAGTAAGAAACCATGGAATGCATAAATGAGAAATTAGGGTTTTAATTGCACCTTAGGGAATATAAGGCTTTATAATGATAATTTAACTTATGTAAGAGTGTAATTGAGTTAAAGGGAGATTAAGAAAGCTTTATGGATGCCAAATTTTCCAAGAGAAATGAATGAAACTTCATGGGTGGCCATACTTGTGTATGTCTCAGCCAAGCTCCATTCCAAGTACCTAGGGAGAATTTTCTTTAATTCTAAGGATAGAAATAGTCTAGAAATGAATTATAAATACTGAAAGAACCATTAGTTTGAATTTAGGAATCATATTTTGAAAGTTGGAAGTTTATGATTCCATTATGTATAAAGAAGCAACTTGGTGTTAGGATCCTTGATTTGAGTTTGTGATTACTTTAATAAGTTTAAATGTAGTCATATGACTTAGATTGAGTGTGGAAGTGGAGCCAAGATGATGAATCATATGAGTTGCTTCATTATGCTACTAAATGAAACCATATGAATGCTTAAAGCTAGAATTGGCTTGTGTAGGGCTTATGTGAGGCTAGAGATGATTCCATCGATGCCTTTGTGTCTTGTTTGATGTATCTAGGCCAAGCAAATCAAGCTCCTCCTAAGGGTGCTTGTGAGGCCAAGGTAAGGAAGTAAAAACAAAGAAAGGAATTTTGTGCTTCTTGAAAAAGGTAGCTCTTCATCCATTCTTGTATGCTTATCTTAGTTGTTTGATTATCATTGATTATTTGTATATGTATTTGGACTATAACTTATGCCTATTGCTATTGGTTTGATGATATGATACCATTATGTCTCTTAGAATGCACTTGGAATGTGTAATGGCTCTAACAGGTGAGGTTGTGCTAAAAGTCCCTAGGTAAGGATGAGACAAGGCCAAAAGTCTCATAAAATGAGTAAGGCTAAGTCAAGAATTCTTAAAATGAGTGAGACTAATCCAAAAGTCCCATATAATTAGATGAGATTAAACCAAAAGTTCCTAGACTTGGTTTTAACTTTCATGGATCCATATAATTTCCTAAACATGATTATGTTTGATATTTGGATGAATATGATGCATTCTTGCTTTTTTTAACATGAAAATATACCATATAAGTATGCTTGAAAAGGTGAATGAGCTATTGGAATTCTTGGAATCTCACTCTCTCCCATATTGTTTCTAACCATGTCTAGGTACATCTCAAGAAGCCATGGATGGGAGCTAACAAGCATAAATGGTGCTAATTTAACAATACTAACTCCTTGATGAAAATCAGAGCTCTCAATTTCAATTAAGACTAAGCTAATTCTCTTATCTCCTCTTCTATTTTTTTTATGTTACTTCATTCAATGTTCTATTGATTGGGTTTAATTGATGGAAACTTGATTGTAGTAGTTATTTTGGATTGATAAATTCTCTGTATTTTATTCATGAATTGGAGATGTAATATTGCACCTTAAGTGTTTGATGAATTCCTCTTGAATAGTTGTGCATTTTCCACCTACTTTACTTGCAACTTTTAGCTTAATTGTGCAATGGTTGTTGTGTAATTGGTGCTAGAATTTATTCTTAATTAGTATAATTAAGATTTTTAAGAGTTTAAGTGGTGACTTAGACTTTTAGGTAGAAGGTCCAGCAACCTAAAAGAATAATTAAAGTCATATTTAGGTGTGTTTTAATCCTTTCATGCAAGAACTAATCACTTGATAGTGTTATGATTATAAGCTTTCAATTGGTTAAGCACTTGTATCTCAATTAGTTAATTGGGCATTTCTTTAATGAATGCACCAAATGAGGGGATTAAATCTAAGTCATAAGTCAATCTAATAAGAGTAACGATAATTGAAGTCAAGAAGGTGACTCCAAGATTAGTTATTTTGCATTGTTAGTTAATTTCACCACTTTGTTATAGTTTTAACTTCTTGTTGTTTACTTTAATTCAATTAAATTTTAGAAATTAAACCCCTCCAATTACCTTTTAGTCTTGTGTCATCACTTAGTTGTTCACCTAAAGAAATCTTTTACAAGCAATTAGAATCCACCTCCAAGGGAAACGATTTAGGTTGCATGACTAATTACAAATTTTATTTAACCTAATTTATTTGAGATTGCTCGACACAACCATCATATATAGTTTACCAATAACTACATTTTAAATGTGATCAACAATCTATTTACCCTAATTATGTCTAAACAAATTATTAAACTACTCAGTCGACTTCTATCAATGCTTTTCTTCAAAATAGTCATCCTAAACCTTAGTAAATTATGCCAGGAGTCAAAGATTAATTGAATTGCACCAATTAATAAAAGAAGACCAAGGATGCAAATGAATGCAATTACTCTAAATAACCATCAACAACAGTAATTCATGGTCAAAGTTAAGATAAAAATAGTGTTTGAACTAATAAAAAATTGAAATTAGAGTAAGAAAAGTGAAAAGATGCAAGAAAATCTCCTAAATCTCCAAAGATCCTATCTTCTCTTGAGAAAGCCTAGCTTTACAATAAGAGAAAACTATCCTAAGAAACTAGAAAAGTGAAAATGGACTTTGTTCACACTAAAAAAATTGAATTTATAAAAATTGCAAAAACCATAAATCGTGCTTGCAAAAGAGGCACTTAACCATCACATTCACATAGTATGTGTACCAATGCAAACCATGTAAAACATAAATTATGCATCACTAAATTCTACATGCAAAGACTTTAGCGTACTATCAATTCACATATAATTTTATGATAAAACTATAAGGCATTTATACTTCTTAATACCAGTGGGCTATTTAAGAACAAAAAGTAATTTCCATCTCATCCTAAATAAATATGCACATATGACTATCTTCCTGTAGGCAAATATAAATGATCACAATTTGTGTCTCTAGTTCCATATCTTATGTTTATGTTTGTAAAAACAAACTAAGAATACATATATATTATCATGAAAGTAATGATCTTGTGGCTACTCTTTAATAGAATATGTTAATCACTAGGCATCTCAGTATTTGCATTTGTAAATATATATGCAACAAGCAACAATATTACAAAAACTCTAAGAAGGGCAGTCATATGATTAACTCAATCAATTTCTTAAAAGTAACTGCTCAAAACTTAATGGAGATCTCATCAAGTGCAGAAAAGTGTATGAACACGTGAATTACTTTCTACATAGCACCTTTAATGATCTCCTTTTCATAAATATATTTGGATAGCACGGCATACATGTAATATCACCGAAGTGTGAAAATTAAACCATGCTTTAACAATAAAACATGTTCAGAAGATTAAATATCAGAAACTGGCCCATTAAAATGTGTTACAAAAATGATAATTTTCCCCAAACAACGTTTGGTGCTGTGGTGCCATGGGTGACAGACCTCCGTGCCGCGGCATATGCTGCAACCATTGTTTTCTTCATTCGTGTTTTTCTTTTCCTTTTACTTTTTTTTTAATATCATTATGTTGCATACTCAAACAAGTTGTTAGCACCACAATTGAAGGAACTACACCATATATTTCTTCCCATCACAAAATCAGACTCTTGTGTAATATAAGTTTTTACTACAGTTTAGAACCAAGACACCATATATATGTTCAGGGAAGAAGAACAATTAAGCTAGGTAGAGGTATAGAAGTCATGCTTTGATGCCACATTATGCTTTCCCAGGCTATAGTCTTAACATTGAATATTCGGAAAGTCTAAGCCAAATAGTTTTACAAACAAACACATTATATAATTCAAAGCCATATGATAAGACTACGCGTGTAAATTAAACTTAATTAGAGATGAAGCAGTGGAACATACAAAAATTTACTAACCTTCAGCCATAGCAATTTGTCGAAGAGTTAAAGGCAACGTTACACATTGGAAGACAAGTTAGATCAAAAAATAAGAAAATCACATGCAGTCTTATGACCAGTATGGCAACTCAACTGTGAAGGTAAACAATGAATGGGTGAGAATGCAGTTAATCAGGATCCCACCGAAGAAGCCACCATTCAAAGAAAATTCTCTTACCAAGGATGCAGAATCTCTGAACCCATATATCTGGCCAAAACAATAACCACCTATTTAAAAGAAAACTATCGAAAGGACAAAACCGTAAATGGTGAGAAAAATGAGGACCACTTAATTATTTTAAATTTAAAGCCAACATTCCTTGCTGCCAAGACACTTGGGGATCAATTTCATAACTAGGAAAAACTTGTCCAATCTCGCTTTACTACTTCGTTAGTAATTAATTGAACCAAAACATATAGATATTTTTTCTATCTCACATATTTTCTTAGTTTCCTTTTTATAACTATAAAGTTGCTGGGTGGTACACTTTGGTGACTTTTCAGGTTTGTGGCTCCAGAATGCTCATAGAAAGTGCAGAGACATTCATGATTTTAACATGCATAGATAAAATTCTTTCATGTGATTTAGATATAAATTTTTCGTTTCATTCATTCTCTTAACGTTATCAGGCTAATGATGATTGCGACATTTGCCAGCAAATGGGCCTTCTTAGCTTTAAGTGGAGTAAGATATATACCGTTTTCATTTTTTTTTCTTTTTCTTTTTCTTTCTCCTAACTAAATAAATGCTGATAAATGGTAGCTTTCTATTCTTACGAAAACTTTTATGGTGCAATATAAAGGTGAGTCCAGCGTAGTGCTTTTTTACCAAAGTTTCATTCCAAAATGAAAGGAGGATGAGCCGCCTGAGCAAGAGAATAGGGTGCTATCAAAGATCTCCAGTTACAGATTCAACGTCTCAAAACAAAACCACGTTAACGAATATAGTTGACAGGTAAAAGGAACAACAAAATTAAGATATGGATTGCTAAGTGTAAACTACTTGATTAACTTCTTTGAAATTTGAGAAGTGTCTGGTTGCTCTTAGAAAAGCATGTACTATTGTCAAAGAAACTCAATTTGTAAAAAAAATTTGGCGTTTTGGACCGTCAAATCTTCGAAGGAAGAAATTCAATCAATTCTAACATGTGAGTCTGACTGCTTGAACGTTGGATTTTGAGGTAGCAAAATTTCATTTTTCTCAACATTAACAATTGGTACCATTAAACTGGTCTTTCACACCATATGCCTACTTGGATATTCTTCTTCGCTATTTTCCAACCAACGATCATTCTCAATTGTTGTCATTCAACCTCATAAAAGAGGCCAAAGATTCAAGGAACCCTATAACATATCACTACTGCAGTAAAGAGACTGGAAGGGAAGAATCACACGATATGAAATTGCACAATGATGACCTCTTCAGCATGCCAAAGAATACTAACAAAAAATTTCAAACTAACTCTTCAAATAACACTTATTTATTAAAAAAAATACTCTATCATGAGTGAAGATATAGTGAAAGATGATTTCAAATATATATATATAGTGAGATTTTTGAAATATATATATATATATATATATAAGGAATGAGTTTATATTAAGTTAGAGGAGGCAGGCCTTCATAAATAAATCCAACTCGACGTCATAAAAGTAACATTGTAAACTTTTTTACCAGTGATATTCACATTTGTATCAACTTATCAAATATTTTAATTAAGTGCTATGTGATAGATCTGATTAGGGGTCAAACTTTATACTTTACACAAGGCTTTATTGATTTCTTTTCAGCAATAATTTTTTAAAGATTGACAAAAATTAAGTCCCAATCATCAACTCTACCAAAAGTTAGCTTAAATTTTACTTACATTTTTTCTCCTCTTTAAGTAAATGCCAACCAATAGAACTTCCCAATTTGTTCGGATAACTTTATGGTGTTAGTCCAATAAAAATGTTAAGATCAATATATAAAGATGAATATTAATAATATAGAAGCAAGAGTAAATGTTTCAAAAGTAATTTTCTGCAATTTTGTAAGATTTTGTTTATCAAAAAATTTAATACTCATAACCAGTATTATGTAATATAACCAATCATCTTGAGTCATATTTCAAATACAAACCTTTTAAGAATTGAGAAAAATAAAATTTACAACCCTATGTAACTCCAGTTTCACTGAGCTTCCGTTGGGATGTTTCTGAAATGGCCATGAGTCATTGACAAAATACTCTTGACAATGATTGGGGAGGAAGAATAGAGGACGGAATAGCATTGTAAGAGCAATGCCACTAAATCCGTAATGAAACAACGAAAAGGAACCACTTCTTTATCAAAGGCTAAGGCTATCTAATATTGGCATGTTCCACATTGCCGTTCCTTTTCTCCTGTGAATATAAGATATATGAGTGTGCGTGGATCACTTTGGACCAATAATGTCCTCCAATGGTGTAACATCAAAAACTTATGCTCCTATTTCTTCCCATATATAGTGACTTTAGAGACACACGCACTCTACTCGTTTCAACCATTCGCGTATAGGGTCTCACACAACTTCTCCCACTTTAGGCTTTGGAAGAATTTTAGGTGCAAAGAACCCACTGTTCTATTTTCATCAATTACCATTTTTTTCTTTTTAAAAAAATTAGGATACTTCTGTTCAAATATTTGTTATGATATTTCAATTTAGTTGTAAGAGAAATTATACATACGCGTCCTTATTTTGTCCCAGTTGCGATTCCCCCATAATCAATAATTCTTTTGCAATTGATTCCCCAGTATATTTACCCCCATTGCAAATATTCCCCCCCATTTAATTGACTCAGTACTATGTATCATATCGAGGGAAATGTTATCAACCTTGATATTTGGCTCAAATTGAAACTTCTCCCTGATTAAGTAATTGCAATCGAATAGATAAATGAGCTTGTTAATTGTAAAAATTAATCGATTAGGGAAAATAACAATTAGAAACAAAGATCAAGGTGGGTAAATAAAATTTTCTTTTCTTAATGTTAACTCAGATAATGTCTAATTTAGATTGGGGGGGGGGGGATTTTGTAATAAAAGGACAAATAAATTAATCAATAGATCAATTACAAAAATTAATTGATTGGAAAAAAATTGCTATCGTTGAGGAAAAGATCTTAAGATAAATGCTATTTCTCTTAAAGTACAACAAGAACTTTTTCAAAGTAGCTAATAACGTATTAATGAATAAAAGAACTATATGTTATATTTTTAAAAATATTAATAATAGACATTTATTTAAGAGATAATTGCTAAATTTTGTTCATATTTTTTTTGGTTTTTTCTCAAAGGAAAACTATATATAAACCCGTAAATTATAGTTCAATTACAATTTTTAGAAAAGAATTTTCAAATTTAATACTTTATCCTTTAAATTATCATAAAAAATAAAAATATTACAGATGATTAAAATTAACATCTAATAAAATTATTGATTTTTCATGTGATACTTTATGCAATTCCCATGATCTTTCTTAATTTTTCTCCTTACGCCATCTCTTGCCTATGTTTGTTTTTCCAAAATTGTCGTTTATAAATGTTAATTTAAATCGATATATCATATTTTTCATTTTTTATAATAATTAACTAGAGAATAAAGTATTATATTTTTAAAATATATAAAACTTGTATTTAAATTATAATTTTAAAAAATTATTTGCAATTTCCTCTTAACGAGTGGGAATGTTGTATCCAATTGCATTGCCCTCTTTGGAAACCATATAATGCTAAAAGTCATTGATATAATCATTGATTCAGAGAAGAAAAACAGGCATTAGTATACTCATGTCTCCCAAATAGTAGAATTATAATGGAGCTTTTTTTGGGATAAATTAGCAATTATGTTAGGATATTTGTGTATTAAATATATGCATATAATTATAAATTCTTTTTCACGTCATATCACTAGTTGAGAGTGCAGTCATTTCACTAGAATTTGCAGATGTTACGTTTACTATGAATAGGAAAACTTGACATGTACAAATGCTATAGAAGCTTTATCCATTAAAGGATAAGAATAAAGGAAATTCTTGCGTGCAATTAATATATGTGCAGTAACCGATAAAAAATTTAGGTTCGGGTCAACAAACCCTACATGCTTCTTTGTGTAATCTGGAATCCGCTCAATTAGATGATGTAATATATATATATATATATAATAAATAAGTAAAATAAAATAATTTTTACATTCTTAATTTTAAAATAATAAAAAATAAATACTATTAAATAATAACTATAGAAATATAACCAACGTTACATACAGTTTAAAAAAATTTCTTTTCTCATACAAGCAATCCAATACGAGTTATTTATTATACATACACTTATTACAGTAATACATAGGCCAGAATTTCCAATATATCACTTTTTCCTCACCTTTTTTTTTCCTCTTATTTTCATAGAATCTTACCGTAACTTTCAAAAGTCAATTGATGAGTCATGAAGGACACTAATGATGAGATAATTATATTTGTCAAAATTAGTACTTAGCTTTGCTTGAGGATTTGAAATTTGACTAGTAAATGACTAGCAAAAGATTTACATTTTATTATTGGTGATAGTTATATCCTCAAGTTAAAAAGCTACTTATAACGTCAAAAACTTGTTTAATTAGATGAATATTTAAGTATATAAAAAATATAAAAAAGTGAATTAAATATAATAAAAAATAATATTTTTATTTTTATTTTTGAAGAAATTAATAAAAATAAATATTATTAAATAATAATTATAAAAATATAATATATATTTAAAAAATAACGTTACAAATTAATTGCAATGAATGAATCAAACGAGCCATAATAATAATTTTTATTCCTCAAATAATAGTATAAAATCATATATTTTCCCCCTATCATTATCAACACTTAATTTCAACCTCTAACTGTCAGCCACATCATTTCCATCGCTTAAATATTACTACACCACTATAGCTAGCATGCTACATGGTTCAATCATCAACCCCGTTGAAAATTCCTACCTCAATTGTTGTTCGGATCCCATCACAGTTCACTATTGACTTCAAAATTCATTTAAATTTAAAAAAGGTATTGACCTTAAATAACAAAAAATTAAATCACTAATTAAGCAATTATTTGATACATATAATAATAAGTATGAAAATAAAAATAAACAGTATGAATAAAAAATAACTCTTGTATATTTATTTTAAAAAAATAAAAAATAGATATAATTAAATAATAACATAATAAATATTACACAATTTTTCAAATCCTTTCCCATTCAAAGAGCACCTAAGATCTCCATATCAATTATTAATCTTATATACTCTTATTTAATTTCTTCTTTGACATAAAGATAATACAAAGAAGCAATTATTAAAACAAAAGAAATTATAAAACATACTCTTCACATTTAAAATATCTACAAGAAACCATCGTTGACTTATTCTTTTCTCATAAATCTCGTCCTCTTTTATATAAAATTGAATTTCCCCTTGACACTTCCATCCCTTTAGGCCAATATGACTATTCAACTTAATAATTCATATCCGCTATTATATGTAGTTAATGAATCCAATAGAAAATATATAATTATAATTATGTTTACCAACTAGAAATGATCAAATTTAGAAATTCTCCAAGGCTTAATTTATCACTTTATTGAAATTTTAACATAGATTTTTTTTTTTAAAACAAATTTCCGTCAAAACTTTTTGCATAGTTTTTATTTTACGACAAAACAAACAAGGCCTTACGTTAAAACCACCTTTTTTTTTCACACACACTCATACATATGTACTATTCTGGTTTCTGGTGTAGCCATAATGATCATTTTAGAGAAGTTTCCATCTCCGAGATTGCTGGGATCATAATGTGTCCAACTTATGATTGGAAACACTGTTTACATGAGGCATATTCGTCGATCCATCTCCATCCAACATACATTACATTTCTTTCAACTAAATGATTATTTGAAAGACTTTTAATTGCTTTAATGTCATTCATCTTTGTAAGTGAAAGAAAATTAACCAAATAGAAAAACCTATCATATCAATATTATACAAATTTTTGTTAGTTCTATAACCTAATTCATATTAATTAATCTTCTGAGGTTTGAGTAAAGGTGATTAATTTTATTTTACTACTTATAATTTGAAAAATATAAGCTGGCCAGAAATGCCTCCTTTTTTCAGTTTGGTATTGATGACATGTTTGGATCGAATTTCAAAGAAGCAAGCAAAGTCCCAATTCAGAAGATTACCTCTGTTGACCTTTTTTGGTCCCGTATGAAAGCTACTAAAAAGGCGAAACGGAGCTAAAAAGGAGAATTACTATAAGACTTTTTAAAGATCCAAATCCAAATTAATTAACTGCAATAATATGAGCATATTCTGTTCTAAAATGATAATATTCTGTTTTAAAATCATATCTAATAAAGTGTGTGTGTGTGTGAAGTAATTTCTAAAAAAAACTTTTTAACACTAAGCAATTTCCAAACACCTGCCTCAGTATTTAAAAATTGAAAATTACTCCTAAACTTTTAACTTTTAGCATTTGATTTTGTAATTTTGGGACTTATCGGGGCAGTAAGCAGAAAGTTTTCTTTTAATATTTTAACCACTTTTATTTATTTTTAAACCAATAGGGATTTAGGCCACGTAAAAAAGGGAACTGTGTAAAGTAGAATTTCCACTAAGGAAAAAGGAACAAAATTTTTTAAACGTTAAAGGTTAAAGTTTATATAGTTAATTTTTAAGTTTTTTGAAGTTAAATAGTGTTTACAAATGATTTTTAGTTGCATAGATATATTTTTATTTTATCTTAATTATATTTAATATAATTTTAGCTAAATTGAATAAGTATTTTAATTACAAAAAAAATATTAAAATATGAAAAGAGATAATAAAAAAAATTAAAAATTTGAACCCATTTAATTGAATGATGTAACAATAATATAAAAAGTGAATAAATGAAATAGAAAATAATTATTGTATCTTTATTTTTTAAAAAATAATTTAATAATTAAAATAATTTTATTATATATGAAATAATAATTATCACCTAGATATTGATGTGTAACAGAAAAAAAAAGGCTTAATTTATAAAAAATTTAAAAAATAAATTTTTTTTAAAGAATTAAAAAGATTTAAAAAGGACTTGGTAATAATAGAGAGAGAGAGAGAGAGAGAGAGAGAGAGATTTCGAAACTACTCCACCCTTGTTAACAATGTTGTCCATTTGTTTCGGCATGTACAGTGACTCAAGCTACGAAATCCGAGCTTCTGTACAAAAATAATATTTGAAAAAAGAAGAAAGAATCAAAGCCAAGCTTCGGCTGGATACTGTGTCGTTTTTGAAGTGCAAGGGCACGTCGAGCTCACAAAATTTTTTACCAAAAGAAGATATGTCTTCAGATCATGACACGTGGCGAGATCTACGTTCTTGAGGTATGGAGACTCCCTGCTACTTAGTCTCAGCTCTTGCCCAACGTCAGCATACACCCACTGCATGTCCTCCACGCGCCTCTGCAGCCAGCCTGGCAGTCTTCCGAGGTGGACCACTCCATTGTCTGCCACGTCATCATTTCTGGCCACAAATCCCGGCACTTTTGTGATAACATCATCGGAGTTCACTATTCTCAGAATCTTGGTCCCACTTTGTTCCAGCCGATGCCGGAAGCTCTCGTTCCCCACGCGCGGCCCACCGAAGGAAACCACCGTAACCATCGGCGCGTCCTTGAACTTGGCGGCTATATCATACGCGCTGAGAATCGCGAGTGCGGCTCCGAGACTGTGACCAGTGATCGTTAAGCTAAGTGGCTCATCGCCGTAAGATTGGATAATCTTTTTAATCTCTTCCCTCACCAACTCCTGCAAACTTGGAGTTCTTGGGGTCTTGGACACGTAAAGGCTCAAAAACCCCTTTTCCACCATGGCTCCACTATCTTGACCACCCATATCATCCGGCAAATTCGTCAAGGCGGCGCGTGCATTTTCTAACCACTCCAAGCAAGTGGCTGTTCCCCTCAAAGAGATCACGACGTCACGGCGACCAAGCCTCGCAATCTCCTCCTTGTCCTGACAAACCGCCACATAACCAATCCAACTAGACGAACTAAATTTCCATGGCACTCTATCAATCCACTTTGGCAAACAAATCCCACACGTTGCGCGAAGATTTCTCGTTATCCTGTACCCAGACTTCTGAATCCCGGATCGGGTCAAAAGCGAGCGCTTGGGATATCGACACGCGGCATACGTCGGAGAAGAGGTGTCGAAGTCAAAAGAGCGATATGCGGCCTCCACAAACAGGCCATATCTTAGGATTTCCCGGCGGAGGTTATCGTCAAGAGGGTCAAGCATGCCATCCCAGTTGTTGTTTCCTTGGTATTGCATCCACTTGCGGCCGAGCTTCGGCGCGTTGCATTGCGCCGGTGAGTCATGCTTGAGTCGGCTCCATGAGAGCTGCGACTTCTTGAATGGCAAGTTTGCTGTGGTGGCAGTGGTGGCCTTAAATTGAAAGGGATCGCAGGAGTTGGGCGTTGACGTAAAAGGTGAAGTGGATGATGGTTGGTGAGAAGCTCTAAGAGGAAGCCTCATAGTTGAAGAGAAGAGAGACTTGAGAGATAGATCTCACTCTCTTGTTTATGACTCCACAAGTGCTATTTGGTTAATTATTTGCATGGCATTTACATATATGAAGAGAAGAAAGTGGACGGTGGAAGACTAGGACAGAGAGAGAGGGAGAGTAACTGAAAAACGGCTGCGGATTGAGTAAAGGGTTGAAAGAATGAGTGATGTAAGTGGGACCCACAGCAGCAGATAATGACAAATGGCTTTCCGCCCACAGGAGGAACGTGAATTGCACGGCCGCTCTCTCGGCTTCTCAAGAAAGTGACCAAGCCGCGTTACACCAACCAACAGAGAAAGAACTACGGACTAGGGTCTCAGGAGCGGGAAAAAAGTCAACGGAGAAGATACCAGCTAGTGCTAATTCAGCGAATTAACTTCGAGTGCCGGATGAATCATTGCATTCAATGATCCTGACTTATCAATACTGTTAGTATTTTTACTATTTCCCCGATTGAAAGCAAATCCTGTATCTTCGTGAATCGTCTCTTTTTTTTTTTCTCATTATATTTATCATTTAAATAAATAAAATAATCCTTACTTATGTTTTGGAAACAGTTTGTAAGAGTTAAGGCAACAAATTTATTAGTATTTTATTAGAAAATTAAAAATATTATATTATGGAAATAGTTTGTAAGCATTAAGGAAACAAATTCATTAGAAAATTAATAATCATTGTATATGTTATAGAAATAGTTTGTAAGCATTAAGGTGACAAATTTATTAGTAATTTAGTAGAAAATTAATAGTCATTATATTATGAATATAGTTTGTAATCATTAAGGTAACAAATTTATTAGTAATTTTTAAGGTAATAAATTTTTGTTAATTTATTAAAAATTATTAGTATTTTTACTATTTTTCTTATAAAAAACAACTGTTATACCTTTGTCCTTTTTTTGCATTATATATATCATTTAAATAAATATAATAATCACTATATTATGGAAATAGTTTGTAAGCATTACGGTAACAATTTTTGGTCAATTTATTAGAGAAGTATTTCTAATTTTGATGATTTATTTAGAAAGTGTTGTCTCAAAAGCATTTTGTTATTTGGCTATTTTGACATTAGTGAAATTATATTAATAATAAAATTATAATATCATGTTAGAGGTTAAAATTTTTAAATAAAAGAAGTATCAAGTGTAAGAAAGTTATTGTAATTTACTCCTTAATTATTTTAAAGAAAATTATTCACCCTAATCTTTGCCTACAATTATAATGTCTCTTCAAATCTAAGAAACTTGCAATCAAACCCTTGATCTATTAGCTTCATTGCAATAAGCCCCTTCTTATCTAAATTCAAAATTTTAATTATGTAAAATTACTAAAATATCTTTCTTATAATTTAATATTCCTTTTTCCTTTCTCTTTATCTCTTCTCTAATTAATTAATTCATTCGTGGCCTTCAAAATTTACTATTCTCCACACCATTTGGCTTATAATTACCTCTCCCACCCTACTTGCCTTTTTCAATCCTAAAGAAAATGAATTGGAGGACAAAGACTGTGAGGAGAATTAAACTCTCTAGACTTGATGGTGATCAACGGAGGGATTGATGCAATAAATAAAAAAATCTAGCAAGAGAATTTCCCTGTTTTCTTCTTGTTTTTCTCAACAAAATAACCTAGTGAGGAAACAAACAAGGAAGGATAGTTCTTTAGCTAAAATCTTGTCGCTATTTAATGAAGGAATTTTCTCTCACTAGCCAATTGCTAAGGGATATTCCCTCAACAAGTTTACTTTTGCTCAATTCCATCACCGATTAGTGAGGAAATTGAAAGGGAAATTTCTTGGTTAATCCCTTCTTATTCTCTCACAGTTAAATTCCCATATTCTTCTTGTTTCATTGCAAGCAAGTGAAAAATTGATAGCTATAATCTATTAAATTTTTATCTTTCCCTATATTAATAACTTATAAGAAGGCAGTTCAATATAGAAGACAACAATTTTTTTTCAATAAAACTATATATTTATTGCTACTTGTTGTATTTACATTTGGTAAATAATTATAAATGTCTACCAGCCTAACTATATATCCCCAACTAAATCCTCTTGTTTATATTTTCCTTATCATTGTCCCTCTCCCTTATCGAAATGTGCTCATGACCCCAACAATCCAACTCTTGCTGCAATAGTGTTGGATTTTGTCATGCTACATATTCCATTGCAAAAATTTGCTCATAAGTCAAGAAGGCTAGTAGATCAATAAATAAGTTCTAGAGCAGGAAGTTGTTTAGATGTTGATTCACCCATAAAAAATGCTTGTCCAATCGTTGGTCCAAGGTATACAACACTGAGGCAAATGTATCATTCACTTGTTCTTATGTAGGGTGAGAAGGACTTGTCAGAGATTCTGATTGGGGGTTTTCCAAATTGAGCCTTCCATCCAAACTATGGATCCATCCGTTTTGTTTTGTCCTCTAGGTTGCCTTCATAAGTATGGGTCAATGGAAGCACTACAAGAAAAAATAAAATCTACGGCGGTTGGATACTGGGGGTTGATTCAACCCCTACTAAACCATATTTTAAAAGCGGTTGTTACAACCGTAGTTAAACATCAGCCCTAGTTAAAAAAGCTAAAAGATTTTTGAAGGTCCCACCCCCAAAATAAACAATCTGCTGCCCTAACCCCTGTCCCCGTCGAGACCCCACCGGCCGCTGGTGCGAGTAGCCAAGCCTTTTATGAAGGACGCTAGTTTCATGAAGAAAAGACAAAGTCCAAACAGCATAACATCAACTTGAACATCCAGACCGAGTAAGTGAGGATCTGATTCATTTATTTAAGTGGCTAACTTCAGCTGTGGTAGGAAACAGGGCACACACTAGATTAGAGTTATTTGAGTGCATGTGTATATATATATTCGAGAAATCTAAGTTAGGGAGTACTTTTTCCACTTCATTGAATCACCCACAATCCTACTTGAGCTTCCAAACTTGAGCTTCCTACAATCCTACTATTTTTTTCCGGATGAGTAAGCTAGTAGTATATATTCATCTGAATCCGCTTTTCTAGTCAATTCGATTTTTAGGATAATAAATCTGAGGAGGATACGTAGCTAGTCTTAAACCAGAGCAGGGAAGTTGTGTCTCCCCTTTGTACTCAAATACAATGCAGCTAAACTAATGAATTTGGTTAAATTTCACACGAAAAAGCCAAGAAATAGAGACCACTTAGTCACTGAGAAGATATGTCATCGTTGAAATTTGTAGGATCTTCCTTATTTGACTCGAAATAGTTTGCTTTTGTTTTCAAACTGTATGTTCTTCGTACTCTACTTATTTTTTACTCAACAAATTTGCAGTTTTTGTGTGTGTTAATTTTAATATAAATGTTCTTAATCATAATATAAATTACTCAACGAAGCTCCTAAGTATTGCATAACCCACTAAGATAATAAAATTATAGTGAAAGGTACACCATGTGAGTCTCGATTGGATCAGAGTAAATTAATTTGTATCTTCGTCTTAGCATGCACTCCATCCCGATTCAATTTACGATATAGTTTACTTTCTTTCCAAAGAAAGAAAGCTTTTTAATCATAAAAATGTGGATTCTGATGCTTGTCCTTCGCTATAAGGAGGACTTAAACTATACTTCCTTCTGTTATTGCTTTCTCAAATGGGAGTACCTGTGACAGAAGTGAAAGATTCCACTATGATTTGTAAGGTTTTATATATCATGTGATTTCGTTAGGATAATCGTGTCCTCTTTGTCTCCCATAATATATTTGTTTTGAAGAGCAGTTGCAGAAACCTCCCCCCCCCCCCAACAACACACACACAAAAAGAAGAAGGATTCTCATTTTTGCTGTTGGCAGTTTTTTTCTTTTAATACTTTTTTCCTGTAACAACTGTTGCTTTTACGTTCTTTTCCTACTCTGATAATTAACTTTAATAAAACATTGTAGCTATATGGCTCCCAATGGTTTGGTGATTAATAAATTTAATTGTCTGATACAGGAGCCGTGACACGAACCATGTTTCATTTTTGTTTCTATTTTAAAGTAAATAGAAATAGCAAGTCTTGAATTTAAACTATTGGGTTTGGAAATAAGATTAAGATCGTGGGAATGGAAAAAATGAATGTATATTATGTAATTTACATGCATTTCATTCATTTGTAAGAAGTTAATGCAGATGAAGAAAATCCACTCATAAAAACGAATGTATATTATGTAATTTACATGCATTTCATTCTTCAATGGCAACGACCATGCTGACCTGGCGTATGTTGAAGTTTCTTTGTTGCTTTGTAGCATCGGGGTTTGACTTTGACTGGAATTTGTTTATTTAGAATTAGAATTCTTGTTCCTACTAAATTTTCAAATGCAAACCAAAAAAATTCATACAAATTGCATTTGGACTTTAGATATTGCCTTTAGTCACAACCCGTTTAAGGAGTTAGAAAATTCTTTTTTATTTGCTGTTTGACCAGCGAAATTACTAATTTAGTTTCCCCCCTCAATGAGACAAAAATAAGAACCCTTCTATATAGGTATATTATTTTATTATTTTATTATTGGTATATTATTTTATTCCAACTTTTTATATTTATTTTATATTACATTTTTTTAAAATTTAAAGCCAGAGCTAATAACTTGGAACATTAGCTTATTGTTTTTAATATAAATTATTCACTTATAAAATGCCAAATCCTCGCTTAAAGAAATTCCTATGGCTTAAATGTATGTGTGGTCTTTTCAGCGTTATAAAAGTTTTAATTTGATATTCTTAATTTAAAAATAGAGAATGTTGTCTTTTTTTAATAATATAATTTTACCCCTCTATCTCATAATGCATACAAAATTTAAAGTTAAATTTAATAATTTATTAACTTAAACATTATTTATTTATTTAAAATCATTAACTTGCTTGTAAGTTTGATGTCTATGTTAACATATTGTATTATTTAGTATTAAATTTTAGATTAATTATGAGATGAAATGGTAAAATTGGATTATTTTAAAAAAGAAAAAAATGATATTATCTTATTTTAAATTAACAAATGAAATTAAAATTTTTATAAAATTAAAAAGAGCAAACATATATATATATAAGTAAATTTTTATTCGTAGATATTTATACATTTTTTTTTTAGAAAATTGTGCCACAAATTTCTCTTACGCGGTTCCTATTGGTGATTGATTGATTTCTTGGTCTCCAAGTTGGTGACTGAAAAAAGCCAAATAAATGTGATTTCTTTTTTTTAATATAAACTTAAGCATCTTAATCTCCCCGAAATATTATGGTAATGATGGTAATGAATGGTTACTAAATGCCAAACTTTTTATAATCTTTATTTTAATTGTGACCATATTATTTTAATGTCTTTGCATTTCCTTATTTATTAATTATGCTTGCTTCTCTTTATTCCCTACTTTTAATGTCCATAATGGGTGAAATGAATAGTTTTCATCTTATCCAATGACAAAAAACAATTCCCATGTATATATATATATATATATATTCTGGATCTGGTTGTTAAAGAAAAAAGGAATAAGCAAGGCATAATGCCATAAAATGCACTATGATAATACTTGGTCCCTTTGCCATAAATTGTTTCATGTGAAATAATTTTTAATTTTTTTTCCTTTTATATTTGATTGCCTTGTTAACTTATCATATACATTTAGTAGAATATCTCATTTTCATAAGGAGAATGAAGGTAGTGCAAGTGGGAAAAAAATCTTTCCAAGTAATTTAATCCTTACAAATATATTTATATTATTGGAATTATGTTTTAAACCTAGACATATTTTGTTTTCAGAAATGGACAAATCTTGGATTAATAAGCCTCGGAACACCCCTGAATATGTAGAAGGACTCAATAGATTTTTAGACTTCGCATTTGTTAATCGGAGTGTTGAAGGCAAGATAATATGCCCATGTCCTAAATGCAAATTTGACAAGTGGCAGATCAGACAAGTTGTTTATGACCACTTGATGGTTAAACCATTTCCAAAAGGGTATACTATTTGGCTTAGACATGGGGAGACATGTGCATTGGAAACTGTAGTTGAAACTCCTTCAAGGTCACATGTGATTCAAGAAAGGATTATTGTTGAAGACCCTATACAAGACATGGTTAATGATGCATTTAGGCATCATCCCAATAACGAGAGTGTAGATGAAGTTGAATTAACCTCTCCGCCATTAAACCAAATGATGCTTGATGAAAATGCAAATTTCTTGGAGTTACTTAAGGATGGCCAACAGAATTTGTATGAAGGGTGCAATAAGTATTCAAAATTGTCTTTCTTAGTAAAATTGTATCACATTAAATGTATGTGTAGAATAACTGACAAGGCAATGTCGATGATCCTAGAATTGTTGGCTGATGCATTTGAGCATGCAAAGATTCCTCCTTCTTTTTATGAAGCCAAGAAAATTATTAATAAACTTGGGCTTGATTATACCAAGATTGATGCATGCCCGAATGATTGCATGCTATACTGGGGAGAGGATAAAAATAGGGAAAGTTGTAAGACATGCAATACTTCTAGATGGAAACCAAAAGGTAATGGTGATAAAAAGCAAAAGCTTTCCGCAAAAATTTTGAGATACTTTCCATTAAAGCCACGATTGCAGAGATTGTTCATGTCTTCTAAGACAGCTGAACAGATGCAATGGCATATGATGGAAAAGAGAAATGATGGCATGCTCAGGCATCCAAAAGACTCTGAGGCATGGAAGAGTTTTGATATAATGAATCCTCAGTTTGCTGCAGATCCTCGAAATGTACGCCTTGGTTTGGCTACTGATGGTTTTAATCCATATGGCACCTTAAGCACTAGTTATAGTATTTGGCCAGTGGTACTTGTGCCTTACAATCTCCCTCCCTGGATTTGTATGAAAAAGAGTTCATTATTTCTTTCAATGATCATTCCAGGAAAAAGAGCACCGGGAAATGATATAGATGTTTATCTACAACCTTTAATAGAAGAGTTGAAAGATTTGTGGAATGTTGGTCTTGAAACCTTTGATTCTTATAGCAATCAAGTGTTCAATATGCGTGCAGCTTTGTTATGGACTATAAGTGACTTTCCAGGGCTTGGAACCTTATCTGGATGGAATGTCCATACTGGTTTAGCTTGTCCCTCTTGTAACTTTGACTCAACTCCTAATCGTCTTCCTTATAGTCGAAAGTGGTGTTTTATGGGTCATCGTCGCTTTTTGAGTCCTAAACATAAATTTAGATTGGCTCGAAGTAAATTTGATGGAAAAGAAGAGAAGAGAAATCCACCAGTGGCAATATGTGGATCAGATATTTTAAAACAAGTTGAAAATGTTGACATTGTATTTGGAAAAGCTACAGAAGTTGAAGGTAGAGGAAAAAGATCTCGAGGAGCTAGTAGTGTTAGGGTAGAAACTCAACAATGGCGAAAAAAGAGTATTTTTTTTCAACTTCCATATTGGGTGAATAATTTGTTACATCATAATCTTGATGTTATGCATATTGAAAAAAATGTATGTGACAATGTGATATTTACTTTGCTAAATGAACCTGGAAGATCAAAAGACCATCTAAATGCGCGAAAGGACTTACAAGAAATGGGAATTAAGTCTGATCTTTGACCTAATGAAAGTGGTAAATATCCTCCAGATGTGTTTACATGACTAGTGCCAATAAGGATGTCTTTCTTAGGACTTTAAAAAACATCACCGTACCAGATGGTTATTCAAGTAACATATCTAGATGCATTGATTTAAGACAACGAAAGCTTGGAGGATTGAAAAGTCATGATTCTCACATTCTTATGGAGCAACTTTTACCTTTAGCAATGAGAAGCACTCTTCCTAAACAGGTGTTTATAGTTCTAACTGATTTGTGTTCATTCTTTCGGCAGCTCTGTAATAAAGTGTTGAATGTTAATGAGCTCAATCAACTTCAGAATAGAGTTGTGCTTACATTATGTCACATGGAAATGTTATTCCCACCTTCATTTTTCACAATTATGGTTCATTTAATGGTACACTTAGTTGAAGAAGCTAAACTAGGCGGCCCTGTCCAATACCGATGGATGTACCCCATAGAAAGGTAATATATACACAATTTGTTCTTAATTGTTTCAATTTGCACACTTTACCTCAATGGCTTATAATTCTATGTATTTCATTAGGTATCTAGGGACATTGAAGTCTTACATACGCAATAAGGCTAAACCAGAAGGATCAATAGCTGAGGGTTACATGGCTCAAGAGGTTATGACTTTCTGCTCTAGATACTTAGATGGAATTGAAACTGTATTCAATCGCCCTAGGCGTGTTGATGATCAATCCAACATTGGGTCATTTGATGGAGGCACTTTGTTTCCCCCAGTAGGGAAACCAGTCGGCGGGTTTGATTACTTTACTCTTTCTCCAATAGAGAAATTACAAACACATCGGCATATATTGACTAATTGTAGAGAAGTAGACCCATTTCTTCAGTAAGTAAATTATATTTATTGAATTAAGTGTTCTCTAACCATTATGACTATCTAATTACCTTATTTATTTGACATAGGGAATTCAGAGACTACATACAAAGACAATTAAGAAATCATGCACGCTCTTCTTCAGAGATAGATAAGAGGATCCATAGAGAGTTTGTTGAATGGTTTTCTCGCCGTGTGGGTATATATAGAGGTATAACAAAATTTTTCCCTTGATCAGTAATGGTATAACATAGTTGTCACTCTTCTTTGTTTCAGATAAGGAATGATAGCAATGGATCCCATTCAGAGGATTTGAAGTTTCTTGCCTTGGGTCCAATAGATTGTGCCAAGCGATATAATGCATACAACATTAATGGATTCAAATTTCGTACTTTAGATAGAGACCAAGGGTTGAGCACTCAAAATTGTGGAGTTTTTGGGACTTTTGGTACAAGAAGCTATGCAAGTAGTAGTGACAATCATATGCAGTTTGGTGGTGTGCCTTATTATGGAAAATTAGTAGATATTATTGAGTTAAACTATCATGGTCGATTTACGGTTACGTTGTTTAAATGTATTTGGGCCAATACAACAAGTTCTAGAGGAATTATAACTGATGACTTGGGTTTTACATCCATCAATTTTTCACGGTTAATACACACGGGTGACCATGAGGATGATGAGCCATACATTCAAGTTTCAGAGGCTCAAATGGTTTATTATGTGGAAGACCAATTGGATAAAAATTGGAACATAGCTATACATTTAAAGCCACGGGACTTATATGATATGGGTGAAAATGATGAGGATGCATTTTATGCATGTGAGCCATATCAACCTCAAAACTTAGAGATGTTATTTCCAGATGAAGAAACAAATATACCATTGGCAAGGTGTTTAGAAATTCTTAATTTAAGTATATTTTAAAATTTACTTTTATATGTCTTTATGTATTTTACATGTTAAATGATGTATTTTGCTTGTTTGAGTTTATTTCAATATTATATGTTTCTAGATTCATCTAAGATATGGCAATTTTAACTTTTGACAGGAATCCTGATAATGAAGCGATACTTCAACAACAAGAAAACTAGATCAGGACCCTCTGCTGGTGATGCTTATACTAGACCTAGGATTATGCATTTTGCCAGCGTAGGTGATCAAGTTATAAACATAGCCCCACTACATCCTGAAAGTGGCCCATCCCCCCAAGTTCCAAACCCTATATTCACTCATAATGAGGAAGTTGCTCGCCCACCAAGTTCACCTGAAGTGGCAGCCCAATGTGAGGATGAAGAAAATGAGGCACCTACACAGCATAGACAACCTAAACATAACAAATCTTGGCTTGTTGACATTGTTGGTATGTAAGGAAACTCTAATGTATTAATTTTTCTAAAGTTCTTTTGCTAACTTTGCTTTCACAGATGGGCATGGCATAAAAAAGGCACAACAACTAACAGTGAATGATGTTTGGGTACTTCCCTGTGGCGAACGGATAGTATTGCAATGGAATGACACTGTTCAACCAATTGGAGATGGTGCTGGGTTATTAGCTGGATTTTTGGGAAAACTTGGAAAAGATTTTGGATTATTTCCCATTAGTTATAAAGATTGGAGGAGGGTTCCTTATGATTACAAAGACAATGTTTACAAGAACACTATTCAGGCAATATATCTTCTAAAAGCTTTTGAATTTTTTGTATGCTTTGCTCATATGTTTTTGTTAACTATTATCTTTTTTTTTTTTTTCCTTTAAGGCTAAGTTTGATGCTCACACTAATGGGCACAAAAGTTATATCTTAAAGTCAATTGGAACCAAATGGAGGGATCGTAGAGGAAAATTATGGGACCGCATATATGATCCTGCATGCACTAGAACCCAGTTGCTTGCAAAGTGCCCGGATGGCATTTCCAGAGAACAATGGGCATCTTTTGTTGACTATCGCCTTGACCCTACTACTCAGGTAGTAACATTTTATTCTATTTTTAATATGTTTCAATTGGTTTTGTAAATATGTTTCTGTCAATGATTAGGAGATTGCCAAGAAGAACAAAGAAAATAGAAAGAAGCAAACTATTCCACACACTTGTGGGTCAAAAAGTTTCGCACGAAAAAAGGCAGAAATTGTAAGCTTGAATTTATGGTATTAATATTGTACTTTTTCTACCAATAGATGTATTAAAATCTCTTTAAAATCTGTAGGAGCATGAATCTGGAAGTAAAATTGATAGAGGAAAATTTTGGACAACTTCACACAAAAGGACAGATGGGACTTTTGTATGTGATGAGGCAAGAGAGATAAGTGTAAGTGTTAAATCATGACTACTCAATGACTATTATTTTGGTTTCCTTGGTTGAATCTTTTTAGGGAAATTATTTTGGATTATCTATAGATGTGAAATTGAACTAATTATGTGTTTCAATATATGTTTGAAATTGTAATTTATAGGGTTGTATGAAAAGTATCTTTATTATGATATTGAAATTTGTTGTATACAGGAAAAAAATTATATGCATGAGTCTCAAGAAGGGTCTTCTTCCCAAGAGATATCAAATCAGGATTCCCTAGCCATGGCTTTAGGAGGTCAGGAGCATTGGGGTCGTGTTCGAGGTTTGGGATTAGGCCCTTGCCCATCCCAAGTGTTTGGACGTCTCACTCGTTTTTATAATGGAATGAACTCATCTACTCCTTCTCATGTTGATTTGCAAAATGAGTTAAATGCTCTTAGATTACAAATGGCACACAAGCAGCACAAATGGCACAACAACAAGCACAAATGGCACAGCAACAAGCACAAATGGTAGAGCAACAAAGAAAATGGGATGCAGCAATGTCATTGTTCATGCAAAACTATGTAGGCCAACTACCTACTGAATTCACTACATTCCAACCTCAAATGGTGATGTTCATAATCTATTTGTTGTAATTCAATTTTAATAATTAAACAACATTTAATTCTTGTAATATAATTTTCTTTTGTCTCTAATAATATTTTATATTATCATTTAGGTACCTGATCAAGGAAGTGGTGCTCGACCAAGTGTAGCAGAACATTCTCCAACTTCTACTAATCAAGATTTGTAGATTTAGGACTATGAAATTAAGATACATGTTATAAGACTTTAATATTTGTTGTAAGAATCTTATTTTTAGTAGTTAATTAAAATACTCAATATTTAACTTTGGTATATTGGTTGTGCACTATTAGAGAGA
Organism: Erythrophleum ivorense; assembly: GCA_026724425.1. NCBI lineage: Eukaryota > Viridiplantae > Streptophyta > Magnoliopsida > Fabales > Fabaceae > Erythrophleum > Erythrophleum ivorense. Next base: position 3,853,147 of record JAIUCV010000025.1, on the reverse strand, counting down.
TGCATTTTATGGTATGGCTATATACAGGTTTATATATAAATGTAAAAAAAATTAAATTAATAAGGGTTTTAAAAAATCTAAAAAATGGACAATAGCGGCGGTTTTAACCGCTACTAAAAGACAATAATTTATCAACGATTTGTGCAACTAAAATAGTCATTTTGAAGCGGTTACACAACCGCCGTTATGTCAATTTTAGCGGTGGTTGTTGCTGCGGTTGAAAAAAACCACAGTTATGTTGTTAACGACGCTCAAATTAATAGTGGAAGTTACAACCACTGCTATTTATTTTAATGGCGATTTTAACCGCGGCTAAAGGAAAAAACAACCGCTGCAAAACTATTTTTTTCTGGTAGTGAAGGATATATTGAAGGGTCTTCTTATATTTCTGTGACATTGTAGTGTCAAGATTCTCTTAAATAGACACAATTAGCTATAAAGACAATAATAAGGTGATAAATATAAATTAAATATAATAATTCACAACAAAATTTTTTGAGTGCTTTGACACGTATTAATTGGTAACATTCAATTTGTGGGTTTTATTGTCCACTTCTTGATACAATACGTTCTACTTTAGTTCATCCTTCTACAATTAATTTGAATATAACATTTGGAAAAGTTAAAGTAAGTTGAAATGAAAAAAAAAGAAAGAATTACCATCTTGTTTTTATGCTTTGTAAAGCTAATAGAACCACTAGTGTGCACAAGAGCTCGAAGCGTAGATGACGAGTTCTTCTTGGTAAGCTCTGAGTTCCTCCTCTAGCTCTCCTGCACCCAGATGTCTGGAAGACCATCTCAAAAACTTGTGTGAATTCCTGACAGACCATGAACCTTAGTTTCTTGAATGTTGTCCATGTTTGCAAGTCTCATGGCTTGTTGCCATGCATTATGCAATATGTCTTATATCGATATGTGACCTACATACAACAATTTATAGAAAGGTATTTATAACAAATTAAAGTAACTAATCATGCAACAAATTAAAGTACAAAGAGACGTTCTTCCTCCATAACAAAGTGATATGTGACCTACATACAACAAATTAAAGTAACTAATCATAACCACCAAGTTAAATGTTTGGTACTAAACAACAATTTATAGAAAGGGATTTATAACCTAGCTTTTCAACATTTTAGCTTCTAGCATTACACATTTTTGGGGAAAAAAGATGAAAGTTCAAGGCATATATTTTTATTAGGGTAAAAATTTACCCTAAGAGGAGAGTTAAATTTCACAACGTAAAATGCTAAAATAAATAACATCTAGGGTCATATTATTTCGTACTACAAACAAATAATTTTGTCACAACTGATGCTTCCATTCTTATCTTTTCTGAAACTATGAGACGAAGCAGCAGCTTAGATGCCCAAGAATATCCCTATCTTTTATTAGAACACAAAAACTAACCATAAAAAGCTACATATATAATTCTCCAGTCTATAGCAGCTCAATAAAGTTGTAATAAAAAACTAGATCTTTTCCTTTACTTTGTTTAGTATCTTTTGTAGGTTAGGAACACCATTAAGGTAGCAATTGAAAGGTTAGGAACACCATTAAGGTAGCAATTGAAGGGTAAGGAAATAGAAATCATAAATCATACTAGGCCTAAAAAATTATCCAAAAGTGACCAAATTAATTTCCTAACAGTTGGATAAATTACATTGACCCAACTAGTTTTGCATCCACCACTAGGATTCTCCAGAGGAGTTCATAATATATATTTCAACCCACCCATACAATTCATAATGTTGAAAACCAAACTTTAAGAAATAGCTAATAGTAATTAAACAGAGTAGTAAAATAGAGAAAATTATCACAATTTCATATTGCCAGCTCCAATTCTCAAAATAACAAATATTAAACGATAGATGGAAAACCAAAAAATGAAGCTATAGCATAGTTTGAGCCTGCTCGATATATCATAAAAATGACGAATTCGGACCCCCTCAATTGAGGGGATCTCCCTTGAGTGCAGTGTGTAGATATAGACTATTTATATTTCATCTAGATGCTCTAGATTGAAGCTTTCTTTTTTTTTCATTTATTTATTTTTTAATTTCAATTATTATTTTTTTAAATTTTCCGTTGAAAAACCATTTTCATTACGTATTCTGCTTCTCTTAGAAAAAATTTGCCAAAATAAATAAAAAAAGTTCAATATAAACTGTCTAGATTTGCATACTGAAATTCCCTCAATTAAGGGGATTTGAATTCGAAAATGACACTTAACCAATAGGCAATCTATCACATACACTTCCTAAAGAATTTCCTAAGCTCTTTTTGACATTGACCATAAAAAGGATTCAGACAAGAAGGGAAAAATATCAAATTTGATAGCGATAAGATAGTTGTATGGCATAAATTGACATAAAGAGAAACATGAAGTTATATTGAAGCTTTTTCCATGGGAGAACTCATAGGATATACTTGACAAAGAGATAAGAGGAAATGTATGATAGGGAAGAGTTGTGAGCTTTTTTTAATTTGTGAAGTTGGAGAATGCATATATTATTGCGAGAAAGATGGGCAGTGTGTATATACATACTGATTAGTATTTATTACATTTAATTTTAAAAAAATTATTAAATTATATATTTTAATGTTAATTCTCACTCATTTTATATAAATATGATCTGTAAATTATGTGACAGACATTGCCTACCAAAATAAATAAATATATAAATCCTGTTACCCCAATGGATGGAAGGCCAAAAGCATTGAGTTAACAAAAACACAATAGATATGCGAAGATTATTGGAACGCATTGAGTTGCATGCACAAGTGCGTGAAGAGGTTCGATAGGAGTTAAAAAAGTAAATACAAAGGAAATTTAATTAGAAGGAGCTACCGGAATATATGCAAGAGCAATTTCAACAACAACAAATCTGGGCCAAATTCTACCCTGAACTTGGCTAGATTCTCAAAATTCAAGCTGCACTTTTTTTTTTCAAATTTTATCAGAAACTAACATTGACCACTGGAAATAGATAATGAACTGTACAATTTCAGCCAAACAAGCTCACTTTGGATTTTTGTCAAACATCTGGAGTTCACTTAAAATCAAACTAATTTTTACAGTTACATAGTTAAGTACAACTTTCATGCAACCTTCTCAGGAAATGTTAGAAAACAACGCATAAAGAAGCCGGCTCTTCAATATAATTCCTCATTATAAATCACCCCATACATATTAAGAAAAATGAAAATACAAAAGTCCAAGACAGGTAATTCAAAAAGATCCAAATTTCAAACCAAAAGTGGGCAAAAGCAATCAATTTTTCTCAATTAGTAGTGAAAAATATTTACTTGATTCTACTTATCCAAGTGAAATCCAAAACACCATGATACCCCAGGGGTATCAAGGATGATGGATCAGTAACGCAGGAAGCACTGCGCTCTGGAACTTCTTCTTCGCTCCTTCTACGTTCGCCTCCCTTGTCACTCTCTCAGCTCTTCGTCTATCTCTATTCAAACACCAACTCTCTTTCTCTCTCTGAATGCTCTATGTCTCGTGGGTATCTTCAAGTGTGAGAGAGACAAGTGATTCTTCTCGGGTGCACGAACTTCGAATATGGGAGATAGATCTCTAGGTGAGACGAGTGGGTCTGAAAAGAAGGGGTGAGAGACGAGGGTTTGAAAAGAGGGGCAAGCAAAGTGAGATCTATTAAATAGAAGTGAGGGATTTTATAAATATTGTCAGAATTTAAGGAAATTCTCACACCATTTTTTCACTAACAATTTTTGGCATAACATAATGAGAGAATCCTGTAGTTAAATTCCCTGCGAAATTTAAATATATTTTACAACTTTTTTAATGAGGAATTTGTCGCAAGTGTTTGCATTTTTAGTTCTCCCAAATTTCTATGATTTAATGAGAGATTTATACTATCTCGATAATCTCCTATTGTATAGCACGCATTAGCAAAGGAAGTTGTTACTTGTTGAATTCTCTCACTAAATTTATATTTTTCTTTATGGAATACAAGCAATCAAGAAAAGGTTAAATTGTTTTATGCCCAAATTTGAGTTTCTTTCTCTTTTAAATTTTAAGATAAAAGGACAAGTATTTGTTGGGTTAACAGAAGTGAAATAGCTTCGGAAAATCTCAAAACAGAAGCCAGCCTCTTTTCTTATCCTCTCAAGTCCCAAGTCTTAATGGAACCATTGCTTAAGTTGATTTCGGCTTTAAAAGTGAAAAAGATAAGTGGGAGTGGGAGGTAGTAATAATTAGCCAAAGGGTGTGGGGAGTAAAATTTGAACATTATAAAGGGACAGATCGATTGGAAAAAACGAAGAAAGGTATTAAAGAAAAAAGATGTTTTAACAATTTTATATGGCTAAAATTTTTAAATTTAAATAATAAGGAGTTTATCAATTGTAATACTAATAAATTAAAATATCGATTATGATATTACTAATTGAAAATATAAATTGTCATGAATAACTTTTGTTTATTTTATAAAAAAAAAGATAAGATCTTGAGAGTTGATAAAAAAGGATGAGGGTAAATGTCTGAAAAAAAAAAAAAAGATAAGATCTTGAGAGTTGATAAAAAAGGATGAGGGTAAATGTCTGACTATTAATATTATACTTACCTTAATCTTTAAGATTAAAACCGATGCAGATGATCCAGGTTCGACGATGAATAAAATGTAGAAGAGTTAGATTGTTGAGATTCATTGCATGTAAAGCAAATCTTTGCAGGATTTGTTTGGAAAGACGAGAAAAGCATCCAGACATTTTGGTACTAATTCAACTATTTGGTTGATGTGATGTTTTTAATAAACGAAAGTGACAATTTATGCATGCTTCTTTTCATCCAAATTGTTTGTTTTTTGGGGAGAAGGGGGTTTGTTTTTTGGGGCCCGGGGGGGTAAAATTATATATGTTATTCTACAGTTAGTTAATGATGTGGGAACTTTTCAAATCAATGACAAATGATTATATTATAATTATTTTTTAATCACTTTTTTTGTGCTACTAACCTTTTCAATTTTTTTGTGATAAACATATATGACTTGTAATATACAACAGAAAATTAAAAAATAAATCTTATTAGTTTTCCCTTGATTTGTAGAACATTTTTGTAGTTATGAAGTAATAAGTTGAAAATCTTTAAAGATAGCCAACAAATTAAAAAAATTAAAATAGAGCTCTTGTCAAGAAGAGGACAAAAGATTAAACTTAAGTATAATTTTTTATATTTTTATTATTTTTCAATCAAAATATGATATTGTTGCAAAAATAATCTAACAGATATATGCTTTAATTAAAAAATTATACAATTATTTTTAAAAAAATAGAGTTATTTATAAAAATTATATGCATATTATATTATTATTAAAAAATAATACACTTATTATGTTTTCACTAAATAATTTAATAATAAAAATGTAAAAAAGCTGAATATAAATTTTTTGTGAGGAGAAAACCCATCAAATAAAAGAAGATGGAGACCGTCCAGGAGCCATGACTCAAGTAGCATATCTTCTAGACTTAAAGCTCTAAAAGGATCCGATATATTTGAGTTCGATTCTTATCTTGTATCCTACCCAAGTTTTGTACACTCCTTGTAATTAAAGAAAAAAAAAAAAAAAGGCGGCAGGGGGGAGGGTGGTGCCGAGGAAGAAACTAGTAGACTACCCCCAACTTGCTTCATCTCTGTTGCTGCCCTTTTCTCAAAAAGGATTACGTAATCTCACCTTTTTTTCTTTTCTTCTCGAAAGAGTACATGGCCAAGATCTAGCAAAATTTAAATATAAGGAGATTGGTGATTTTTTTAAAATTTTAAAAAAATAAAAATAAAATAAAAAAATACTAAAATAATTAACTGGATGTCATATTTTCGCCATGATTGTAAAGAAGCCAAATTCCAAAACTTAATTTGGGTCAAGTTTATTATATGAAAAGGAAAAGGATTAATGACATCCATAACTACTATAGCATCATTAATATGAATCTTTCCAATTATTAAAACTTTACATTAAAAACAAGCCTTTTCAAAACAAAATTTCTCAAAATAATTTCTAAAACAAGCTAGCCCCACAAAAGAAACATAGTTTTTTTTAAAAAAATATTCTAAGGAACAATATTCAATCAGGCAATCCACTAAATGATCGTGTTATCATGAGATTATTTAATTTCTTTATTTGTTTAGAATCTATATGAAAACTAGAGAATTTATTTATTTTGATATGCGAAAGATAGAATTTTACTTCTAGTTTTCAATAAAGATTAACTGTGCATTTGAAAGAAATACAGCAAAAACAGAGAGAGAAAGGAGAAGATGAATATGGGATTTATTATATCACATCACGGAAGTACTCGATTAGTGAGGGAATAAAAATTCCTTGCTGAATCCCTCTACAAGAAGGTGGGAGCATTTTTGCCTTTTTCGTTGTGGTTTAGCGAAAAAATTATTAGAGATATTTCCTCGCTAAACCATTATCTTCGTCAAGCATAGGAGAAATTCCTTCGTTGAAGTATTTGTAAATTCTTTTTTACGTCGCGAGAGACTTTTTTCTTATTAAAAATTAAATATAAACAAAATTCTTAACCCACCTGACCCCTTATTCTCGATCTCTCTCACCCTCTGCAGTGCCCCTTGCAATAATGGTTTGCCCCCCTTGTTATAAGGGGCAATTGGCTCTGGGATGTTGACCCCTGGTTTAATTTTTGGTCTAGTGGTTTTTATGTCTTTGACAATTACAGTTCTATTAGTTTTATAATGTATGAAATAATCAGATACAATGATGCTTATATATATAGAATAGAAGTAAAGTTCAACCATAACAACATATAGCAAAACTAACACGTAAACAATCAAAATAATAACCTTTAGAACTAATTACCTCTAGCACTCCCCTGCAAACTCGAAGTAGTGTAATTCTTTACTCTCAGTTTCGATATTAGAATAAGAAATTGTGAACTAAATACATAGTGAGAATGTTTGCTGTTTGCTCTTGAGAAGGTATATGTCTTAATTTAGGACGTGAATTGTCTGTAGTAATAAAAAAATACTGCAAACAATGAGTAGGCCCAAAAAAAAAACATTTTTATGATTAAAAAAAATGATGTAGGATATTTAAAAATTATAATTAGGATATAAAAATGTTAACTATAAGAAAAAATTACAATTTAAAAATTTTAATTGTACTAAACAATTAAAAATTTTAAAATATGATTTTATTTTACAATTACAAGTTTTTTCATCTTAGTTATAATTTTTAAATACTCTATATTATTTTTTTAGTTCCTAAAAAAAGGCCTTTTTAATGCTATTGCATCGTCTACAACGTTTTTGTAGTTCATTACTACAAATGATCTGCGTTCCTTGCTTCATTTGCTTTTGGATGTTGGGAGAGAAATTTTGAAAATTCCAAAATAAAAATTTGAAGCGAAAGAAATTCATACCTAATTATTCATGCTCCACTCTATTAATCGGCCTTTTGCAGTATTGCACAAAATTATTTAATTAGGACTTTGCGTAATATTGTTCATAGCAGGTGCACTTAAAATCCCCTCTCTTTATGTGTGTTTCTATTCTTTTCTGCTACGGTTTAGAAATTACCCTAGTCTCGTATTTGTATTTATTTGGAAGAGATCCGATAAGATACTAATAACCAACTGATAGGATAGAACCTATCTTGAATTCAAATATTCAAGATATTAATTATTAGATAATTACTTATCTCAACCTTTTTTTAATAATAATTAACTATCCAATAATTTAATTCAAATAATTAAAATATTCAATTAGATTAGAACTTATCCTATCAAGGGTGTACCAATTTAAAATTTTTCCCTGGCATGTGATGAGATGAATTCACATTGTGTTTTCCTTGAGAAGGAAATTTATTCATCTTTCCTCTTATGTTTTCATATCGCTTGGGTATTATATTTGGGAGCTTTTATACTACCAATCATTTTCAAGATTAGCATAAGAATCTATGAAACTTTTATTTATTTGACATATTATGAACGTGTCTTGGATGCCCTAGGTCTGTTTATATACACTTTACATGCAATATCTCTAATTTTCATAAGCTTCAATTACTCAGGGCATAACTATTGTAATCTTTAAAATATGCCTTGTGTCTATGCTTATGATGCTTCTAAAAATAACTTCATAATATACATGTTTTAAAAACAAGCATAGTGTGTATATATTTGACATGTTCTTGGCCTATCACCCACATATAAATAAGATTAGAATTAGTTGCCCTCCTAGCATTTTTCTTTTAGATCACATTATCATAACCTTGGGATATATACTAAGGCAGCATGCACTAATGCATCATCTCATAATATTGTTAAAATCATAAGGGTACTAGAGAAAGGATTAATATTCCTCTTTAGGACTCACACAATAATGAAACAAGTATTTATTCACTTGCTTTTCAAATTGTGGTCATAAAACACAAGCACTATAGAATACATGCTAAGCCCTAATCATGTTGTGTTTTCACATGCTACTTAACATGTTTTGGTAGCCTTTCCTAGCACTGAGAAACATGAATGTCTCATCATGGCTCACTTTTCATAAATGTCCAAGGCAGTAGTTGCTCATGTGATAGAGCCAATCTCATCAATATGTACAACATATCATATTGTGTATGTTTCTATTGTAATGTATGGAATCCATTAATAAATCAAAGACTTCACATTAAATTATTTCTAAAACAAATATGTCCACTAAAATATCCCTAAAAATCAAAATTTATTTAATTATTTATTATTTTACAAAATGAATTTATTAAGCTTTAATATGATGAATTAGAAAAAAAAACTTCATATATAAGAAGTATGAGACAAATAGGACCTATAGGAATTTTTGAGATTTAAGAGGGGCTAGGGATCTACGAGCAAAATCCTCAATTGTCACATCAACAAACTTTCATAATTTTTTTGAAAGGTTAGGGAGTTAAGAACGAGCATATAATTAATATATATATATATATATATATCATTAGTTAGAAAATAATATGCAAAAATTATAAAATTCGTTTCATAAAATTTTAAGATCATTAGGACTAGAAAATAGCCTTGAACGATTAAAAGCTTATGTGGAATTGAACTAAGCTCTGAAGTTTAAGCTAATTACTCTAGAAAATTTAACACAGAAAGAGCTATTGGATGGTGGTGACAAAATCCAAAAATATGAGGTTAAAATATAGATATAAGAGAAAAACGAGCAGAGGTGCTTGTCTATTACCCTTCCACTAGGGGCAAAATGGTTATTTGGATGCTAAATAATAAAATAACAAGAAAATAAATAATAATAAAATATATGACTAAAGAACTTAAATGGGATCCATATAGGTGATATTTCGACATTATTATATTTTGTATTTATCATATTTAGTCTTATTAATAATTCATAATGGGTAATTTGATGACTTTGAGTTTATTTTATATTAAGTGGGCTAAATTTAGATTAATGGGCTTTAAATGCATTTATATTATATTTTTTTCTAATGGAGGCCCAATTACTTTTTATTTGTATTTTGTAGGATAGAAGACAAGGATTTGGATATTATCTTATTAAATTCTAAAAAGATTTGTATATTATCTTATTGTTACTTCTAGAATGGTGTTAGATTTCTTGAGGAAGAAGACAATGTCATCTATTTAAGGAGGAGAAGACATCACGATAGAACACATTCTATCTTCTCTATTTCTCATTCTTGCTTTTGTCTCTTCTATGACTTTCTAATTTTTCATGGTGATCAATCCAGAGTTTGAAACTGATAGGGGACTTGAGTCCATGTTTGTATAGAACTCTTATCACACTATACTTTATCATACTCTATATTCCCATATTTAAGGAAACTTCCATGTACAAGCAAGAAATGCCAATAAAAGGGAATAAATAATATCATTTATTTGCATTACGTCACATCTAAAATTTCAAATTTTGATCCATGAACCCCATAAACTTTCCAACATCATTCTCAAATTATTATCCATCCATACAAATCATAAACATCTCAAAACTTAGCACAAACTACAAATCAAGAACCAAAAATCACAAATTCTCATGTTTTGTCTCAGGTTCCATGGTGGCAGAATTTGAGACAACTTTGAAAAATTATAACTAAATCTAGAAAAATTGAAATCAAGCAAACCATAATTTGTTAGAAAGATCTAGATGTTAAATCTACATTTAAAATAATTTTCAGTCATGAAAATCTCATCTAGATTATGCTTGACATCAAAAAAGGCATAATGGTCAGGCTGTCTAGAATTTTGATACAAATTACTAATACAAATTTGGAAATTTATAATTAATTCTAAAAAAATCCAATTCATACAAACTATACCACTTTGAAAAGATGTGGATGTTAGCTAGAGAGAAAAAATATTTTAGATCAATCCAGGAGTATTTAGACCCAAAAAATCGATGGACCAATACTGGAGGTCTGACTGGACGCCTAGAACAGAACAACAAATTCAAAAATTCATATCCCCCTCTCTAACATCCAAATGGGGTGCTTCTAGCATATGTCATTAAGAAGGTCTAGTTTCTCTTTGTAAAATTTCACAGCAATTGGACATCATTTACCCTATGAATGACTTAGTTTTATATTGGGCTATATGAACAATAATACTGGCCAAAACTAGAAAATTTTTTAATTTCAAAATTTTGCCAAAAATTTCATAGACCTCTAAATATTCTGTACTTTAGCTTTCCAAAAAGCTTTTAATAATCTCTAAATTCATGCCAAGTTTCAGACCAAGAAGAGCTCATTTGGATAAAAAGTGACACAACCTCACAAAATGGCCAATTTTGGCTCACATAATGCATCAACTTGGTCCAAATGGCTTCCATTATGGTTTGGCACCTCATGTGTAAGTTTAAAAGCACAAATACAACTTGTAGGCACTATCCAAGTGATCCCAAACACCATGCATCTCAATTTGGCCATTCCACATCCATTCATACACTAATGCACATAAGCTACCAAAGAGGCAATTTGCATATTTACATTGCTTTAGTGCCACCAAAGGTTCATATAACATTCATACATCATTTTACATTTGTTCAAGGTCTTACATCTCAAGAATAACATATACATAATCACTTTGACATTCAATTACAAAAGAAACTACATAATGATCCAAATATAGCTTTTCAACTCCCTTGGCTTGCATTCTTTGGTTTTTGAGCATCACCTAGACATTTTAAGAATGAAGAGGGAAGGGGAATTAGATTCATGGAATCTCAATAACTCACACACCTATTCACACACACATTCATGGCATATACACATTAAAGCACATGTATGGAAAGTTTGACAACCATAAAGTATGCAAAGTCACAATTTCTATGCCACCTATTCATATTCAAGTCAAGAACATGCTTTAGGGACTTTTAGTTTTACCTTACCCCATTTCTAGGACTTTTGGATTTGCCTCACTCTTGGCCTAGGGACTTTTGACTTGGCCTCACCTTTCCAAGAGACTTTTGGCCTTGTCTCACCCATGCCATGAGACTTCTGGCATCTCCTCACCTTTATTAAGAGGCTTTTGGTATCACTTCACCCTTATGAGTCATTTCCACAACCAAAGTCATTCAAGAAGACACATTGGTACCAATGCAATATCAAGACATCAAGTGTCATGTCATCAAGTCATAAGAACACACACAAGCATACAATGACATACATATGCACACAAGAATGCAAGGAGAATGAGGTGGGGAGCTACCTTGAACTTTATGCAAGCTTTTCTTTTCTTTACTCCTTCCCATTTTCCTTCCCCTTTTTACCCTCACAAACACACCTAGGTGGGTTGGTGTTCTCTTGGCCTAACCACCATAAATAGCATGCAATTACACATTTGAAGCAAGCCAAGATACCAATTTTATTCTAAAACACACACTTGATTCCATAAGTGGCATAATGGTTCCATAAATGGCCTATTGAAGCAACCTTCACAATTTAAGTTCTAGGCTCTATTCTCTTTTCATTTCTAGGCCTCTTGCCATTATTTAAAGTTATTGGAGCCATCACACATTCATTTGCACAAACTTACATATAAGTTGCTTTATAAGGCACCATTATGGACACCATTGTTCCATCTTCCAAACCAAGGCTCCTAAATTTTTCCCAATGGTTCCTCCCATTTTCTAACATCATATGAAGTCCCAAACCAAGGTCAGAACAAATTAAAACATCCCCCAACCTTATACTCTTGTCTTGGTCGAACCATGCACATAAAAGGAGGTTCATGGAGCTTTTGATTTTTTCTTGATGGGAGAGCCACTTGGGAGGCTTTCTAGAGGTCTTAGGAGTTTAATGGAATACTAAAATAGCCTAGGAAATTCATGTATTTAATCAAATTTTACAAAACCCTAAAGAATTTTACACTTTCCTAACTTGATTTTCATTAATTTTTTCTTTAATTTCTTTGCATAATCTTAATCCTCACACTCTACCCTCACAAACACACCTAGGTGGGTTGGTGTTCTCTTGGCCTAACCACCATAAATAGCATGCAATTACACATTTGAAGCAAGCCAAGATACCAATTTTATTCTAAAACACACACTTGATTCCATAAGTGGCATAATGGTTCCATAAATGGCCTATTGAAGCAACCTTCACAATTTAAGTTCTAGGCTCTATTCTCTTTTCATTTCTAGGCCTCTTGCCATTATTTAAAGTTATTGGAGCCATCACACATTCATTTGCACAAACTTACATATAAGTTGCTTTATAAGGCACCATTATGGACACCATTGTTCCATCTTCCAAACCAAGGCTCCTAAATTTTTCCCAATGGTTCCTCCCATTTTCTAACATCATATGAAGTCCCAAACCAAGGTCAGAACAAATTAAAACATCCCCCAACCTTATACTCTTGTCTTGGTCGAACCATGCACATAAAAGGAGGTTCATGGAGCTTTTGATTTTTTCTTGATGGGAGAGCCACTTGGGAGGCTTTCTAGAGGTCTTAGGAGTTTAATGGAATACTAAAATAGCCTAGGAAATTCATGTATTTAATCAAATTTTACAAAACCCTAAAGAATTTTACACTTTCCTAACTTGATTTTCATTAATTTTTTCTTTAATTTCTTTGCATAATCTTAATCCTCGCACTCTTTTTCCTAGGATTCACTTTTGGTTCTGCCCAAAATCCATTCACTCCTACTCATCCCTAGCTTGGCCGAATTGTGCACAATAAAGAAGCAAAGAGAAGAAGCAACAAAACCATGAAATACCTTGGATTCAAGCTTGGTTTCAAGACTTTTTCTTCTTGGTTTGCTTCTCCTCAAGGAATTTGAACTCTTCTCCCTGGTTTTAGACTCAAAATAGAACCAATCCATTCAAATAAACCATAGAAAGAGAGCTAAGAAGGAGAGGAACAAGATTAGAAGAAGGAGAAGTATGAAATTCCTTAGATTTCCTTACCTTTTCTTTGATTTTCTTCCTCCTTCTCTCCTTCTCTTGTGCGCCTAAGAGAGAGCTTCCTTTTTTTGTCTTTTGGGTAGAGGGAATTGACCTAAAGAAGGGAGGAGAAAAGGCTTGAAGTGTGTGAAACATTCAAGAAGCTAACTTTTTTTTAAAATTCCAATTTTATCCTTTTATAATAGCAATTTCGTTTTGGCTTTGTTTTAGTTCCTTTTTAAGAACCATCTTTTTCATTATAAAATTTAGGTTCCTAATTTAATAAAATGCTTTTCAAATCACTCAAATCTGAGCTAAAACCTTCCCGAATAAATCAGTTAAAGTTTGGGTTCACCGCCATTGAAAAACATACATTGGAGGGGCTTTAACTGTCCTGGGGCTTTTTATGGTTTTCAGAGCCTCTGAGAACCCTGGGCAACTCAAATTTTTCATTTAAAAAGCCTTCCTATGTGTTTTCCCAAAATTTGTATATATTTACGAAAATGCCACTATGTTTCATCAATTTCATAACAATTTTGTTTCACCATCCTAACTCCGTTTTTTCTTCTGTCTGAGCCTAAGATTATTATTTTTAGGAGCCTAGGATACTACTTAAATTTTTTAAGGCATTTTCTAGCTCATTTCAGAGGACTTGCTTTTATATGACTCATTTCGTCATTTTACGAAAATTACCATTCGTTATAACTCTGGTTTGGATTTCAATTTCAAAAGTATTTCATTTTTCTTGTTCTCTTTGTTTTCATGTAATTAATATTATTCTAGTTAGATGATTTTTGTTGCATGAATTTTGATTTGTTTGATTTATTTAAGAACATATTTTGATTTAATCGATTGATTAATCAATTAAATTCATTCTAAACCATGTTAGGATTATGTGTGTGTCTTTGGTCAAGTGTGAAATATTTTAGCTTCATATTATTGACAGAAGTGCAATTGCGTTCTAATTAGCAATGCGAACCGATTAAAATCCTAAACAGTAGTTTATGAATATTAATAAAAAAAAACTAGAGAATTTAAAATTAAATCAGAGATATTTTTAAGTGACAAGGATAGGGAAATATCAAGGGAAGAATTCTGGATTGGTTATGCATCATTCTAATTGAGTTTTCTTTTCATTAGTTAATTTTCTATTCAGTTTAATTAGTGCAATTTTATATTTGAGTCCCCAATCCTCACAATTTTATATTTTTAGCTCCTAAACTGATTGATTCGATTAATAGCTCTGTGGGAGATGACCTGATATACTGCAAACTAGTAAAAATTCACTAATCTTAGCCAGTTTGACAATTGCGAGTGAACAACAATTTCTTTACCAATAGGTTTAAATATTTAATATAGTAGAAACTTTGAAGAATGCAAGTTGAATAAAATATTAGGGAGGACATACAAAAGGATACATTAGTGAACAGTGGCTTTTTGTAAAATTTGGCTAGGAAGGAGATGATGTGGTGCCATGTCTAGGAAACATTCCTAGTGTTTACATGCTTATGGAGCAATGATGACACTTACATTAGCAAAAGATTGTGATCACACGTTATATGAAAAAGTTAATGCTAATGTTGTTGCATATGTTAGATCACATCGTTGCTAACTTCAACTATCATAAATGCAAGTAATTATTACAATAAGTTTCACGAAAAATGAGAAAAGTAATTATGGTTAAAATCTAAGTATAGTTAAATCGAAAGGCAAATATTCATCCTTAAATCCAGATGCAATCTTATACATTAAAATAATCCAATGGTCTAGATTCTTTGTACTTTTAAAGATTAAATCACAACCATTTATCTAATCCAAATGCTTACATCTAATCTTTAAAATCAAGATTAAATCCTAGCCATCCATTTAATCTAAAGGCTTGGATTTAACATCATAAAATCATACTAAATCCTAGCCATTCATTTAAAAATCTATTATGCTTAAAACACACACACCTCACGCACACACACATACACCTATTCGGGCAAAACAAGAGAGAAAAGGGGAAGGAGAGCCATGGCCAAGGAAGGAGAAAAAGGAAGAAGAAAAGAGAAAGAAAAGGCAATCGAGGAAAGAAAACACCATGGATTCAAGGTATCATAGAGTAGTTTTCTTCTTCTTGGTTTTTCTTCTATTTTTCTCTATGAATTTTCTTTTCCTTCCTCCCTTGAGTTTTGGCCATGGCAAGAAGGAAATGGGAAATTGATAAATGTCAATTTTTATATATTTTAATCCTCTTAATTTGGACACTTTGATGACTAATTATGACTTATTGCATTTAATTAAATAATATTTGATTTTATTGGCCATTTTTGCACTTTAGGAATTAATTTGCAAAATTATTGGTTTTTAATGTATAAATTTCTTTAAATAATTTTGTGAATTTTTCCTATTGAATGTTTCCTATTTTTTATGCAAATTCTTATTAATAAATAGAACTTAAATGGGAAACTTAATTTGGACAAGTGATGGAGCTTGAATTGTGCAAGTGTGCAATTTCAAAGAGGAAATAATGGTCCACATTTCTAGTGGAATTTTGGAAAATACAAATGAAAAATTGGGAGAAATGAATTGAAGAAGCAACTCATTGACACATTGATTCCATTCCCTCATTCACATTGGCACGTTGATATACATTCACACATTAACACATATTCAAGGAGGTGTCATGTGGGAAAAGGGGATGAATTACACATGGGAAGCACGGCTAAATCATGGGAGCAGGACAGAAGGTGTGATGCACGACTCACAAGTCTAGCTTTTCCTCACACAAATAGCACACACGAGGCATGAGGGAATCATGCAGATTAGCTCACTCATGCTCCATCACGTTTTCAAGTTGACACGATTCACTTCCACATAGCAAACACACAATAACATGCACAAAATGATGTGCTTATGAGCTGCCACTAAATCACTCATGTTCCTTGCACATGAATGCCATGATACTAGATCACACACACATGCACACATAGTTCTAGGTTATATATACACACACAACCGCTCATGTCAATAGTAGAGGAGAGGTGACAAGAGCTTAAGAATTTAAGAAGCATGGGTTTTTCCCACTCCATAAGCCACACACAAACACGATCATCTCACATAGCTAATAGAATGTGGAAGAAGCTAGCATCATCTTTTATCACACACAAGTAGAAGACATGAACATGTAAGCATGGGCTAGAAGAGGATGAGAGCCATGGTTTTGAAGTGGAGAGGAGAAGAAGCTAACATGGAATAAGAAGAAACACAAAGGAAGCTCAGGTATTGGGAGTAGAAGATCAGTCTCAGGTTTGCGGGAGAGAGGCATACAAAACGTAATAGAGGGAGTTGTTATTAACACATTCACTCATACATGTATAGTTGGATAGAGACAAGAGCTTCACACATGTCCCGGTTAGCTCTTCATATGATTCTCACATGGATGAATAAAAGATGCATAAGTTTGACATGAACAGATGAGGGAGGCTTGGGTTTCAGGGGAAAATGGGAAGAAACACGTGAAAAGTATAAGGGAAACAATTAATCATTAAAAAAAAAGAGCTGAAGAGAGAATGTGAGAGGAAAAGGGAAGAGGTGAAGGCTCGGGATAAGTGTGATTCATCATCCATCCATCAATTCATTCATCATCCCTTGGCCGTGACTTCCTCCATTTTCTTTTCCATTATTCTCCTCCAATGAGAGCTTAATTGAATCTTATGGCTAGCTAGGATGAAGACCTTGGATTGAAGCTTGAATCTTGAATCTATGAAGATTAGCAAGGATTTTGGCTAAAATTTCTATTTTATTTTTCCTCTATTTCTACACTACTTCTTGTTAATGTATTTTCTTGGTTAAACTTGTAATGAATTAGGATTGGTGTTGTTTGTAATTAGTGGTTGGTTAGACAATAATTAAGAGAATATTTAAAGATTAATGGATCAATTTAAGTGCTGAATTTTTCATTGACCATCAATTTTTCATGTATGCAGTCAAAGTATTTAGTGAAATTGTTGAGATTTGTAGAGAAACATGCAATAAACAAAGAAAAAAAATAGAACAAGTAAAATCCCTCCCATGGATCCATCATCTTTGCTTAAATTGAAGTAAGGTAAAAGAGATATAACTCTAGTGCATAAAATTTTGCCTCTCCTTCCAATTAATCATATTTGGATCTTAAGGTGTTGCTCTTCACAAACCAACATCCTCTATTGGTATCCACACGAATGGGATCTCCAACATGAACGGTGTGCTAGCACCATGTTATGTAAACATACCTCTCTAAACTTGTCCACAAGAACTACACGACTTTTTAAGTATGCAACAAATCTCATATCTCTCTCTCTCTCTTGTGGGTGGTGTTGCGGCCCTCTTTTGATAAGTCACACTTAGGAAACCTTAGCATTCCCTTTTATAAGAAAGCATTACAAATTTCAAAATTAATATATACATTAATTTCATCTACCACCTAATCAAGAGAGAATGCACTATCCTATCATAAATAGGATAATATCTTACTCGAAATAGGAAACTATTTAGAGAGCGAATACATTGAATGTGGATACTATATTCATTGAATCTAGATGCCTTCTAGGTTCATTGAATATGGACATTTTATCTCATGTTAGCCCATTCTAGTGTGCGACCCTATAAGCCCATATAATATTGGCAGTCAGCCCAAAACTTCTTTTAGCTCACAAGTCATAAGTGGCCACTAGCAAGATATTATGACTACTGACGGGTCGTGTCGTGCAACCCTCAAAATAAGACTAGGTTGGATTATATACAGCTAGTGGCACAACCTAGGTCATCTTCCTTGAAAATAAAATTCAATGTTTAATTAGGTTTCTAAGTGTTAAAAGTCTCTAAAAATTTCTAAACTAAAGGGATTTAATTGACTTAAACTAAGTAAAATGAAATTGAAATAAAGTTCTTAAATTCTACCTAATTGTATGAATTATGAATGAATAATTGACTTGTGACTAGCTTTGGATTCGTCCCTTGGTATCCACTATCCTTATCCTAATCCAATTATGATTAATTCTGGCCTAAGAGTCCTTAATTGTGTCCAATACAAATTATCTTGAGTTACCATGCAAGAATCAAGGGATTAACAATTTAATGTTGAATTAAAATCTCAATCCCGTTTTAAATTGCTAACTCTTGTCATTAGGATCCATGAACACTTGAATTAAATAATTAATTGATCAATTAGCCTCTGAATTAACATCATAGGAGAATCAATTAACTAGTTAAACTCCAATGAGCCATCAAATTATACAATCAAGCACACCAATTCTTACAAGCATTTCATCAAACACCTTGTTGCACACTTGGAAAATGGTAAGAAAATGAAGATTCAGCACTAAATCAACTAAATAATCAGTCAAATAATATCCTAATTAGTGTCTAATCGCCACTAATTACAGTTACACAAATTCCCAATCAAATATAACTTAACCAAGCTTGTAAAAGAAAAAGAAAAAGTGTAGGAAAGTGAAAATTCTTAGCCAAAATTCTAATTCTAATCCTTGGATTCAAGCTTCAACTTAAAAACCTTCCTCCTAGCTAGCCACAAGGGAAATTAAAGCTTCATTAGAATGGAGGAATAGAGGAAAATGGATGAAGATGGCTACTAGAGTGGAGTGGAGTGGACGAAGGATGTAGCGTGAAATGGACGAAGGAGTTCTGGATGAGTATGGAATGACGATGAATTGTGAATGGATGTTGTGAATTCTGGATGCTCTCTGCCTGAGTGTATTTTAATAATTCACATGCTTCCCTTGTGCCTTGTTCTCACGTGCTCAGCTATCTCATTCCTTCTCATTGCTCGTAGCTTTTTTTCATATATGTGTATATAAGGTGGGGCCCACTTCATTTTTTTATAATATTCCACATGAATTCCAGCCCATAGCTTTTACATTTCCAATTTGGTTGTTTCTCTTCATGCACGTTTCTGTTAGATGTTGCTGTCTTTTATTCATGCTATATGTGTGTGTTTTCTGCTCGCTAACCCATTACTTCCTTGCACGTTCCAGTCCTTCATTCATTCGTGTTTTCTTCTTCTCCTTGATTCATCCACCAAAGCTTGACCTTACTTCGTTTCTCGCGTTGTTCTCCAGCTTGTTTCTTTATGTTTTTCCACTTCAGCTTTTCCTCCATCCACATTCTCAACACGTGAGCTGCTCATGCATTATTCTCCAACTCCAACTTGTGGCTTCTTCATTTGTTCTGCTCTACACTTCTTTCCACATTGGCTAGTTCTTCATAATCACGTGAGAAACCTCCAGCTCTATAACTCAAAGCTTCCTTCTCTTATGTGTTCAATGTGATTGCCACTCCTCTTTTCGTGTTTTTGACGTTTTTTTCTTTCATTCCTTTGCTCAAGTTTGCTTCATCTTACATGGACTCTTATATGTGTTGCCTTAGACGTGAAAGCTTCTCTATTCAAAACGTGGCTTTTTCTTCGTGCAGCTGCATTGTAGCATGTTTGGCAACCCTTCTCTCCTCTTCTTGTCGGGTTTTCCACATTAAACCCAAGCACTTTCACTCCATAACAACTTGTGCTTCCTCCTCTATTTTCTCCTTGCTTCTTTCTCCAACTCTGTTGCATGAGTGTGATGAATATCATTTATTCTTTCCCTCAAATTCACACAAAAAGTCTTCATCTCTTCTTTAATTCAATTTCCCACTCAAGCTATTTGTCCATCAAAAGTTCTACACAAAAGAATGAAAAATATTAAATAGAATTATCCATAAAATTATTTAAAAGAAATTCATGTATTAAAACTCAATAATTTTGCCAATTAATTCATAAAGTGCATAAATGGCCAATGAAATCAAATTCTATCTAATTAAACTTTTAAAGCCATATTCCGTCATCAAAATGCCTAAGTTAAGAGGATTAAAATGTATAAAAATCATGCTTATCAACTACCTAAATTATATGAGGATTGATGATCCGATGAAACCTATCTTATAGCACATGTCAAGTCCCTTTTGTTACACGATATCTAGGTCAAGCACAAGGTATGGAGACATCACCCTTGTATCGCTTGACCACGCTTTCTCGATCTTTAAGTAGACTATTAAAACAAATGAAACTCTTTTCATTTGAGCATGGCCATGTAATTTTTAGTCTTACTTATCGAGGGGCTTAGAGATATCTTTCTCTCTTAGCGAGAGGAACAAATCCTATCTTGACCACTTATCTTCTTTTACATGTATCCCATTATATTTGACCATAACCTTTGTGATCACCCGATTAAAGGCAACTTTTGATTATGTCAAAGTACAATGTTCCTTATATAGGAATCTATAGCGATCTTAGGTCTAAAGGCTTGATGATATGGTTATAGATGAGATACGCTTATAACCTAGTCCATGTAGCTATCTCACGACAAGTCGGTCTAGCATCTTGGTCCCTAACAAGTGTCTATGACTTTGATTTGTATTTGCATACATGATCATCTCATGATCATCAATCAAAATCATACTAGTATTAATTTATTATTGTTCCCACAATGATGATCGACTAGGGACATTTATGATAACTATAATTACCCAAGGATCTTATTATATTGCAAACAAGCAAATAATATAATAATTATAATAAAACTCTTTATTAAATCAAGACAATGTTCATAGTAAATTGATACGCCTAGGGCACAATCTCTAATAGAAATGTATGTCAAAAATTGTATGCTTGAATGTTTGATTTAAGGTCCCTTTGGAATTTAATTGGTTAATTGAACATCTTAGGGTAAAAATTCATAGGCTAATTTGATTTATTAATTACTCAATTTAAGTATTCAATGATTCTAATGACAAGAATTAATAATTCAATGTGGAGTTAAGGTCTCAATTCATGTTCATGTCTTAAATCTTGTGTGGTAACTCAAAATAACTTGTCATGAACACAAATATAAACTTTTAGACTAGAACTAATGATAATTAAATTAGGATGAGGATAGTGGATATCAAGGATAAATCGAAAGCTAGTCACATGTCCATTCCTTACTTGTTAATTTATATAATTTAGTTAGTAGTTAGGAACTTTAATTTAATCTAATCTAATTTAGTTTAGTTAAATCAAAGCCCCTTTGAATTAGGTAGTTTTTAAAGTTATTTTACACTTAGAAAGCTTAATTGAATATTGAAATCTATTTCCAAGGAAAACGATCTAGGTTGCACTTTATACTACAAATGTAACACCCCAAAATTAATTAAGGTGTTAATCATGGATTTGGGTTAATTAAGAATAATTATTATGGAGTAATTAGACAAACTATAGGAAGGGGAATTTATAGGGAAATAAACTACTAATATGGGTTAAAGATTTAATTGGGTTAGAAACTTCATCTAGGCCTAAATTAATTTTAGTAAGTCATAGGTAAGGATTAATGGAGGTCCAATGATTTTAGGTGTACACCTAACTCCTTATTATAAGACTTAGGCTAAGAGAGATTAACTAGCAATAACCCAATCTGATTTAATGAGATTGAGGCCCAAGACCCAATTTACATAAGCCCTTATAGTTAGCCCAACATATATTATGTAAACCCAAATTGGATTGACTTTTGGAACTTGGTCTAACCCAATCAAGTTTTTGCTGTCCAACTCATAAAATCTGGCCTGACAAGTATAAAATCTGAACCCATATGGATTTGGGCCTTTGGGTCAACTTATAACCCATTTAGAACCTAACTTAAACCTAATTAAACCCTAAATACACTTAACCTCCTCCCCATTTTGCAAAAAAAACACAAGAGGCAAAGCAAAATTCGGAGGTCTTAGAAAAGGGTTAGGGTTCTTAACACATTTTCACTATTTTTCACTTCTAGGCTCAAAATCAGCCAAAATAATTGTTATATAATTTAATCATCTCCTCTTTCTCTTTAATTTGACCTAATTAATGTTTTGTTTAAAGCATTTCACCCACACCTAAAATCAAAAACTTGTTATTTGGTGTTTTCATGATAAAATTTCGTAGGTTGAGGCTATGGATGTGGTTAAGTAAGTATAAACTCCTAATTTTGATGCTTTCTCTACTAGCTAGAGACCCCATTAGCTGACTTATGATATGGGCTCCATTTCTATGCTAAAATATCCATAATATAGGGTGATATTTTGAAGTTTCTAGGCTAAGGAAAGCAAAATCCGAAATTGAGTCTCTTGGTGGCTGGGTAAGTGTCCCTTAGGCAAGTATTAATGGATTAATTCTTTGATTATTAGGTTGTTGCCATAATTGATTAATGGGGATCCTAATGGACTGACTTAGAGTGATAATTTTCCAATGTTGTGATTATAGAAGGATTTTGGTACTACTGTTAGCTTCCCAAATTGATTACAAGTGAGGTAACCAAGGATTATATTAATTCCATACTTATATCTACTTTAATTTTATATTTGGTACACGTGAATGATTTGAAATGCTAAATAAATTGGTTGGCTATCTATTGTATTGCGTTTAGACCTTGTGAGTCCATGGTGGAGCTGTGGTGCGGCTGCCACTCGTGCATGCACTTCAATCGGGTACCGGGTTATGATCAGACCCTAGATGCACTGAGCCTTAGTTGTGTTCATTGGGGAGTGGGTGTCGTGGATGGGCCCCTCCCGGTGTTATTGGCCTTTAACATGTGAAAATGTTATTATTTATATGGGATGGTAATCATAGTAGCCTAATCATTTAATTTGCTAATATGACTGATATAATTCTAATTCTCATTTTGATTAATGCATATATGTTAATTAAATTAGATTATATGAATGAAAATTATCTCGGTTACTGAGATTTGTATCTCACTCCATTTTATGAGCTAACTATTTCAAGTGAAGGATCTTCTGGTAAGGATAAGGGTAAGCAAGTGGATGAGCATCCATGAGCTAAAACCATGTGTGGGGAAGTTGCCCTTGGATCGACCTAACTTAGGATAGATTACTAAATTTATTATTCATTTATATAGTATTATCATGTAATCATATTGCCAAGTGTAGGAGTTTTGTATTTGATAACTTATGACGTACTTGTTAGGGACCTAGGCCTTGTACATTCTAGAATCTGATGTATGAATTTACAACATTTGATATGGAACCTTATGGATCCAATGATTTGGTTTATTATTTGGAAATGTAATCATGTATTAACTTAAATGATGATTTAAACTGGTAATGCTTGGCACCATATAAGGATTCCTATTTGAATAAGTTAGTTGGTTGTTTATGAATCTGGTTGCTTATTAATGTCACATGAAACTTGCTAATACACTAGTAGATTGATGAGTAGGAATCAGTACTTGAATCTTGAAATGGGTAATGTTAGATTAATAGGGTAACTCAAGTAGATAAATGTCATTAGAGCCCCACAAATTGAGGGAGAGTGGGCCTAGAGTGTTATTAGAGGAAGAATTGGAGAGCATGAGATGAAATTTAAGAGTTCTAGGAATAGAAGATAATTGACCATGGCCAAAATAGTCTTAGCCATGGCCAAAAGTGACAAAGTTGCCTAGGAAAGGAAACAGAGAAGAATTGGCCGTAGTGAAAGGTGAAGTTACCAGTAGCGAAATGTGAGAGGCTAAACTGGTAGTCATCCAGAGAGTAGTTCGCTACAATGAAAGGGGTAGTTGGAAGCGACGAATTTTGTAAAAATGTCTTAGGTGATCCAGAGAGCAGTTGGCCACAATGCAAAGCGTATTTGGTCGCAGCGAAGGTACTCAATTCCTCATAATAACCTAGAAACCTTGGATTTTCCTATAGCAACATCAAAGGATGACTTGGAAACACTGATAGGAGATTATTGAGTTAAAAATTAATGGGTAATAGATTTAAAGATTTTCAATTAGGAATTTGTTTCTCTTATGTACATGAATGCTTGTAAATATTTGGTTAATGCCTTTAATAACATTAAGGTTCAAATTTCCTTACTTTTTCCTAAATTGATTAATTTAAATGGTGCTAGACCTTGATTTATGATTATTAACCACATGTTTAAGCTTAATTACCATGATTAGAAGTTATGGTCATTACAGCAAATTTTTTTAACTTAGTTTATTTGAGATTGCTCAACACAACTGTCAAATTTGGCACTGTTACCGAGGAATTTGGGTTCTTAATGGTTTGAAAAGGTTTTTTAGGTGTTTTTACTTTATTTTGGTATAGTGTTTGTTCTATTTTGAACTTGATTTTTGGTCTTTTCGGTGTTGTGTATCAATTGCTCTGCTTGTTGGAATTTTTATTTGACTTGCCTTGAAAATTCTCAAACTTTGTTTTCCAAGGTTTTTGGGCGTGCTAAGCAAAAATAATAGCTAAGCTATTTAGTGTAGTGTTTTTAGGCCAAATTCCAACATTTAAGGCACTTTTTCTAATTTTTTAGTATTTTCTTAGGATTTTTCTAGATTTAATTGTTTGATTTTTGTTGGCTTATTTTTGTGTTCTTATTTTATTTTTGGCTTGCTATTTGTTGTATGACAAGATCCTTAACTAAAGAATTAATTGAATTTGATCTAAAAATAGAGAGGACATTTGCTAAACAGCTAGAAATGAGAAAAATAAAGGGAAGAAAAAGCACACTCCACACACTTATTTTGCTAATACTTATAAACATATAGGTGAACATTCTTGTCTAATTGTTGAGATGGAACAAAGGAGTGCAATGGTAGATTTGAATATGAATGTTAATAACATGAATGCACAAAATGATTTGAATGAAAATAGAAATGGTGTAGGAGTTAACATGAACATGAATGTGAATGCTAATATGGGTATCAATGCTAGAACAATTAAAGAGTTGGCTGTTCTTGATTTGCGTTTTCAAAACTTGTGTATTAATTATCCTTATTTAGATGCTAATTTTCAATTGAAGTCTGGTTTGATACATTTACTACCTAAATTCTCTAGTTTGGTAGGTGAAGATCCCCACAAACATTTGAAAGAGTTCCAAGTAGTGTGCACTACTATGAAGTCACTGGGGATATCAGAAGAATAGATAAAACTTAAGGCATTTCCATTTTCACTTAAAGGTCAAGCAAAAGATTGGTTGTTTTATCTTCCTTCTGGTACAATTATTACATGGGACCAAGTAAAAAGACTATTCCTTGAGAAATGTTGTTCTGCATCCAAAACAGTTTTAATAAGAAAAAAGATCTATGACATAATATAGAGGAGTAGGGAAACACTTTATGAATATTGGGAGAGGTTCAAAAGATTATTAGTAAGTTGTCCTCACCATTAGATCATAGAATAACTCCTTATTCAGTACTTCTATGAGGGTTACTCCAAGTAGACCAGAACATGATTGATATAGTAGCTAGTGGAGCATTGGTTGATCTCACACAGTAGCTAGTGGAGCATTGGTTGATCTCACTCCTACTAGGGCATGGGAATTGATAGACAAAATGGCTTAAAACATTTGGCAGTTTGGTTCTAGATCAATGCAAATGGCAAGAGGAGCGAATGAATTGGGTACTCCGTAGTATGACACTTGGATTGAGAGTTGGTTGGATGAGTTATGCTCTATGGTTCATTAGATTGCTTTAGCTCAAAAAAAGCCTGAGACTTTTCTTGTTATTCCACAGTCTTATGGGTCTCAATCTTATACTCCTCAAACCTACACTTATCCTCAGTGCTACTCTTCATAGGTTACATCTACTTTTTCTACTTTGGTTGAACCATTGTGTGGTATATGTTGTTAGGCTACACATTCTATAGATCAGTGTCCATAGTTACATGATTAGATTGAGTCTTGTTCTGCCATCTTTCCTAGTAGACCTATGTGGGAAGGGCAACAGAGATATGATCCATATTCTAGCACTTATAATCTTGGGTGGAGGGAGCATTCGAACTTGAAATATGGAGGCTATCCACAATAGAAATTTATTGTAGGGCTAAGTGCTTAAGTTCCTTTATTTATGAAACAATCAATTCCTATTCAATAAGAGCCTAGAAAGGATAACAACATGGAGCTTATAATGAAAAAACTCTTGTATAAAATGGAATAAAGTGAGATTAGACACAGACAGGAGATACGGAATATAGAAAGCATAAGGCAAACTCAAAACATGAATGTGGAGAATATGATCAGTCAGTTGGCTACCTTTCTTAATGAAGTAAAAAGCCAAGGATCAATGCAATTACCTTCTCAGACTGTGGTGAATCCTAAAAGGAGTGGTGTTTGTGCTATTACATTGAGAAGTGGGAAAGAACTTCTAGGACTCTCTAAATCATCAAAATTGGATAAGTCAACATTGGAAAATACACATGTCACACCAGACAGTACTAAAGAGAAAGAGGATGAGCCAAAGAAACTTTTACCCTTTCCTAATAAGGTAACTCAGACTAAGAAGCTTAAGGAAGAACAAAAGGAATAGGAAATCCTAGAAACATTCAAGAAAGTGGAAATCAATGTGCCATTCTTAGACTTGATCAAGAGAGTCCTAAAATATGCAAGGTTCCTAAAGGAGATGTGTATAACCAAGAGGAAATTAAGAAGAAATAAGCAGGTTAACTTTGGAAAAAGTGTATCTGCTTTGATTTAACCCTCATTGCCTAAAAAATACAAGGATCCAGCCTAGTTTTCCAATTCCTTATACCATTGGGAACTTAGAGTTCCTCGATTCTTTGTTAGACTTGGGAGTTGCAATCAATGTGATGCCCAGGAGTGTGTTTTCAGCTTTAAAGATTGGAGAGTTGAAACTCGCCTGAGTTGTGGTGCAACTAGCCAACCGGAGCATGGTGTATCCTTCGGGAGTTCTTAAAGATGTGCTGGTAAAGGTAAATGACTTAATTTTCCCTGCAGATTTTTATGTCCTTAACATGGAAGATGATAAATATAAGACTAGTAGATATGGGCCTTTAATATTAGGTAAACCCTTTTTGAAAACTGCTAGAGCCATAATAAATGTGTATGTAGGTACTTTATCTATGTAATTTGTTTGAAATATAGTACATTTTAACATTTTTGATGCTATGAGATATCTTGTTGATAATGGGTTTGTATTTGGTGTTCGTTTGATTGACATGCTTATAGATGATGCATCTTTTGATTTTAGGGATAGTATGTTGTTTGGACCATGTGACATAGCTGACTTAGATGATTCTCTTGATTGTGTATGTGCTGGATCCATTATATGTGATAGATATACTCAGATGAGTGCTTTCATTGAGAATATTGAGTTTCTCACATATTCTGATCATCATGATTATGTAAGTCCTTGTGTTTGTAATGATTATACTATTAGTCAACATGTGATTGATGTCACACCATCACATATCATATGCTAGAACTTACTAAGTTAGAGGACCTTATACTACTGACAAAAAATCTTGTTGACAAGGTCTCGAATTTCATAGTGTAAAATACAAGATTTTGTTAACAAAATCCTGGACCTTGTCTACAAGATGTTATCTTAGCCTTTAACTTCACATGATTTAATGCTAACTTATCCTTAATATACTTGCTCAACCAGAAATATCACAAAGAAGCATGGAAATTAGGTTAAAGGTCAAGTATCACAAGTTACTACAAGTACATCCTTCCATGCAATTCACATCTTTCTTAAGTTTTCAACACTTGGCTCTAGCCACATAGGGTTCATTTTGAGCTATAGGGGTCTAACCCTTAGTCTTTCTCTTCTATGATTCATTTTTATCATAAACAAGTTTGTTCATACTCATTTTAGCATGTTTAACTCAAGGAATACACAAAATCTTTATAGGACCCGAATTGACAACATGCATATAAACTCTGCACTAATGTTAAAAATTCATAACTAATTTTAGAAAATTCCAAACCATACAAATGAGAAATTTCTAGAAAACTCAAGACATCCTCTAACTACCATAAAAATTTTAGATCAAAATAAGATCAATTGGCCCATAAAAACTAATGGAATAATAACTGGGGTCTATTTCTATTACTACAACAGACATGCAACTTTAAAAATTCATATCTCATTGTATAAAACTTCAAATTGAGTGTTCTTAGTGGTTATGGAAAGCTTATGATGCTTGGACTTCATTTGACACTCCAAAGACATTGAAAATTAGACTATCCAGAAGTATAGTACCATGCCAGTTTCTGCATAATTTAGCCAACTTTGAAAAATCATAAGATATTCCATAGAGCTCCAAAAATTCTACTCTTTAACTTTGTGAAACACTCTCAATGAGATCTGTAAGGCTACCAAATTTCATGCCAAAACTGATTTATTTGGTCTGATTTTGGTTCAAGGGTAAAATATGGCTTAAAATAGTAACTATATGGCTCTAAATGGTACCAAATGGCTCCCTATATAAACCATGACCATTTGAGCAAGTCCAAAAGTTCAAACACAATGTATAGAGGCATCACAACATGTCTAAATCCTCATGGAACTCAAATTCACCATCCCACATGCATAAATACACATAGACATCATGACTCAAGGATGTCTAAATCCTATATTCTTATACATTTGGCTTCATATTCAATACATATAACATATTCATATACTTTTACATATGCTTAAAGGTTTACAACTTGTAAATAACTTATACATACATACTTTGACATCAATTTACATAATCCTAAGACAAGTATGTACCAAAACTTCCAAGAATCAAACATAAATATGTTTTCAAGATCACATAAATATATTAAGGTCAAAATTAAGCTCTAAGGACTTTTGGTTTAGCCTCACCCAATTGTTTAGGATTTTTAGATTAGCTTCACCCATTTTTTAAGCACTTTTGACTTAGTCTCACTCATTCAAAGAGACTTTTGGCTTTGTCTTACCAATTCCTAAGGACTTTTGGCTTCACTTCATTTATTTCAAGGGACTTTTGGCATCACCTCACCTATCAAGAGCAAAATCACATTCTAAATGCAATTCAAGCAGTGTAATGGTACCATAGTACCAAACCAATAGCTAGAGGCATATTTCATGATTCAAACATACACACAAGCATTCAATGACAATCCAACTACTAAGAAATGCATACAAGAAAGGATGGAGAGCTACCTTTTTGAAGAAGCACCACTTTTCTTCCTTAGTTTCTCACTTTCCTCTCTCAGCCTCACAAGAATACTCGGGAAAGATTTGATTTGCTTGGCCTAGACATATCAAACAACACACAAAGGTATCAATGGAACCATCTATAACCTCACACAAGCCTTATATGAGCTTTTTCTAGCTTTAGGCATCCATATGGCTCCATATAGTAGTATAATGAAGCAACTCATACAATTCATTATCTTGGCTCTAATTTCTCACTCAATCTAAGTCACATGACTCCATTTAAGCTCATTAGGGTCATCATAAACTTGAATCAAGGAGCCTAACGCCAAGTTTCTTCTTTATGCATAATGAAATCTTAAACTCCCAACTTTTAAACTATGGTTCCTAAATTCAAACCAATGATTCCTTTGGTATCTATTATTCATTTTTAGGTCATTTGTATCCTTGGAATCAAAGAAAAATCTCCCTAGATGCATAATCCTCTCCATGGCCGAGACATATACCAAGGTAGAGAGCCTATGGAGTTTTCTTGGTTTTCCTAGGAAATTTGCCATCCATAAAACTTTCTAGATGTCTTGAGAACTCAAATATAGTCTTACACAATTTGAATCATCATTAGAAAGCTCCATAAATCCCTAGGTGTAATTAAAACTCTAATTTTCACAACTTGTTATTTATAGCCTTTTTTTTTAGTTCTATTGCTTCCATATGATTCCTTAGGCTTTAAAACCCCTTTCTTTATGATGTTGGGACCAAAATCTGACTCCCTACATGGTGCTCTAATTCTAGCCAAAACACTTAAGTAAAAGTGAGCCAAGAAGAAGTAAGTTGGGCCATAGTTTCTTACCTTATTCTAAAGCTTATCAAGAGAGCTTTCTTAGACTTCCAAAGTTTCCTCCAAACTCTTCATTCCCTCTACTGAACTAGTTATAGAACATCTCCTTTCAGAGCATCAAAACTATGAAAAAAGAGAGGAGAGAGAGGAGAAGAACTTTAGTAAAGGGAAGAGCATTAAAAAGTGAAAAAATCTTACCATTTTGGCTTTGTCTTCTTCCTCCTTGTTCTCTATCCTTGTTATGTAATATTTGGTTCTTTGAAAACGAGAGAAAATGTGAGAAACGTAATGTTCGGTTTCTCTGTAAACGAACGAAATTCACTTGATACAAAAGCAAGTCCCCCAAAATGACTCAGTTAAGGTCCCAAAAAATTTGGGAAGCATTTTAGACTTTTAAAACTGAGAATCCTAGGCTCAGATAGAAGGAAAAATAGAGTTAGAATGAAGAAATGAATTTGAACGAAAGGTTGATGAAACATAAGGGCATTTTAGTCATTTTAAGAAAATTTTGGAATTCACATAGGAGGGCTTTTTAAATAAAATTTTGAGTTCTCTAGGGTTCTTAGGGGCACTAAAAACCATAGGAAGCCCCGGGATAGCTAAAGTCCTTCTGGTGGATGTTTTCCAATGTCAATTGACCCAAACTTTGACTGATTCATTTGAGAAGGTTTTAACTCTGATTTGAGTGATTCCAAAGGAATTTTACTAAATTGGGAATCTAAATTTCATAATGAAAAAGACGATTCTAAAAAAGGAGCTAAAACGAGTTAGAAATAGAAATACCAAAAATAAAGGGCAAAATTAGAATTTTCAAGAAAGTGAAAGCTTCTTGAACACTCTTTAAGTTTCTTATTTCTTCTCCCTTTCATTTACACGACCTATTCTACCCAAAAACCAGAGAAAACACCAGCTCTCTTAGACGCACCATGGAGGAGAAGAAAGCAAGAGAAAAAGCGAAGAAAAGGTAAGGAATTTCATAGATTTTCATGCTCCTTCTTCTTCCAAACTTGTTCATCTCCTCTTGAGCTTTGTTCCTATGGTTTTATTGAAGTTTTTGGATCTATTTTGAGGGAAGAATAGAGGGAAAAATTCATATTTGAAGAGAGAAGGGCAAAGAAAGTGAGAATTAAGCAAGAAAACAAGGATAAACAAGGTAAATCTTCCATCCCATGGTAGCTACTTCTTCCCCTTCTTCTTCCTATTTTGTCCCATGTGTGTAGATATAGGAGGGCTTGAATTTTGGGCAGAACCAAGGGTAAATTCCATGAATTTAAGGGAGGAGAGTAAGAATATGTGAAGAAATTCAAGAAAAGGCCATTGATTTTCAAGGTGGCAAACTTAGGGTTTCATGGGTACCCTTGAAAATTTGATTTGATGTAATGATTCCTAAGCCTAAATGAATGTTTAAATGAGTTCATAAGATCCTTAGAAGTCCTCCCCATATGCATCCTCTATGAAGAAAACAAAGCAAACATCCATGGTGGCTAAAGGATGCATAGTCTCGGCCAAAGGGAGTTGAGACTATAACATCTGATTTTTTGAAAACGAGAGAAAATGTGGAGAAACATAACATATGATTTCTCTGTAAACAAATGAAACTCACTGAATACAAAAGGAAGTCCCTCGAATGAAATAGTTAAGGTCCCAAAAAATTTAGAAAGCATTCTAGACTCCTAAAAATTAGAATCCTAAGCTCAGATGGAAAGAAAAATGAAGTTAGAATAAAGAAATAATTTCTTACAGAAAACTTACGAAACGTAATAGTATTTTTGTAATTTTGAACAAAATTTGGAATTCACACAAGAGGGCTTTTTAAATAAAAGTTTTAAGTTCCCCAAGGTTCTTAAAGGCCCTGAAAACTATAGGAAGGTGCAAGACAACTAAACCCCTCCAGTGGATGTTTTCCAATGTCAGTGTACCTAAACTTTGACGAATTTGTTCGGGAATATTTTAGCTCTGATTTGAGTGATTCCAAAGGCATTTTACTAAATTGGGAACCTAAATTTCATAATGGAAAAGACGGTTCTAAAAAAGAAACTAAAACAAATTAGAAACAAAAATGCCAAGAACGAAGGGCAAAATGAAAATTTTTGAAAAGTTTCTTCTTCCTCCCTTATATATATATAAGTGGCACCCAACTCTCACCCTCGTATAGCCTCATATGTTTCTGCCCTAAACTAGAGAAAGAAGCCCTAGGATAAGGCACACAAGAGGAAGAAGAAGATGAGGAGAAATTCTAGCAAAAAGGTATGGAATTTTGATAGTTTTTCATGCTTTCCTCCTTCCAAACCTCTTCTCCTCCATTCTCCTTGTTTCCTATGATTATAATGAATTTTTATAAATATGTTTTAAGGGAGAAATTGAGAGAAAAATTCAGATTTGCAGAGAGGAGCTCAAAGAACACAAGATTCAAGTGAGAAAAAGCAAAAAAATAAGGTAATTTCTTCTTCCATGGTTGCTACCCCCTTGCTCCGAATTTGATTTTTAGGCAGAACCAAGGGTGATTCTTAAGAAAAAGGGTGTGGAGATTAAGAATATGCAAAGAGAATTAACAAATAACCATGAAAATTCAAGATACAAAGTCCTAGGGTTTCATATGTTCCTTACAAAATCTGATTTGATACCTTAATTCTTGTGTCTAAATGAGAGTTTAAATGTGCTTCCTCTATCAGGAAAACAAAGCAACATTCAAGGAGATCATAAAGCTTCCTAGTCTCAGCCTAAAGGAGTTTATGTACCTAAGGATGGTTTTTAATTTGTTCCAAACCCATTTTTGAGTCATATATGATGAGTGAAGATAAGGGGAAGCCTTGGGAAAAGTTTAGAAACCATAGAAAGTGAGTTAGTACTTTATGTTCCATAATATGACCTAAAGAAGCAACATGTAGTTAAGCTTTTTATTTTAATTGTGTGATGACTCCAAGAGGCTTAAAAGAAGTCAAGAATCATATTTGAAAGAAAAGAATAGAGCCTAGAATTTAATTGATGGGTATTGCTTCATTAGGTACATTCTTGGAAACATAAAGGGGTTTATAGACCAAGCTAGAGTCTAAGCAAGTCGTGTGTGACCTTAGAATTAGTTCCATGAACCTAATTGGCTTCCATAAATTGTATTTAGGCCAAGAGAAATCATCCCCACACTTTTGTGTGTGTGTGGCCGAAGGAGGGAGCCTCTATTCAAGAGAAAAAGTGTGTAATTGCTTCTAAGTTAGCTCACTCCACCTTCTCTCATGCATGATTGATTGCTTTACTTGTCTTTGAATATATGTATGTATATTTTTAAGCCATGAAAAGTGTTCTAGCGTGACTTGATTCTATGGTGTTATAATATGCTTTCATATGATGTTTATGATATGTGCTTAGATTTATTTGAGCGTGGCGAGGCCAAAAACCCTTAGTCATGGTGAGGATGAGCCAAGAACCCTTAAGATTGGTTTGAAACAAAGTAAAGAGTCTCCCAAAAATGAGGTTGACTCCAAAGAGCATGGTTGAGTCTAAAAACCTCTTAAAGAATAAGTGAGGCAAGTCCAACATCCACAAGAAATTGGGTGAGGCCAATCTACTTGCTTGGCAAGCCTTTGTATACTATGTATGACTTCCTTAAATGATGAAAATGCCTCTTAAAATGTTTGTACATGTCAATATGACCATATATGCATTTATGAGACTTGTTTGCATTTTTTATGTATGATTGAATGGGAGATGAGCTATTGGGATTCTTTGAATCTCCATCCCCTCTTTTCCAATATTCTAACATGCTAGGTAGACCAAGAGACCAAGGGAATGGAAGCCAACTACATGAGAAATGAGAGCAGGACATCAAAGTGTCTTGAAATTGTTACTTTAAGGCCTTACGGATAGCAATTGATGAAATCCCTAGTTGTATATGACCTATGATGTTATGAGCATGTATAATTATGTTAATGTATTGTTTATAAATGAGAACTAGGGTTATATGTATGGAAATACTCATTTTTGGTCATGTAATGGCAATTTTGTATTATGAAATTTCATGTACGAATGGAAGTGGAATAGCCAAAGTGAGATGCATGAGGTTTGGGATCATTTGGGAAATTCACACAAGTCCTAATCATGCTTTTAGACTTGTCCAAGAGGTGCTAAACTCTAAGGAAAGCCATTTGGATATTTTGGTATCCTATATGGAGCCAAAATTGACCATAATGGAACCCTATATTACTTTTTGTCCAAATGAAACTCTTCTTGATCTAATATTTGGCATGAAATTAGGGCTTGTTGAGAGCTTTTTAGGAAGCTAAAGAACAGAATTTTTAGAGGTCTAGAGATTATTTGATGAATTTTCAAAGTTAAAAAAGTTTTCTGGTTTTGGTCATGTCATTATTCATACTGGTCCAAAAATGAAATCTATCACTCATGGCTCAAATGATGTCCAATTGCCACAAAATTTTATACAAAGAAGCTAGACATTCCCAATGACTTGTGCCAACTAGAAACACCTCATTTGGACTTCTAGAGAGGGAGGGAGATATGAATTTTCAAATAAATCTGTCCAGTATCAGGAACTCTAGTCGACCTTAGTTATTGTTTGATTGAGTTTCGAGGTCTGGGTGTGCTTATTTTTTCCCCCTATCTAACATCCACATCTTTTCAGATTGGTATCATTTGTAGGGATTGAATTTTTGTGGAATTAATTGGGAATTTTCAAAGTTTGCTGCAGAATTCTATGATAGCACCAGTGAATAGCCTGACCTCTGGACCTTTTCAAATGTCAAACGCCTTCTATGATGGATGTTGTGGTGTAGAAATATTTTTAACATGAAATAGACATGTGTAACTTTCTAGAATGGCCAAGAATGCATGATTTTGATTTTTCTAGAATTTGTTATGATTTTCCAAAGTTTATGATAGAAGTGTGAAAAATCTGGTCGAAAATATATGCATGTATTTCATGCTTCTCTTTGAGTTCCATGAGATGTAGACCACTTTTAATGATGCAAATGAGTTGTATTCATGTAATTAAAGATGAGAATGTGATGTATGAGCTCATATGGTCCACGTGACACCGAATAGAATTTTCATACGCTACGCAACATTAAGAAATGTATTATTTTAAATCCTCTTTTTTTGGTTCCTTCATGGAATGTATGATGTAAAGCATGAGAATGTTATGAAATGAGCTAAGAAATTATAGTGTTACAGAGACACCTAGGGAGAGTTTTAAACTTTTTCAAGCCCATTTTTGTGTTATATATGATGAATGAAAATGAGAGAAAATCTTGAAAAAAATTTAGGAAGCTTAGAGATTGAATTGGTGCCTTATGTTCTATAATATGACTTAAAGAAGCAACATGTAGTTATATTCTTTGTTTCAATTGTGTGATAACTCCAAGAGACTTAAAAGGAGTCAAGAATCATATATGAAAGGAAAGAATGGAGCTTAGAATTTATTTGATGGGTGTTGCTTCATTAGGTTCATTCTTGGAACCATTAAAGGGTTAATAGACAAAGTTAGTATGTGAGGAAGATGTGTAGCCTTAGAATTAATTTCATGAACCTAATTGGCTTCCATAAATTGTGTTTAGGCTAAGAAAAATCATTCTCACACCTTTGTGTGTATGAGGCCGAGGAAGGGAGAGCAAATTCAAGAGAAAAAGTGTGTGGTTGCATCCAAGGTAGCTCCTCCTCTTCATTCATGCATGAATGTATGCTTGGCTTGTCTTTGAATATGTGTATGTGTATTTTAACCCATGAAAAGTATTCTATCATGATTTTATATGCCATGGTACCATGATGATGCATTATGTTTCTAAATGATGTTTATGATACTTGTTTGGTTTGCTTGAGTATAGTGAATCTAAGAACCCATGGTGAGGATGAGCCAAGAACCCTTAAAATTAGTTGAGACAAAGTAAAGAGTTTCCCAAAAGTGAGGTTGACTCCTAAGAGTAAGGTTGAGTCAAAAACCTCTTAAAGAATGGGCAAGACAAGTCTAAAATCTATAAGTGAATGGGGTGAGGCTAATTCACTTACTTGGTAAGCCTATGTATGCCATGTATGACTTTTCCAAATGCTAAGAATACTTCTTGAATGTTTGCACATGTCAATATGCCCATGTATGTATTTGTAAGACTTTTGCATCTTTTATGTGTGATTAAAAGGAGGATGAGCTATTAGGATTCTTTGAATTTTCATTCCTCCTCTCCAATGTTTTAACATGCTAGGTGGGACCAAGAGAATAAGGAAATAGGAGCCAACCATTTGAGAGATGAGAGCATGACATCAAAGTATAGAGATTTTGTTTCTTTAAAGCCATATAAATGGAAATATTGTAATCCATGGTTGTATATGTTCTATGATGTTATGAACATGTATAATTATGCTAATGTATCATGTACAAATGAAGTTTAAGGTTGTATGTATAGAAATATGTATTTTGGACATAAAATGGCAAATTTGCATTATGGAAATGCATGTATAAATGGAAGTGAAATGGCCAAATTGAGATGCATGAGATTTGGAACCACTTGGGCAGTTCATACAAGTCATATTCATGCTTTTAAACTTGCCCAAGAGGTGCCAAATATCAAGGGAAGTCATTTGGACACATTTGGTATCTAATATGGAGCAAAATTGACCATATTGGAAACCTATACCACTTTTTATCCAAATGAGCTCTTCTTGATATGAGATTTGGTATGCATTTA
Source organism: Erythrophleum ivorense (assembly GCA_026724425.1). Lineage (NCBI taxonomy): Eukaryota > Viridiplantae > Streptophyta > Magnoliopsida > Fabales > Fabaceae > Erythrophleum > Erythrophleum ivorense. Next base: position 3,816,264 of record JAIUCV010000025.1, on the reverse strand, counting down.
GAGTTTATTGAGATCTTTTTGGGAAGATAAAGTACAGAATTTTAGAAGGTCTATGGGATATTTGATGAATTTTCAAAATTGAGAAATTTTCTGAAATTGGTTCAGTGTATTATTCACTAGGTTCAAAATTAAATTCTATCACTCAAGGGGAAAATGATGTCCAATTGCCACATAATTTTTAAGAGAGAAACTAGACATTCCCAATGACTTGTTTCAATTAGAAGCACCCCATTTGGATATCTAGAGAGGGAAATATGAATTTTTAAAATTTCTGTCCAGTATCAGGCGTTCAGATAGACCTCAGGTACTATTTGATTAGTTTTTGAGGTCTAGATATGCCTAAACTAGTCTGGAGTTATTTTTTTCCTCTAACTAACATCCTTATCTTTCTAGATTGGTATCATTTGAATAGATTATATTTTTTTAAAATTAATTAGACATTTTTTAAGTTCATAGCAGAAACTTGTATTAATACCAGTAGCCAGTCAGACCTTTGCACCGTTTCGAATGTCAAACATTTTCTATGTGATGTTTCATGGCCTGGTTATATTTTTTAATATAAAGTAGACATGGTAGCTTTCTAGAATGGTAAATAATGCTTGATTTTTATTTTTTTAGAATTAGTTATGATTTTCCAAAATTTGTGACAAAAATGGAAAATTTTGGCCGATGCTACATCATGAAATTTTATGCATTCCCTTGCCTTACACGAGTTCTAGGCCACTTTCAATGATAGATTTAAGTTATATCTATATAATTAAATATGAAAATGTGATATATGAGTTCATATAGCTAACGAGACTCTGAAGAAAAAAATTTATCCATGGCAAGGTGCATGTACATTCATTGTTCTGATGCTACCTTTCTTGCTTCATTATGAAATGCATAGAATAAATCTTAGAAATGGCATGAGGAAAGCTAGATAAATATGGTGTTACATGATGCACTAACTTTTGCTGGTTCTTTTTTTGTTTTGGACTAGAAGAGTGTTAGTTAAGAGAGTGAGGAAGAATAGGACGTGATATATAAGGGTGGAGCTCACTTATAACATTTTCTAAAATTCTAACTATATCCCTAATCTTTAGTTTCTTCTTTTTAGTTCATTTCAAATCCTTTTGAGAACTATCTTTTGCATCATAAAATTTAAGTTCTTTAATTCATAAATTGCCTTTGGTTTCATACAAATTGGATTTGAAACCTTATCAAACAGTCTAGTCAAAGTTGCGATCAACTGACACTCTAAATGCAAACCAGAGGGGCTTTGACCATTCTAGGGGTTCTTAGGGTGTTTGGGGCCTCTAAGAATCTTGGAAAACTCAATTTCTATTTAAAACTCCCTCCTTTAAGTTTTCTAAAAGTTGTTTGAAATTATGAAAATGCCACTGGCCTTTGTAACTCTTTATTATGGCTTTGATTTTAGGTTATCTTGAAACTTTTAACTATATTTTTAGATGTTCAAATTAACATCCAAATCTCAATTAACCTTAGTTTACTTTACTTTGGGGTCCTTGTTCATTAATTGAACTATTTCAATTTTAGTTTCTCATAGTTCCTACTGGCTTCCGCTAGGCTTGTGACCCCCTATAAGTAATTCATTTCACTCTTTTGAAATGGTTTTAAATTTCTAAATTATAGAATATTACAACTGATTTGGATTATTATACTAGTTCAGATCACTCCTATAGTTCTAAGACTAATATGCATATTGTTGTCTTTCCTGATTGCTCTAATATTGCTAGATTTATTGTGTCTCTTGATGATATGCATGTTGATGTTTCTTTTGGATATGTTGATTATGCTAGTTCATCTATGTCCACTCTTAACTTACTTACTAATAGTGGTACTAAATGTTATGTGACTAGCTCATCTGGTAAGGATACTAATGTTACTGCTACTGTTGGTTCTTTTGTTGATATTCATGCTTATGATATTCCCAAGAATGGGAAAGTTATTTCTTTTGTCTGTAAGTTGTCTAAACAAGTATTTGGCATAGAAGATATTGAGATCAAACCACTTATACCCTCAGTTGAGCAAGCTCCTAGCTTAGAACTTAAACCGCTACCAAACACTCTCAAGTATAGCTATTTGGAGAAAGATGAAAAGCTTCTAGTGATTGTGGCTAGTGACATTATTCTAGAAGAGGAGGAGAAGCTTCTGGAGGTTTTTAGAAGGTGTAGACAAGCCATTGGTTGGACCTTGGCTGATATACCTGGTATTAGCCTAAAGCTGTGCATGCATAAGGAAAAGAAGCTTCTAGAGGTTTTTTAGAAGGCGTAGACAAGCTATTGCCTAGACCTTGTTTGATATGCCGAGTATTAGCTTAGAGGTGCGCATGCATAGGATCCTTCTTGATGATGGAGCCCATCCAGTCTGCCAACCTCAAAGGCATCTCAACCCATTGATTTTGGATGTTGTGAAGAAGGAGATATCTAAGCTAATGTCTGCAAGTATCATCTATCCAATTTCTAATAGTGAGTGGGTGAGTCCTGTTCAGGTGGTGTCTAAGAAAGTTGGTATAACTATAGTGAGAAATGATAAGGGTGAAATGATTCTTATTAGGGTTTAAAATGGATGGTGTGTGTGTATTAAGTATAGACACCTAAATACTGTGACTAGGGGAGATCATTATCCCTTTCCCTCTATTGATCAAATGCTTGAAAGACTTGCTGGTAAATCTCATTATTATTTTTTGGATGGTTTTTTAGGTTACTTTCAAATTTGCATTACTCTAAAAAATCAGGAGAAAACTACTTTCACTTGTCCCTTTGGCACTTCTGCATATAGGCGTATGCCATTTGGTCTTTGTAATGCAGTAGGGACTTTTCAAAGATGCATAATATCCATCTTTAGTGATTTTATTGAAAAAAGCATAGAAGTTTTTATGGATGATTTTATAGTATATGGATATTCATTTGATGATTGTTTATATAGTTTGGATAGAATTCTAGAGAGATGCATTGCTAAAAACCTAGTGCATAGCTTTGAAAAATGTCATTTTATGGTTCGCAAGGGTATAGTATTAGGTCATATTGTATCTCATAAGGGTATTGAAGTAGGTAAAACTAAGATATACATTATTTCTTCCCTTCCCTACCCCACATATGTGAAAGAAGTCAGGTCATTTCTAGGGTATGTAGAGTTTTATAAATGTTTTGTTTAGAATTTTAGTAAAATTGCATCACCTTTATTTAGACTTTTTCAAAAGGATATTGATTTTTCTTTTGATGATGATTGTAGGTTGGCTTGGGATAAGCTTAAAGAGAAGTTGACTACATCCTCGATTATTTAGCCACCTGATTGGAGCCTTCCTTTTGAGCTCTTCTGTGATGCTTCCAATTATGCACTTGGAGTAATTTTGGGATAAAAAGTGGACAAGAAATCTCATGTTGTAGCCTATGCTTCAAAGATATTAGATCTTACACAAACTCATTATACTATCACTGAGAAGGAGTTTCTTGCTATTATATTTGCCTTAGAAAAGTTTAGATCATATTTGCTGGATACTAAAGCTATTGTTTTTACTAATTATGCAGCACTTAAGTACTTAATGAAGAAGCCGGATTCAAAGCCATGCTTGATTTGCTAGATGCTTCAGTTGCAAGAATTTGATATTGAGATTAAAGATAAGAGCAGTGTAGAGAATTTAGTTACTGATCATTTGAGTAGGATTGAAGCACTAGTGGTAACTTCTTTCTCTATTTTTGACACTTTTCCTAATGATGGTTTATGTACTGTAGTTGTTTTTGAGCCATGGTATGTTGATATAATTAACTATCTAGTTGCATGTGCATTACCTACTCATCTTGATAGGTATTAACTAGATAAGTTTAAAAGTGAGGCAAAATACTATATTTGGGATGATCCTTATCTGTGGCGATTGGGTAGTGACCAAGTTATTAGGAGATGCATCCTTAATGATGAGATTGCTTCTATTTTACATTTTTGTCACACTTTGGCATGCAATGGTCATTATAGTCCACATAGGATTGCTAGAAAGGCTTTGGACTCTAGATTATTCTGGCCTACCTTATTTAGAGTTGCATATCAGTTTTGTAAGCAATGTATTAGATGTCAACATACTAGTACCATAGGTTGTAGGAATGAGATGTCACAATACCTTGTTCTGTTTTGTGAGGTCTTGGATGTGTGGGGCATTGATTTCATGTGCCTATTTCTTGTATCTTTTGGCTATCTTTATATTTTGCTTGTTGTGGATTATGTCTCTAAATGGGTGGAAGCCATTGCCACCCAGACTAATTATTCTGGTGTAGTTGTATCTTTTGTTAGGACTCATCTTTTGCAGGTTTGCAATACCTTGAGTTATCATCAGTGACCAAGGAAGTCATTTTTGTAATAGGCGCTTTTAGGGCTTACTTGGCAAGTATGGAGTCTAACACAGAGTTGCAACACCCTACCACCCATAGACTAACAGCCAAGCTGAGGTGTCAAATAGGGATATTAAGTTGATTCTGGAAAAGATAGTTCAAGCCAACCAAAAGGATTGGTGTCACACCCAAAAATGTGACCACGTGGCGCCTAACCAAAATCAAAATTAAATGTAGTAAAGTCATCACCAAAATTTTAATTTTTTAAAAGGCAAAACTTTAGAAAAACTTTTTTATAAAAAAAAATGGTCTGTAAATCAGAAAATGGGTTCGGGAGTTGATTGTGAGTGGGGAAGGTGTTAGGCACCCCACAACACCCGTTGCTAAGAACGGTTACCCTAAGCTAATTGTACAAAATTAATATGACCTCTATTTTATTCTAATTCTCCTTAATAAATCACATGTAAAGCGGAAGGAAAAACATAAGGAAATAAAATTAAAAGAATAAAACAGAAAGGAATTCAAAGAGTAAAATAAGAAAGGGAATAAAATTAAAAGTAAAATAAGATGAAAAGAAATTAAAGAAATAAAACTAAAAGAAAATATTTATTTACAAGGCGTGGACTTGACCTAAGATTAGAGTCTAGGGCCTACGTATCCTCTAGGAGGAATCAAAGTTCACGTAGTTCGACTAAAAAATTGTGTTTGTTTTTATTTTTGTATTATATTTTTGTGTTTTTTTGGGGTTTGTTTTGTTAATTTTTGGTTTTGTTTTTGTTTATTTATTTTATTTTTTTTACCTCTTTTTTTTTTGTTCTATTTTGTTCTTTTTCTTTTTCTTTTTCTTTTTATTCTTTGCCTTTGTTTTTGTTTATTTTATGCTGTGTTGTGTTTTGTCTTGTTTTGTTTTTTCTCTTTTTTTTGTTTATTTTTGTTTATCTTTATTTTGTTTGCGTTTTGTTTGTTTGTTTGTTTGTTTTTTCATTTTTGTTATGACTTTTTCTTTTTTTTTCTATTTTTTTTGAAAAGGGAAAGAAAATAAGAATTCCTTTTATCCTTAGCAAATAAAACAGATTTAGAATTAGTTGATGCATTTTAATTTGCTAAAGTGAAAGTTAATTTTATCTCTTTACTCTTTTTACATTTTTAGTTTTTTCTTCTTTCTTTTTTTTTTTGTCTTTGTTGTTTTTTTTATGAAATTAGAAAGGATTTTCATTTTTTCTTCTTTTAATTTTTTTATTTGATTTATTGGTTTTTTTTCTTGTATTTTGATTTTTGATTTTTTTATATAAGTGACTTTTCTCCCTTTTTTATGAAATTTTGGTTTTAATTAGATTTTGATTTTTTGTTTCTGATTGTTAATTTTTTATTTTTCTATTTTTATATATATTTTTTGTACTTTTTAATTATATATACAACAAGGAGTTTGTTTTTATGAAATATATTTTTATTGAAAGAAACTTTGAGAAAAATTCATGAGTCTCGAAAGGTTCAATTCTCACTTTCTATGTTTTTCTTTGTTTGCTTTTGCTTTTTTTTTGGTTCTTTTCTTTTCCCTCTTTTGTTCTTTTATTTTTACTCTTTATTTTTTTCAAAAGAACATTCTCTAAAAGAAAAATTCATCTTTGAATCTTTAGAACAATGCTTTTCAAACATTTGCAAAATAAACTTCAAGAAAGGAGATGGCAAATATTTGGAGCTCAATTTAATTTTTGGTAAAAAGCTTTTTAATCCTCTTTTTTTTTTTGTTCTTCTTTTTATTAAAAATTTTCTTTAAGGAATTATTTGCTGAGAGCCATTGAAACCCAAAACACTAAACGTAAATTCAAGGCTCAAAAGGCATCAAGGAGGCTTATTGCCACACATGGCCTTTTGGTCTATTCCTATGTGCCTAAGAGGATATAAAGTCCCACACGGCTATTCTAATGTGAAAATTGATGAAAATAAATAGCAAAAAATAATGAAAATATTTACAAACCAAAATAATAGCTTGCAGGTGTGTACTAAGTGTTCAACGAGATTCATCATGTTCAAATATATTTCAAGTATGGAAAAGGAATAATGAAAATAGAAATAAAACGTGTAAAATGAAACATAAAACTAATTTGTCCTCATGGTTGTGCCTCCGTATTTCAGCTTCCTCCAGCTTGCCATACCACATCCTTCCACTAATCGTGAATTTAGAAGAGCCCATTTCCAATCCCTTGCTTGCCACTATCTTCATAAGCTACTTCATGCTCCTTAGTCATGGTTGATGCAAAATGATTTTGTCTCACGCAAAAACATGATAATGTCACACAACAATTCCAAAAAAAAAAAAAATCAAGTAGGGTCAAATCTAATTAAACATGACAGTAAAAACTTGTACGTCTTTCTAAAGATTCAACAAACACATTCACAAGATCACATGGCACACTATAGCATTGAACTGACCAACAGTGAACAGATCATTCATTTAGTGGTTCTGATAGGCAGCTCGGCACTGATTCAACAACATATACAACATGGAATATCATAGTAAATGGGAATTCATAAACAAAGCATATCCCTTCATGCTTGCCAAGCCACGACTATGGAATGCAATTTTTCAAAATAAATCCAGGAATCCAATTTGGGATTATACAAATAGTGTAACTCCAATTGGAATCCGACTATGGTTACTGCCTAGTAGCCTCCTAAAGTACTCCACGTACCCTTTGAGTCCTAGTTCAGGTTTATTAGAAAACTTTCGAGCACAAATCATGATTCATCTCAAGCTTAGGGTCAGATCAAGATACATTTGAGAATCAGAACAATGCTCTAATTTGATCAGATGCAGAGGCATAACACATAACAGACAGCAAAATGCATAAATCAAACATATCTTCATTTGAAAAAGGAAAATTAATTTGCGTTTTCCTTTTTGGTAATGACACACAGTAGAGAGAATTGTAAGCAAAGTCTAGAACAGATCTCGGGTTAGAAATAAAGCTTTATGTCAAGCCAGCATTAGTTCTGTTCATCGTGCAAATCCAAGGTTAAACTAAAACGCTGAACATACTGGTTTTGATAGTCAAACATTTAAGGAACCATATTCAGATAAAAAGCAGCAAACAGAGATCAAGAGCACCTTAATCTCCCAACTTCACACCACCGCAGAAAATATATGGGTATGAATATGTGGTGCAGACTAACACAACAAACAATGCTCATGCAGCAGTGGAGAAATCATCATGAAAGGGGTTTATAAAACCTCAGCCACTAGCCTAGTCACATACAGACCTGATTGATGGGGGCAAACCATATAACCAGAATTAAAATCTCAATCCATAAGGACCAAAACAAAATCAAGTGTGTGCAGAGCGAGAACATAGGTTTATGGAATCAAAATAACTCTCGCGATTCATTTGAAAGTACTTCAGATTTCAAACCCTTGAGGCTCGCTCCTCCGAACAGATTCCCAATGCTCCCTGCTATCTCCAACTCTTAAAGGTTGTTATTTTTTCAAAGATTAGTGAGCTTTCCTGAAAACAATTCTGCGTAGAATAAAAAAAAACCAAGAACACATAGAAATTCTCCTCTTGGTTCTTTGGTTCTCCCCTCAGCTCGCTAATCTTTGCAACTCCTTCTTTTTAATTTCTCCATCCACAGCTCTCTGCTCTCGAAATCTCATATTCAAAAAGAATTTCTCAAATCTCTCCCTCCAGAATCCTTAAACCCCTTGGTCTCTTCTCTTTTCTTTTTCCCTTACTTTCTCTAATTCGAGGCCTCCCTAGCTTTCTCTCCAGGAAAAACACTAAAAAAAAACCCCCTCACCTTCTCTCTTCCTCTCTCGGTCCTCTCCCCCTTTTCGAGTGGGTCTCCCCAGTTTTTATCCCTGGTGACTTTTTAAAGAGATACACGATATCCCCATCGGCATGGCTTCCCAGTGGGATTCAAGAAGAGGCACCCAGGGAGGGAGAATCTCCTCTGGTCCCCCCTGTGCCTCAGTGCATCTATCTTTTTATTTGTGCGTCTGCCTCTATCATTTTTATGCGTGAGCGCTTCCCTTTTTGTGCTGTTGAGAGGCATACGAGTAGTGGGAGCGTCCGAGCCCTGTGCATGCATGAGTCAGTATGGTCCCTCCACCAGAGTCATGAGAGAGAGAAAAGGGATCAGAAAATGGATGCGGGTAGGGCTTGGTATGGATCTGGGTTGGGCTCGTTCTTTGTTTTTTTTTTTTCATCCATTTTTGAGTTGGTTTTAGACTTTTTTTATTATTATTACTTTTTCTTGGGCCCTTTCTTTTTTGATGATTTTTTTTGTTTTGGTTTGGGCTCTCTTGGATTAGGCCCCAAAATCTTAATCTTTTTTTGTTTGTTTGTTTTAGGTTTCCCCTTTTTTAATATATATTATTTTGGTGATTTTTTTTTTTGCTTTTAGCCTTTTTTTCTCTTTTTCTTTGTGGGATTTTATTTTTTTTTCTTTTAATTCATTTTTTCCTTTCTTTTTCTAGTCTCTTTTTTATTTTTTTAATTTCATTTTTTTGGATTTTTGTTACTCTCTCTTTGATTTTTCTTTTTGTTTTAATTTTGGATTAATGGGCTTTTACTTTTTTTATTTTTATTTTTAAATTTATTTTTGAGTTCTTTCTTCTTTGATTTTTTTTGAGCTTATTAAGCTAAAGTAACCTATTTGATTTTTGTCTTTTTTTATTTTTTTTATTAGTTTAATTTTATCATTATTTTTGCAGTATGTTCGGATAAAATACAGTGTTCACAGTTGCCCCTCTTTACTTGTTTCTTGAGCAAAGAAATTGAAAATGTAATTTTTGATTTTTTTTGCATAAGAAATAAGTAAAGATAAGAATATGTATTTTGTCTAGGCTGATTTGATTGACTCTTATCAATTAGATAGGTAAGAGCGATCCAAACAAAATATGGTGTTTACAAGCTGCCCCTTTTTACTTATTCTTTAAGCAAGGAGATCGAAAATATAATTTTTGATATCCTTAGCTTAAGAATAAGTAAAGATGGAAACATATATTTTATTTGGGGAGCTAATAGATCAAGGGGAGTTAATTTACTTAGAAGTGCTAGAATTTGATAAAAGATGCTTACAAGTATAAAGTTTTTGAACGTATGCCCAGTTTATACAAGATTTTTGGGTGCCTAATTTGTGCAGGACTTTAGGTGCCTATTCTGGTAGGACTTTGAGTGCCTGTTCTAGCAGGACTTTTATTAGTGCCTGTTCTAGCAGGATTTGGGTGCCTATTCTGGTAGGACTTTGAGTGCCTGTTCTGGCAGGACTTTTGTGTGCATATTCTGGTAGGACTTTGGGTGCCTGTTCTGGTAGGACTTTTATGTGCCTATTCTGGTAGGACTTTGGGTGCCTGTTTTGGTAGGACTTTGAGCGCCTGTTCTGGCAAGATTTTTATTGATGCTGTTATGGTAGGACTTAGATGCCTATTCTGGTAAGACTTTGAGTGCCTATTCTGACAAGACTTTTGTGTGCCTATTCTGGTAGGACTTTGGGTGCCTGTTTTGGTAGGACTTTGGTTGCCTATTCTGGTGCAGGACTTTGAAAGGTGTGCTTGGCCTATGCAGGGCTTGAAAAGAGTGCCTAGCCTATGTAGGGCTTTGAGGGTGTGCTTGGCCTATGCAGGGCTTTGAGGGTGCCTGGCCTGTGTAGGGTTTCAAAAGAGTGCCTGGCCTATGTAGGGCTTTGAGGGTACCTAGCCTGTGCAGGGCTTCAAAAGAGTACCTGGCCTGTGCAGGGCTTTGAGGGTGCCTAGCCTATGCAAGGCTTTAAGGGTGCTTGACCTATGCAGGGCTTTGAGGGTGCCTTTTTTTGTGAATTTTTCTAACTTTGAAAACTTTACTTCATTTATTTAAGTTTTATGCAAGGTGATGCACTTTTATCAAATGTGCAACGCATGCAAAATGCTTAACTTTTGAGCTTAATAACTCAAATTTGCCCCAATATAAATTGAGGTCTGTGTAGGTGTTGGAAGTATGAAGTATATGGGATGCTATCATTTATGGAATGCACATTTTTTTTTGTTTTTCTTTGCCCCAATATGAACTTATGGTCCACATAATGTATGCCCAGGTGAAATGCAAGAAGCATATGAGATGCTTTATAAAATGCACAGTGTTTGTTTTCAGCATGAACTATGGTTTATGTAATGTATGCAAGTATGGAATGCATGAAACATGTGATGCTTTATGTTATGAAATGCAAATCTTCCTTTTGCTTGCCTCAATGTGAGCTAGAGGCTGTGTGGTGTATGCAAATGGTTGATGTATGAAACATGTGATGCTTCATTTTATAAAATGCAAATTTTCCTTTTGCTTGCCCCAGTGTAAACTACGAGCTATGAGATGTATCCAAATATGGGATATATGATGTTTTATTTCCTAAAATGCAAATTTTTGCATTTACTTCCCTCAATGTGAGTTTAGTTTAACGTAATGTATGCATATATGAGATCCATGATGCATGCAAGTTGTTCCGTGTTTTGTGTTTTTGAATTTTTGAGTAAAAAAATTTTATTTCTAGAATATGCATAATTTATGCAAGTGAACTTAACTCCAAATGGGGAAAAAGATGAGGACATTATCTTTAAACATCCTTAAATTGATTTTGAGTTTTGAACCCCTTTTTTTCTTCAAGATCACCTCAAAAGAAAGAGGAAGAGAGGGAGTATTATTTCTAAAAGCTTTTAGATTGATTTCGAACTTTGAACCCTTTTTTTTCTTTTTTCTTTTTTTTATAAACAAACTCATCTCGAAGGAAAAGGGGAAGAGAATGAGCATTATTTTTTAATGTCCTTAAATTGATTTCGAATTTTGGACTCTTTTTTTTTATTTTTTGGAAAATGAAATGATGCAAAAAATGTGATCCTCTTTTTTTTTTTTTAATGAATTGATGAGAATAAATGTAACCACCCTTTTTAGTTTTTTTTTAAATGCTTTGTCTATATACAAATTCAATGCAAGCATGTGATGCATGAAAAATCTTAAAATTTATAAAATGTAGGATTTTTACCCCTTTGCCTTTAGAAAAATTTCACACCTTAGCTCTTCACCTGTCCCAATGAGAAAGGTTGAACTTTGGATTCTCCTACCAAATTTTCCTTTTGTCATTTGGATGAAGGAATTTATTGATGGTTTTTAGCTAGCTAAAAATAACCTTGAGCCAGTATCCCAAGTTAAGAAGACCCGAGGCTCTTGCCTTGACTTATTTCTAAATGATTTTTCTCCAAGTGGTTTGTCTGCTCTCAACCTTGGACTATTAACTTGATAAGGCAATTTTCTCTTGTCAACTCTTCATCATTAATGCTTGAAAGGTCAATAAGTTAAATCCACACTTACCTTATTTAACAAGGTCAATGAGCTTAAGAAGGAAAAAAGGGCCTCAACATTAGAGGGATACAAGGGCTGATGAAGAATGTGATCATGTAAAATGGTTTGGAAGTAGAGAAGTGGAATAGACAATGGCTAGACACAATGTACAGAATAAGAAGATGCCCCAGTCCTACACTTGAAGCATTTTTCTCTAAACAATAAAGAAGTGAAATGCTAAAAAATGAATATTGTAGGTTAGAGAGAAGTTTCACTTTTGGATTTGAACTCCTTTTGAAAGAAATAAGAAATGTAATTAAAAGGATTTGCTTTGAATCAAACTTTTTTTTTTACCCCAATTTCAATTATTCTAGTTTTTCTTTTAATCATTCTTTTCGAGAAAACCTGCCCCATCATTTTTCAAACGAGTTAAACCTCAACAAGGACTTTTGATGCTTCTAGTGTGGCCTTGGTAGAAGGGTTTATGAAATAAGAGATATTAAGCTCAAGAATTAATGCACCCCCGCCAAGTCTCCCATTAATCTCCTTCTCCCGTTGCTTTAATAAAATTCTATACTCGAAATTCACTTAGCAATAGAGGATATCTCAAGACTGTAATGGGGTCTAATGGGTAAGAAAATGGCTTAAGAAAGAAAGGTGAAAAGGCCCAAATATTCATGTGAACTTGCAATGAGAAATTTGCCTTGGTGATTAGGAAATCTTGGCAATATCTATCGGGCTTGAATTTTCCCTTTAAAGGATTCCCTTTTTTTTTCTTTCAACCTAATTCCTTTTAAAGGATTTTTTTTCTTTTGACTTTTTGTGCAATGTAAAACCTCCCCTTGAAAACTCTATCCCTGGATTGCACATTAAGGTGAAGTTCCTTTTTGGAAGCTATTGCTTTTTCAAATTTTATTCTGTATAAGATTGCTCTTTGAGCTTTTTTTTTCCTCTATGATTTTTCTTTTCCTTCTTCAATTTGTTTCCCTTTTTCATTTAATTTTTTTTTCTTAGAAGGAATCTATTATGGTGCCAAGATTGCTTTTCTTTATGCGGAATTCTCATTGCTTCCCGGATTCGATTCATGTTCGGTATTTGAAGAATTTTTTTTATAATGCCCAAAGTGGTTAGCAACGGTTAAGAAGTGTTTGGATAATTGAAAAACTTGACCCTCTCTTGATATTTGAATTATCAGCATAAAATCTATTAAAGACTTCTTATCCCAAGTGTTTCATGATTAGGGTGAAGGAAATGAACATCACTCTTGGCTCAATTGCGTGACTAGAGGTTACTTTTTGTATTTGGGGAAGACAAAGAATGTCTTGTATCCTAGAGATAGTTGCTTGTGGGACATGCATTCACACTTGTAGTTTGGTCTTTCCTCTTCTTTTTTTTGTTTAGTAATCGAATTCAGGGCATATAATTAATTTTAACTTTAACCTTTCTTCACATCGATTAAATCTTTTCATAAGGAGTCCTGGACATTATATTTTTGGCTTTTTGGTCATTGAGGAAAGACATGCGATGAAAGAAATTGTGTTACCATGGCTGATGAAATAGGAGGATGGACAAAGAGGGAGAAATAGAAACATATGATCATTGTATTGACAAAGTTAAATAAAATAAGGTCCAATGGGAATAATCAACTTTTATTAGCTTTAGATTTTAGCTATACAGAAGGATATTGACCAAACAAACATTAACTGATTATGATATGACAAGCAATTTCTTTGAGAGTTCAATCACCAATAAATCCCCATGAAGTCCTATTTCCCATGTCCTTCTATACCTTGTTCATGAAGAGGTTGCAACTTTTCTCCTTTTTTTCTTAAAGTGCCCTATTGTGTTAGGATTAAGTTCACAATTTTTTAGACAATGCCATTTTGGGTGTGGAGGTTAAAAGTTAGTGAATGAGGCATCCTACTTTTGTTAAAGCTACTCATGTGAAAGTTAAGCAAATAGCTAGTGTCTTAATTGAAATAGTTTGTGGTGCTTTGCATGGTCAAGTTTGATGGGTGCTGATGAGTTTGGAGATGGATGTTTCAAATTTCTTTGAAGTGGATAGGATGGTAGTAGGCAATAGTCATAAACTGATGGATAGGGTGGTATTGAAGGTTAGGAAGTAATAAGCAACCCTATCAAGATCTTTGACAACTTCCTTTTGCCTAATCAAGTGACACACATTTACTTCTTGCACCTGCACCTCAATTTTCTCATTTTGGCTATTCATGAGCATAGCTTCTTATTTGGATTTTTAGATTAGGCTAATCTTTCCATTGTAGAAGACCAAAAATCCTATATCTTATAAATTTTTAGATTTTTTAACATGGAATGCCTTATGGCAATGCATGGATGCAATTTTATTATATCGTTTGACCTAAAAACCAATGGGTGCTTTGATTTTGGCATGAAGGTCCTTCAAGATAGGGAATCCTAATTTCCTTTTGGGAACCTACTGCCCTTGTAAGGTAGATTAAGACTACCACTTGATTTAAAAGGAAGACTAGACCTTTCTCGTTTACATTTATGGTAACAATTTTTTATCATTGAACCATTATTTTTCTCATATGCTTATTGCACACAGGGATAAATAAAGTTGACGAATCATCCTAAGGAAACAAGATAAATTTCACATAGATGATGTCTAAGGAAAAGTCTAGCCAATTTAAATTTCTTTTGACGATTTGTAGGGTCATTTCGGATCCTCCAGCTTTCTTTGGGACTGTATGGTTTCACGAGAAGGAGGAAGATTAACAACATTAACTCTTAAAGAGTTTCAATTTTTTATGGACAATTCCATTTAGGCTCTCAACCAGCTTGACCCTTGCAGTCATCTCGACCCTTTTTATTTCAGCACCAAACTGGCGACATTATGTCGCAACTTATTGTTTTCGTGGATATTATTTAAGATTGTCTTTTACAATTAGTTAGCAAAATATTAGTGTTTGTTAATATTTTATTTTATTTATTTTATTCTTACATTCCAATAGGAGCCTATTGATCTCTAGGGAGTTATGGCTCGTCACTCAGTTTGAGAAGGGATAGTTTGTACACAATTGATGCTTAGGAGTTAGCTTTGATAATAAAAATGAGTCAATCTAATGATCCACTGATATATGATGGATTTAGTGTTGTGTACTTGCTTATACACCATTAAGAATAATGTCTTGGTCTAAGAAAGAGAGAAAAACTTTGTATTTTTTCTCGAGAGACTTATTGCTTCATTGGAGAAAAAGTAGTTGACAATCAAACCGAGAAAAATATGCCTTTCTACACGATTGATGCCCTAAAAAAATGATTCCAAATCTCTAATCAAGACATGACACTCATTTGTTGATGCAACATACTTATTATAATTTCACAAAATTTTAAAAATACTTTCCTTTTCTATGAAGGAAATTTTTTTTATGAGGCGGAAGTTTTAAAGAATGGAATTGGATTGTGTACTATTGATTATTTTATTTCATCTCTCCTTCTCTCTTTTTTTTTTGCATGTATATGAAGAAATGAATGCATGTTTAAAGTTTTTCTTCTGTGAGATTATGAAAAATATGATTATAACATTTTTAGTGTTGGAAACCCACTAGGTAATGGTTAGTTGCACTAATGCATACTTTCATCATAGTTAACATATGTCCAACTGTGCAATGGTATCTCATTAACTACTCCAGTGAATAATGACAATATGTCACCTCCCCTATGGCTTTTATTGAATATATGAATGTGATGAAAAAAAATGCCTTCCTTTGTCCAACTATGGGTAAATCCTAGGTTAAGATAATTGGTTCACAGAAGTCTGGCTCTAACTATTTGGGAGGCATCTAGAGCTTGACTATTAGTGCATTTTTTAGGGTAGATCTATGACCCCTAGAACATTGGTTCCCAAATTGCCCTCGCCATAAGGTGAGGATCTTGCTATATAAACTTGACTTTGGGAGGAAAAAATATCTTACACAAGTCAAATCCATATAACAAGGCACAATTTAGTTAAGGTCTTTATGATAGCCTCAGGAAGTACAAGGCTTCACAGGGAAATCAATATAAACCTCTACTAACCAAAGGTGTATTAAGACCCGGGTATAGAGCCCATAATGTGTGTGAGATATTTGTGTCTCTACGATGTGTGTGAGGAGAGCATTTACCTTTCGTCCTATAGACTACCCAACCCTCATCTACTAAGCAGATTGATAGAACAAGAGGCAGAGAAATATATACATAGATATAAGCAAAAAGAAAATAAAATATGTACAAATATGGTCATCTACCTTAAGGTTTTATTCCACATATTATCTAACCTAACACATATTATGTACACAATCGAGAAAATAAAACATATGAAGCAAGCATGTGAAAGACATGTTATCTACCCTAATCATATGAGACAAACAACAAATAAAAGGGAGAACCAAAATAAAAAAAAGAAGGCCATAACATTTTGCATAACTAACTTAACTTAGGCTTGACTCTCTTATAGTCCCCAGTGGAGTCGCCATATTGTCACACCCGAAAATGCGATCCTGTGGCGCCTAACCGAAATCAAAATTAAATGTAGTAGAGTTGCCACCAAAATTTTAATTTTTTAAAAGGCAAAACTTTGGAAAAACCTTTTTATAAAAACAAAAAACAAAAATGATCTGTGAATCAGAAAATGGGTTCGGAAGTTGATTGTGAGTGGGAAAGGTGTTAGGCACTCCACAACACCCGTTGCTAAGAACGGTTACCCTAAGTTAATTATGCAAAATTAATATGGCCTCTATTTTATTCTAATTCTCCCTAATAAATCACATGTAAAGTGGAAGGAAAAACTTAAGGAAATAAAATTAAAAAAAAAAAAGCATAAAACAAAAAGGAATTCAAAGAGTAAAGTAAGAAAGGGAATAAAATTAAAAGTAAAATAAGATGAAAAGAAATTAAAGAAATAAAACTAGAAAAAAATATTTATTTACAAGGGTAGACTTGACCTAGGATTAGAGCCTAGGGCCTACGTACCCTCTAGGAGAGATCAAAGTCCACGTAGTTCGACTAAGAAATTGTGTTTGTTTTTGTTTTTATTTTTTTGGTTTTATATTTTTGTGTTTTTTTTGGGTTTGTTTTGTTAATTTTTGGTTTTTTTAATTTTTTGTTAATTTATTTTATTTTTGTTTTTACCTCTTTTTTTTGTTCTATTTTGTTTTTTTTCTTTTTCTTTTTATTATTCTTTGCCTTTGTTTTTGTTTATTTTGTGCTGTGTTGTGTTTTGTCTTATTTTGTTTTTTTTCTTTTTTTGTTTATTTTTGTTTATCTTTATTTTGTTTGTGTTTTATTTGTTTGTTTATTTGTTTTTTCATTTTTGTTATGACTTTTTATTTTTTTTTTATTTTTTTTTGAAAAGGGAAAGAAAATAAGAATTCCTTTTGTCCTTAGCAAATAAAACAAATTTAGAATTAGTTGATACATTTTAATTTCATAAGTCAAAGTTAATTTTATCTCTTAACTCTTTTCATATTTTTAGTTTTTTCTTCTTTCTTTTTTTTTTGTCTTTGTTGTTTTTTTAATGAAATTAGAAAGGATTTTCATTTTTTCTTCTTTTAATTTTTTTATTTGATTTATTGATTTATTGCTTTTTTCTTGTATTTTGATTTTTTATTTTTTTATATAAGTGATTTTTCTCCCTTTTTTATGAAATTTTGGTTTTAATTAGATTTTGATTTTTTGTTTCTCATTATTAATTTTTTATTTTTCTATTTTTTTATATATTTTTTGTACTTTTTAATTATATATACATATTTATTTATTTAAACAAGGAGTTTGTTTTTATGAAATATATTTTTATTGAAAGAAACTTTGAGAAAAATTCATAAGTCTTGAAAGGTTCAATTCTCACTTTCTATGTTTTTCTTTGTTTGCTTTGGCTTTTTTTTGTTCTTTTCTTTTTCCTCTTTTGTTCTTTTATTTTTACTCTTTACTTTTTTCAAAAGAACAATCTCTAAAAGAAAAATTCATCTTTGAATCTTTAGAACAATGCTTTTCAAGCATTTGTAGAATAACTTTCAAGAAAGGAAAAGGCAAATATTTAAAGCTCAATTTAATTTTTGGTAAAAAGCTTTTTAATCCTCTTTTTTTTTTGTTCTTCTTTTCATTAAAAATTTTCTTTAAGGAATTATTTGCTGAGGGCCATTAAAACCCAAAACACTAAATGTAAATTCAAGGCTCAAAAGGCATCAAGGAGGCTTATTGCCACACATGGCCTTTTGGTCTATTCCTATGTGCCTAAGAGGATATAAAGTCTCAAACGGCTATTCTAACGTGAAAATTGATGAAAATAAATAGCAAAAAATAATGAAAATATTTACAAATCAAAATAATAGCTTGCAGGTGTGTGCTAAGTGTTCAACGAGATTCATCATGTTCAAATATATTTCAAGTATGGAAAAGGAAAAATGAAAATAGAAATAAAACGTGTAAAATGAAACACAAAACTAATTTGTCCTCATGGTTGTGCCTCCGTATTTCAGCTTCCTCCCGCTTGCCATACCACATCCTTCCACTAATCGTGAATTTAGAAGAGCCCATTTCCAATCCCTTGCTTGCCACTATCTTCATAAGCTACTTCATGCTCCTTAGTCATGGTTGATGAAAATGATTTTGTCTCACGCAAAAACATGATAATGTCACACAACAATTCCAAAAGAAAAAAAATCAAGTAGGGTCAAATCTAATTAAACATGACAGTAAAAACTTGTACGTCTTTCTAAAGATTCAACAAACACATTCACGAGATCACAAGGCACACTATAGCATTGAACTGACCAACAGTGAACACATCATTCATTTAGTGGTTCTAATAGGTAGCTCGACACTGATTCAACAACATATATAACATGGAATATCATAGTAAATGGGAATTCATAAACAAAGCATATCCCTTCATGCTTGCCAAGCCACGATTATGGAATGCAATTTTTCAAAATAAATCCAGGAATCCAATTTGGGATTATACAAATAGTGTAACTCCAATTGGAATCCGACTATGGTTACTGCCTAGTAGCCTCCTAAAGTACTCCACGTACCCTTTGAGTCCTAGTTCAGGTTTATTAGAAAACTTTCGAGCACAAATCATGATTCATCTCAAGCTTAGGGTCAGATCAAGATACATTTGAGAATCAGAACAATGCTCTAATTTGCTCAGATGCAGAGGCATAACACATAACAGACAGCAAAATGCATAAATCAAACATATCTTCATTTGAAAAAGGAAAATTAATTTGCGTTTTCCTTTTTGGTAATGACACACAGTAGAGAGAATTGTAAGAAAAGTCTAGAACAGATCTCGGGTTAGAAATAAAGCTTTATGTCAAGCCAACATTAGTTCTGTTCATTGTGCAAATCCAAGGTTAAACCAAAACGCTGAACATACTAGTTTTGATAGTCAAACATTTAGGGAACCATATTCAAATCAACAGCAGCAAACTGAGATTAAGAGCACCTTAATCTCCCAACTTCACACCATCGCAAAAAATATATGGGTATGAACATGTGGTGCAGACTAACACAACAAACAATGCTCATGCAGCAGTGGAGAAATCATAATGAGAGGGGTTTATAAAACCTCAGCCATTAGCCTAGTCATATACAGACCCGATTGATGGGAACAAACCATAAAACCAGAATTAAAATCTCAATCCATAGGGACCAAAACAAAATCAAGTGTGTGCAGAGTGAGAGCACATGTTTATAGAATCAAAATAACTTTCGCGATTTAGGAGAAAGTACCTGAGATTTCAAACCCTTGAGGCTCGCTCCTCTGAACAGTTTCCCAATGCTCCCTGCTTTCTCCAGCTCTTGAGGGTTGTTGTTTTTTCGAAGATTAGTGAGCTTTCCTGAGACCCATTCCACACAGAATCAAAAGAAACTAAGAACTCATAGAAATTCTCCTCTTGGTTCTTCAGTTCTCCCCTCATCTCGCTAATCTCTGCAACTCCTTTTTTTTTAATTTCTCCATCCGCAACTTTCTGCTCTTGAAATCTCAGATTCAAAAAGAATTTCTCAAATCTCTCTCCTTAGAATCCTCAAACCCCTTGGTCTCTCTTCTTTTCTTTTTCCCCTACTCTCTCTAATTCGAGGCCTCCCCGGCTTCCTCTCCAGGAAAAACACTAAAAAAAAAATACCCCCTCACCTTTTCTCTTCCTCTCAGTCCTCTCTCGCTTTTTGAGTGGGTCTCCCCAGTTTTTATCCCGGGTGACTTTTTAAGGAGATGCACGATATCCCCATCGGCATGGCTTCCCAGTGGATTCGGGAAGAGGCACCCACGGAGGGAGAATCTCCTCTGGTCCCCCCTGTGCCTCAATGTGTCTATCTTTTTGTTTGTGCCTCTGCCTCTGCCATTTTTGTGCATGAGCACTTTGCTTTCTACGCTGTTGAGAGGCATATGAGTAGTGGGAGCGTCCGAGCCCTGTGCAAGCGTGAGTCAGTGTGGTCCCTTCGCCAAAGTCATGAGAGAGAGAAAAGGGATCAGAAAATGGATGCAGGCAGGGCTTGGTTTGGATCCGGGTTGGGCTTGTTCTTTGGTTTTTTTTTCATCCATTTTTGAGCTGGTTTTGGACTCTTTCTTATTATTATTACTTTTTCTTGGGCCCCTTCTTTTTTGATGATTTTTCTTTGTTTTGGTTTGGGCTCTCCTAGATTAGGCCTCAGAATCTTAATCTTTTTTTGTTTGTTTGTTTTAGATGTCCCCTTT
Source organism: Erythrophleum ivorense (assembly GCA_026724425.1). Lineage (NCBI taxonomy): Eukaryota > Viridiplantae > Streptophyta > Magnoliopsida > Fabales > Fabaceae > Erythrophleum > Erythrophleum ivorense. The sequence goes on along the minus strand of JAIUCV010000025.1, from coordinate 3,795,919 downwards.
TTTAATATATATTATTTTGGTGATTTTTTTTATTTTCTTTTAGCCTTTTTTTCTCTTTTTCTTTGTGGGATTTTATTTTTTTTCTTTTTAATTCATTTTTTCCTTTCTTTTTCTAGTCTCTTTTTGATTTTTTTAATTTCAATTTTTTGGATTTTTGTTACTCCTTCTTTGATTTTTCTTTTTGTTTTAATTTTGGACTAATGGGCTCTTACTTTTTTTATTTTTATTTTTAAATTTATTTTTGAGTTCTTTCTCCTTTGAGACCCACCTTAATTACCTTGTTGTATATTTTCCCTTTCACCTTTTATATTGTGTTGTTTATCTTTTGATTGGATCTTGTGCTAGCATCGAGGACAATGCAATGTTTAGGTGTAGAGAGGAGAACCATTCCATTTTATCTTTTCTTTGTTTTATTTAAAATATATATATGTAGAAATTTTAAAATAAAATTGAAAAAGTTGAAAAATAGTGTGAAGAATCATTCCATTTCATCTTTTCTTTGTTTTGTTTTAAAATATATATATATATATATAGAAAATTTTTTGAAAAAAAATTGAAAAATAGTGTGATATTTTTTTTAAAATTTTTTTTGGAAGTTGTAAGTTGAGATGATTATAGCTTGGATACACTTTGATATAACAAGCGATGGATCTTGTGTTTTGATTCAAGTGAATTGGCAATAAATTTGATTTCAATGAATTTTTTTGATAGTCATTAGCTTGTAAGAATTTGAACCTTATTTTTTTATTTCTAGTTTATATTCACCTATCATTATTTTTACTCTAGAACTTGTCTTGATTCTTTATTGAGACCACATTTGCATTGGCATGCATAAAAATGATAAGACATTCTTTTCTTTTATAGCTAGTTAGCCAAATAGCCAACCCTTATGTGCATTTTATCCATTGTTTAACCGCTTTGGACCTTATTTTATTTTCTTGATTGAACCCATAGCCATGAAAAGTGAAAAAAATATTTTCTCACCTTGTTTGACAAGGCCTTATGGATTTCAAGAGCATTGTATCTTGATAGGTGGATGGATGTGCATTTCCACGTCAATTTTGGTCCACTTAGTTTATTTTCTTTGGAATGTACATAGTTTGTAAAATGTTGAAAAAAAATAATGCTTTTTGTTGAGGAAATTTATGTAGTAAAAAAAAAAGAGAAAAAGTTTGAAGAAAGAAAATAGAAACATGTATAAAAAAATATAGAAAAGCAAAAGAAAAGTGTATGAAATGAAATGAGAAAAAGAAAAGGGAAAGAAAGAAAGAAAGAAAAGTTACCTTGTTTTCTTGGTGCATATGCTTATTTGTAGTGAATAAGGCCTTAAAATGCACATTTTTTTCCCTATCATAGATTACCTTTTATTGCTTTTGAGGTTCTAGGGTGTCCATTTGATGTTTGTTGTAATGTTCAGTTTTCGTTAAATGACGAAAACGGGCACGTTTTCAAAGTAAGTCCTCCAAAATGAATTAGTTAAAGTCTCAAAAAATTTGAGTAACATTCTAGTATCCTAAAAATGAGAATTTTAGCCTCAGATGGAAGGAAAAATAGAGCTAGAATAAAGAAACAAAATTTGATGAAAACCTACGAAACGTAATGGCATTTTCATAATTTTGAGCAATTTTTGGAATTCACATAGGAGGCCTTTTTAAATGAAAGTTTTAAGTTCTCCGAGGTTCTCAGAGGCCCTGAAAACCATGGGAAGCCCCGGGATAGTTAGATCCCTTCCAGTGGATGTTTTTCAATGTCGGTGTACCTGAACTTTGACGGGTTCATTCAGGAAGGTTTTAGTTCCGATTTGAGTGATTCCAAAAGCATTTTTCTTAATTGGGAACCTAAATTTTATAATAGAAAAGACGGTTCTAAAAAAGGAGCTAAAACGAAAGAGAAACAAAAATGCAAAGTACAAAGGGCAAAATTGGAATTGTTGAAAAAGTCACTTTGTCCTAGCTATATATAGGTGGGGCCTCACACTCTCCCTCATTTAACATCAAATTTTTCAGCCCCAAACTATAAGCAAAGCCCTAGGAGAGTGGCACACCAAGGGAAGAGAAGAAGGAGGAAAAATTCAAGCCTTTAGGTATGAAAATTTGCTTGTTTTTCATGCTTTCTCTTAGCCAATCTCTTCTCCTCTTTTTCCCTCTTCTTCTCCATGATTTTTCTGAAGTTTTGGGGGCTGTTTTGAAGGAAGAACAGAAGGGAATTTTCGGATTTGAAGATAGGAGCTTGGAGAAAGCAAGATTTAAGCCAAACTAACCAAGGAAACAAGGTAAAATTGCATCCTATGGTAGCTATATTGATCTCCCTTTCTTCTCCACTTCGACACACACCAAGAACCCTAAAAGGATCTAATTTTCAAGCCCAACCAAGCATGAATCTTAGGTATTTGATGGAGGAGAATAAGAATATGCAAAGAAAATAACAAACTAGCCATTAGAAATCAAGATGCAAAACTTAGGGTTTCAAGTGCACCTTCTAAAATCTAAGTTTGTATGATACTTCCTAGGTTTAATTAAGGGTTTAAATGAGTTCTTGAGACACCTAAGATGCTTTCCACAAGGTTCCTCCTTCAAGAAAATAAAGAAATTTCCATAGAGGCCAAGGAAGCTCATAGTCTCGGCCTAGGCATGTTTGTGTAGCTAGGGAGAGTTTTAATTTTTTCTAAGGCCATTCTTGAGTCATATTTGATGAATGAAAATGAAAGGAGGCCTTGAAAAAAATTTAAAACTCATAGAAATTGATTTAGTGCCTTAGGTTCCGTATTATGACCTAAAGAAGCAACATGATGCTAGGCCCTTTGTTTTAATAGTGTGATGACTTCAAGAGGCTTAAAAGGTGTCAAGAATCATATTTGAAAGAAAAGAATGAGGCTTAGGAATTATTTGAGGGGTGTTGCTTCATTAGGTGCATTTATGGACCATAATGGGGGTTATAGAGCAATCTAAGGTTTAAGTAAATTGTGTAGCATTAGAATATGTTTCATGAACCTAATTGGCTCCCATAAATTGTATCTAAGCCAAGAGAAACCATCTCCACCAATTTGTGGGTGTGTGGCCGAAAGAGGAGGCTTGAATCCAAAAGGAAAAGTGTGTAATTATGTGCAAGGTAGCTCTCTCTACCTTCTCGCATGCATGGATGTATGTTTAACTTGTCTTAGAATGTGTATGAATATTTTCAAGCCATGAAAAGTATGCTAGTATGATCTTATATGCCATAATTTCTTGATGTCATGTTATGTTTCAAATGAATCCATGATGTTTATTTGAGTTTGCTTGAGTGTGGAGAGGCCAAGAACTCTTCACCATGGTGAGGATGAGCTAAGAACCCTTGAGATTGGTTAAGACAAAGTAAAGAGTCTCTCAAAAGTAAAGTGGGCTCCCAAGAGTATGGTTGAGTCTAAAGCTTTTAAAGAATGGGTGAGGCAAGTCCAAAGTCCATAAGGAGAAGTATGAGGCTAATCCAAACACTTGGTGAGTTCTTGAATGTCTTGTATGATTTGTTCATATGTCAAGCTTGCTTTTTAAATGTGCATGACTTCCATTTTCTCTATGCATGCATTTGTAAGGCATGCTTTGCACATATTATGTATGATTGAATAGGAGATGAGCTATTGGGATTCTTTGAATCTCATTCCCTTTTCTCCAATGATCTAATATGCTAAGTGGACCAAGTGGCTATGGTAATGGGAGCCAACAATATTGAAGAAGGAAGATTGACAACTATATGCCTAGTTTTATTCTTTTTAGAACCATAATGATGCTTCATAATGTATATGATGTTGTAAATAGTCCATGACCCTTGAGACATGTGTAAATATGATATTATATGATGTATAAATGTATGGATATGATGTATGAACTCTAGAATAGAATTTAATGCCAAAGTATGCAATTTGAAAGTTTAATGTAAATGTGCATAAGTGTGGGTTAAATGGCCAAAATGAGATGCATGAGGTTTGGGACCATTTGGGTAGCTCACACAAGTCTTAAATGTACTTTTAGACTTGCCCAAAAGGTGCCAAGACCAAGGGAAAGCCATTTGGCAATTTTGGTACCCCATATGGAGCCAAAATTGATTATAATGGAACCTTATATCACTTTTTAGCCAAATGAGTTAGTCTTGATCTAAGATTTGGCATACAATTAGGTCTCATTAAGATATTTTTGGGAAGCTAAAGATCATAATTTTTGAAGGTCTACAGAATATTTGATGATTTTTCAAAGTTAGCTATTTTTCTGGTTTTGGTCTGCTGCACTATTCATTTGGTCTAAAATTGAATTCTATCACATGAGATCCAAATGATGTCCAATTGCCACAAAGTTTTATACAGAGAAACTAGACATTCACAGTGACTTGTGCCAACTAGAAGCACATCATTTGGACGCCCAGAGAGGGAGATATGAATTTTTGAACATTCTGTCCAGTATCAAGAATTTTGCCCAACCAGAGGTACTGTTCCATTAAATTTCGAGGTCTGGACTTGATGAACTGATCTAAAGATATTTTTTCTCTCTAGCTAACATCCACATATTTCCATATTGGTATCAATTGCATGAATTTTATTTTTATGGAATTAATTGGACAGTTTCAAATGTTTCTGTAGAATTTTGTATTAGTTCCAGGATGCAGTCTGACCTTTGGACAATTCCAGATATCAAACGCCCTCTGTGATGAATGTTATGATCTGGGAATATTCTTAATGGGAATTAGATATCCGTAGCTTTCCAGAATGACCAAGATTGTGTGATTTCAATATTTCTAGAATTAGTTATGATTTTCCAAAGTTTGGCCAGAAAAGAGACCAAATCTGGCTGAAAATAATCCTCCATATTCTATGCTCCATTTCGGTTTCCATGAGTTGTGGACATGATTTTATGATGCAAATGAGTTATATTGATGTAATTAAATATGAGAATGTATAGTATGAGCTCATATAATCCATGTGATACTAAATGAAATTTTTAAGTATGACACAACGCAAAGAAATTCATTATTTTCCCCTTTTTCCTTATACCATCATGAACAAAATGATGTGAGGCATGTATATATATGATAAGATGAGCTAAAAGTTATGGTGTTACATTTGTTTTTCCTTGTTCTTGTGTATCCATTCATTTTATTCCCTTGCCCCACTACAACCTTAAATAAAGTCCTCTTGATTTGTGCATTGCATTTGGCATAGGTCGTGGAGACTAAGAAAATAAACAAGCTTATGGTAGTGAGGTTTTGATAGGTGGAACTTGAGTGATACACATTGCCTTAACCACTTGAGAGTAAAGAGTAAACACTTGTCCTATATAAGGGGCTATGCATTTTAATTCATTTTTTTAATATGAAATTGCCATGGGAGCTTGCTTTCTTGATACAAGTGCAGTTAACCTTGATTGTTGAAGTGTTGAAGAGTCATGGCTTTTTTTTTTAACTATGATTTTTACAATTTCCTTTTCATTTCCATTCTCCACTTGTCATTGCATTAGCCTTTCCTTGGATCTTGAGTTTTACCCAGGAGTGCAAAGGTTTAAGTGTAGAGAAATAGATAAATATCAATTTTTATATATTTTAATCCTCTTAATTTGGACATTTTGATAAATAATTATGGCTTATTATATTTAATTAAATAATATTTGATTTTATTGGCCATTTTTACACTTTAGGAATTAATTTGCAACATTATTGGTTTTTAATGTATAAATTCCTTTAAATAATTTAGTGAATTTTTCCTATTGAATATTTCTTATGGTTTGTGTAGATTTTTATTGGCAAATAAAACTTAAATGGGAAACTTAATTTGGAGAAGAGATGGCGCCTTAAGTGTGCAAATGTGAAATTTCAAAAAGGAAATAATGGTCTACATTTGTAACGGAATTTTGGAAAATAAAAATGAAAAAATGGGAGAAATGAATTGAAGAAGCAGCTTATTGACACGTTAATATACATTCACACATTAACACATATTCAAGGAGGTGTCACATGGGAAAGGGGGATGAATTGCACATGGGAAGCACAACTAAATCATAAGGGTAGGAGATAAGGTGTGAGGCATGAGTCATAAGTCCAACTCTTCCTCACACAAATAGAACACATGGGGTATGAGGGAATCACGTAGATCGGATCACTCATGCTCCATCACATTCACAAGTTAACATGGTTCCCTTCCATGTAGCAAACACACAATAGCATGCACAAAATCATGCAGCCACGGGTTTCCATTAGATCACTCACATTCCTCGCACATGAATGCCATGGCACTAGATCATACACACATGTGTATGTAGCACCAGGTTATATATAGACACGCAATAGCTCATGTGAATAGTAGAGGAGAGGTGACACAAGCTTAAGAATTTTAGAAGCATGGGTTTTGCCCACTCCATAAGCCACTCACAAACACGGTCATCTCATGTAGCTAATAGAATGTGGAAGAGGCTAGCATCATCTTTTATCACACACAAGCAGAAGACATAAACATGAAAGCATGGGCTGGAAGAGGATGAGAGCCACAGTTTTGAAGTGGAGAAGAGAATAAGCTGACATGGAATAAGAAGAAACACAAAGGAAGCTTAAGTACTGGGAGCAGAGATTAGTCCCGAGTTTGTGGGGAGAGAGACGTGCAAAACATAGTGGAGGGAGCTGTTATTAACACATTCACATGTACATGTATAGCTGGATAGAGATAGGAGCTTTACATGCGTCTAGGTTAGCTCTTCACATGATTCTTACATGGATGAATAAAAGATGCACAAGTTTGATGTGAACAGATGATGGAGGCTCGGGTTTAAGGGGAAAATGGGAAGAAAGATGTGAAAAGTATGAGGGAAACATGTAATCATTAAAAAAAGAGCTGAACATTAATGAATTAGGATTCCTCTCTTTCTACACTACTTCTTGTTGATGTATTTTCTTGGTTAAACTTGTAATGAATTAGGATTGGTGTTGTTTGTAATTAGTAGTTAGTTAGACATTAATTAGGAAAGTATTTGAAGATTAATGGATCAATTTAAGTGCTAGATTTTTCATTGACCTTCAATTTTTTATGTATATAGTCAAGGTGTTTGATAAAATTGTTGAGATTTATAGAAACACATAGCAGAAAAAGGAAAGAAAAAATAAAACAAGAAAAATTCCTCCCATAGACTTATCATCTTTGCTTAAAATGAAGTAAAGTAGAAGCGATATACCTCCATTGTACAACATTTTTCCTTTCCTTTTGATTTATCACGTTTGGATCTCAAGGTGCTACTCTTCACAAACCAACACTCTCTACCAATATCCACATGAACAGGATCCCCAACATGGATAGTGTGCTAGCCCCATGTTACATGAATGTACCTCTCTAAACTCATCCACAAGAACCACATGAAGTGTGCAGCAGATCTCGTCTCTCTCTCTCTCTCTTTTGTGTGGTGTTGTGTCCCCTTTTTGATAAGTCACATTTAGGAAACCTTAGCATTCCCTTTTATAAGAAAGGATTACAATTTTTGAAATTAATATATAAATTAATTTTGTCCACCACCTAATCAGGAGAGAATGCACTATCCTCTTATAAATACGATAATCTCCTATTTGAAATAGGAAACTATCTAAAGAGCAAATACATTGAATGTGGATACTACAGTAATTGAATCTAGATGCCTTTTAGGTTCAATGAATCTGAACATTCTAGCTCATGTTAGCCTATTCTTGTGTACAACCTTGTAGGGCAATATAATGTTGGCAATGGGCCCAAAACTCCTTTTAACCCATAAGTCATAAGTGGCCTCTAACAAGACATTATGACTACCTAAATTATATGAGGATTGATGATTTGATGCAACTTATCCTCTAGCCTATGTCAAGTCCCTTTTGTCACATGATATTTAGGTCAAGCATAAGGCATGGAGACGTCATCCTTGTATCACTTGACCATGCTTTCTTGATCTTTAAGTAGACTATCAAAACAAATGAAACTCCTTTCATTTGATCATGACCATGCAATTTTTAGCTTATCGAGGGGCTCGGAGATATCTTTCTCTCTTAGTGAGAGGAACAAATCTTATCTTGACTACTTATCTTCCTCTACATGTATCCCATTATATCCGACCACAACCTTTATGATCACCTAATTAAAGGTAACTTTTGATTATATCAAAGTACAACATTCCTCATGTAGGAATCTATAGCAGTCTCAGGTCTAAGGGTTCTAGGATATGGCTACAGATGAGATACACTTATGACCTAGTCCATGTAGCTATCTTACGATGGGTCAGTCTAGCACCTTGGTCTCTAACAAGTGCCTAAGACTTTGATTTGTATCTGCATATATAATCATTAATCAAAATCATACTAGTCTTAATTCATTATTATTCCTATAATGATGATTGACTAGGGACATTAGGATAGTTATAATTATCCAAGGATCTTATTATATGGTAAACAAGCAAACAATATAATAATGATAATAAAACTCTTTATTAAATCAAGACAATATTCATAGTAAATTGATAGGCCTAGGACACAATCTCTGACAGAAATGCATGTTAGAAATTGTGTGCTTGAATGTTTGCTTTGAGATCTCCTTGAAATTTAATTGGTTAATTGAACATTCTAGGGTGAAAATTCAAAGGCTAATTTGATTTATTAATCACTCAATTTAAGTTTTCAATGATCTTAATGACAAGAATTAATAATTCAATATGGAGTTGAGGTCTCAATTCAACATCAAATTGGTAATGTCTTGAATCTTATGTGGTAATTCAAGATAACTTGTCATGAACACAAATAAGAACTTTTAGACCAGAACCAATGATAGTAAAATTTGGACAAAGATAGTAGATATCAAGGGATAAATCCAAAGCTAGTCACATATCCATTCCTTACTTGTTAATTCATACAATTTAGTTGGGAGTTAGGAACTTTAATACAATCTAATTTAGTTTAGTTTAATTAAATCAAAACCCTTTGAATTAGGTAGTTTTTAGAGTTCTTTTACACTTGGAAAGCTCAATTGAATATTAAAATCCATTTCCAAAGGAAACGATCTAGGTTACACTCTATATTGCAAATCTTTTTCAACCTAGTTTATTTGAGGTTGTTCGACACAACTGTCAGAAGTCTTCTTATAGTGGAATACATATATGTAGCTTATAGATTCATATACTTCAAGAAAATTCTTAATTTTAGAGGCTTTTTCTATTAATAGTGGAACTTTGAATTTCAAGAAGCCATGGAAGAAATTGAAAAGAAAATAAATAGGAAATTGATGGAAGAAAGCGTAAAGGAGAGATTAATTAATATAATCTTGATTTTCATAAAGATTATGGCAAATTATTCCTTGCATTTCATCTTGCTAGAAGCTTAAAAAATCTCATGATTTTTAGAAATTGACTTGGGATTTTTGTTCATCTACCTTGATTATGTATAAGTAGCCATTTGGTAGTAAGAAAACAAAACAAATCACACACTCGCACTATGACATATGTTCAGCCAAGCCCACTTGAAGTAACTTGGGAAGAATTTTTCAAAAACTAACTAAATTATGTTAATCTACACTAAAAATAAGACCTATGATGAAATTTTGGTGAATTATGGATAACTATATAAGAAGTTAACCTTTTGGGAGAAAGTGTTGACCATGAGCTTCTTAAATTTTTAATTGTGTGATTTGATGAATTTTGAATGATTTGTATCGTCTAGAATGATCATAGGTTGTTTAAATTATACTAATATTTGTTTTGTAATTTTTGGAACTTATTTGTGTAAGTTAGAATATTATGGAGTATTGTGTTGGTTATTGAATAAACAGTGAATATTTGCTCTGATTATATGCTGGTTGAATTCATGTTTGAGTAGCTGCGGGTTATTTGGCAAAGGACTGGCCAAAGTAAATCTTGGCAAAATTGTCTTAATCAGGGGATGAGCCCTGTATATGACAAAGTTGGCACTGGATAGTCACTATTGTGCTAGATGTCCAATTTTAATTAAGAAAGATACTTAAAATTTTTGAAATAATTAATTAGGACCAGTCAGGGCCATTTACATATTTTGGATCTATTTGGACTTATTGGGTCTTATTGAGCCTTTCAAATACCTAAGCAAGCCTTTTATAGCTATATTGTACCTTAAAGTTGAATCCTGATTCATGAACTATTTTAGACACCAGATGGACCACAAGACAAATATAGACTAGAAAAACAGAAAGATAATTTTAATATTTAATTATAATTTTTCTAGACTCCAGTGCACTGTTATACTATTGCGATTGTTTAATTATGCACAAAGTTGTGCAAAGTAGTTCATTCCTAAATATACCTATTATGTTTTGATTAAATAATGACTTAGATGACATATTATTATGATATTTTGATATGACTTTCCTTAGGTACCCACTAGGAGACACCATAGTAAAGGAAACAAGGGTAAACTTGCTAAGTCATGGCAGTACAATATGATTTGGGTATTAAGCTTACCGATGATCTAAGTATTGAGCTTGGCAGTCTCCAAGGCCTAATGGTCAAGCTAAATAGTATTTATTGTTTGATATATATTTTTTATTCTGCCTATGCATATTTGTTGTAGATGTGAATTCTGAATTTGCTAATGTCATATTTATTACCTTTTTTTAAAGCATGATTTTATTAATATGTTAGAAATCTTGAAATTGTATGTTATTCTCTGTTTATGTAATCACATGAAATCCTTTATTATTCTTTATTTCCATTATTTTGTATTTATCTTGAATATTATGAAATAATATATTACTCTATTTATATTGTTCTATAAATTAATTATTCTCTGTTATAATATTCTATTTATATTATTCATTGTTTATTAAATTAATATTTAATGTTTTTTCATAGTTATTATTTTATGTTAACCCTATTTATGTTACTGAGAAAATTATTTCTCACTTTCTTGTGACTTATATTTTTAGATCTCTATCTATATAATGACCTAAAAGCTCTAAGCCAAGTGGATCTAGTTCCCAATAAGGGGATGGATGTTTGTCATCCATAACATCTTGATAATATCTTGTGATTAGATGGTTCGTGCAGTTCTTGTTATATTCATGGCAACGAGAGAAGAGACTCCACCATTTCTTGTGGGAGGGATGCCTCATCTATTTTTATGAATGAAGACCCAATCACTGTCTATAATATCTGATTTTCTGAAAAAAAGAGAAAACACGAGAAATGTAACTTAAGATTTCTCCGTAAATGAACGAAATTCACCAAATATAAAAAGCAAGTCCCCTAAAATGACTTAGGGTTTTTAAGGTCCTAAAAAATTTAGAAAGCATTCTAAACTCCTAAAAATGAGAGTGCCAGGCTCAGATGGAAAGAAAAATGAGGCTAGAATGAAAAAACAAATTATGATGAAAGATTGACAAAACGTAAATGCATTTTCGTCATTTTGAACAAATTTTGGAATTCACATAGGAGGACTTTTTAAATGAAAGTTTGAGTTCTCCAAGGTTCTCAGAGGTCTTAAAAACCATAGGAAGGCCTGGAATAGCTAAAGCCCTTTCGGTGGACATTTTTCAACGTCAGTTAACCTAAACTTTGACTAGTTGGTTCGGGAAGGTTTTAAATTCAATTTGGACGAAATCAAAGGTATTTTATGAATTAGAGGACCTAAGTTTTATGATGAAAAAGATAGTTCTAAAAAAGGAGTTAAAATGAGTTTAAACGGAGCAAACAGACATGTAAGGGCAAAATTATCATTTTAAAAAAATTGTAAAAAAGACTTCTTAAGTAAGATTATTGTAACATCCGGTCCTCTGTAAATGAAAGAAAACATGAGAAACGTAATATATGATTTCTCTGTCAACGAACAAAATTCACTGGATACAAAAGGAAGTCCCCCGAAATGTAGTTAAGGTTCTGAAAAATTGGAAAGTATTCTAGACTCTTAAAAATGAGAATCCCAGGCTTAGATGAAAAAAAAATGGAGCTAGAATGAAGAAATAATTTCTTATAAAAAGCGTACGAAATGTAATGGCATTTTTGTAATTTTAAGAAAATTTTGGAATTCACATAGGAGGGCTTTTTAAATGAAAGTTTTGAGTTTTCCGGGATTCTCAGAGGCCCTGAAAAACCATGGAAAGCCCTGGGACAGCTAAAACCCCTCTGGTGGATGTTTTCCAACGTCGGTGTACTCTAACTTTGACGAATTCGTTCATGAAGGTTTTAGCTTTGATTTGAGTGATTCCAAAGGTATTTTACTAAATTGGGAACCTAAATTTCATAAGTGACAAGATGATTATAAAAAAAGAGTTCAAACGAAGGAGAAACGAAAATGCCAAGAACGAAAGGCAAAATAGGAATTTTAAAAAAGTGTAACTTATTCCCACCTATATATATGATGCACCCTTCTTCTCCCTTCATTATGCACGACCATGTTCTGCCCAAAACCAGAGGAAAACCCTAGGGGATGAGGCGCACAAGAGGAGGAAGAAAAGGAGGAGAAATTCAAGGTAGAAAGGTATAGATTTTCATGGTTTTTCATGCTTTTTCTCTTCCAAACCTCTTCTCCTTCATTCTCCTTTATTTCCTATAATTATAATGAAGTATATGGATCTATTTTAGAGGAGAAATTGAGGGAAAAATTCAGATTTGAAGAGAGAAGCTCAAAGAACACAAGATCCAAGTGAGAAAAAGCAAGAAAACAAGGTAATTTCTTTTCCTATGGTTGTCATCTTTGGTTCCCTTCTCCACCATTTCGCCCCACTTGAGAAAACCCTAGGAGGACTTGATTTTTAGGTGGAACCAAGGGTGAATCTAAGGAAAAAGGGTGTAGAGATTAAGAATATGCAAAGGGAATTAACAAAAAACCATTAGATTTCAAGATGCAAGTTCTAGGGTTTTAATTGCACCTTGTAAAATCTGATTTTGTATGATGATTCTTAGGCCTAAATAAGAGTTTAAATGAGCTCCTAAGATCCCTAAGATGCTCCCCACATGCTTCCTCCTTCAAGAAAACCAAGCAAATTCCAAGGAAGCCATTAAGCTCCATAGTCTCGGCCAAAATGAGATTCCATAGCTAGAGAGAGTTTTAAATTTTTTCAAGCCTATTTTTGTATCATATATGACGAATGAATTTGAGGGGAGGCCTTGGAAAAAATTTAGAACTCATGGAAAGTGAATTGGTGCCTTAGGTTCCATATTATGACCTAAAGAAGCAACATATAGTTAGACTATTTGTTTTGATGGTGTGATGACTCCAAGAGGCTTAAAGGAAGTCAATAATTATATTTGAAAGGAAAGAATGGAGCCTAGAAGTTATTTGAGGGGTGTTGCTTCATTAGGTGCAATTATGGAACCATAATGAGGTTATAGACCAAGTTAGAATTTAAGCAAGTTGTGTGGCCTTAGAGTTTATTTCATGAACCTAATTGGCTTCCATAAATTGTGTTTAGGCCAAGAGAAATCATCTCCACACTTTTATGTGTATGTGGCTAAAAAAAGGAGCTTGGATTCAAGAGAAAAAGTGTGTAATTGTATCCAAGGTAACTCTCTCCACCTTCTCTCATGCATGGATGTGTGCTTAACTTGTCTTAGAATGTGTGTGTGTATTTTCAAGCTATGAAAAGTATGCTAGCATGATTTCATATGCCATGGTTTCATGATAAAATATTATGTTTCTAAATGATGTCATGATATTTGTTTGGGTTTGCTTGAGTGTGGTGAGTCCAAGAACCCTTAGCCATGGTGAGGATGAGCTAAGAACCCTTAAGATTGGTTGAGATAAAGCAAAGAGTCTCCCAATAGTATGATGGACTCCTAAGAGCATGGTTGAGTCCAAGAGTTTCTTAAAGAATGGGCGAGGCAAGTGCAAAATCCATAAGAAAATGGGTGAGGCCAATCCACTTGCTTGGCAAGCCTTTGTATGCTATGAGTGACTTTTTCAAATGTTAAGAATGCTTCTTGAATGATTTCACATGTCCATATGCCATGCATGCATTTATAAGACTTGTTTTACATCCATTATGTGCGATTGAATGGGAGATGAGCTATTGGGATTCTTTAACTCACATTCTCTCCTCTCCAATGATCTAACATGCTAGGTGGACAAAAGGAACAAGGCAATGAGAGCCAACAACCTTGAAGGAAAGAGTTTGACAACAAAGTGCTTGAATTTTATTACTTTAAAGCCATATTGTTGTCAAAAGATGTAACCCATGCTTGTATATGGTCTACGACCTTTGGAATATATGTAATTATGATAATATATCATGTAGAAATGAAAGTATGTGTTATGTGAATGATAGAATGTGAATAGAGTATATATGGCAAAGATAGCTTCATGAATGAGTTTATGGAAATGTATATAAGTGTGGGTTAAATGGCCAAAATGAGATGTATGGATTTTGGGACCATTTGGGTAGCTTAGATAAGTCTTGATTATTCTTTTAGATTTGCCCAAGAGGTGCCAAACCCCATGGAAGACTAATGACCAAATGGGAACTCTATGTCACTTTTTGCCTAAATGAACTCTTTTTGATCTAAAATTTGGCATGCAATTAGGGTTTATTAAAATATTTTTGAGAAGTTAAAGTATAGAATTTTCGGAGGTCCACAGAATATTTGATAAATTTTCAAAGTTGGAAAATTTTTGGTTTTGGTTTGATATACTGTTCACTTGGTTTGAAAATAAAATCTATTACATAGGGCTCAAATGATGTCCAATTATTACAAAATTTTATAAAGAGAAACTAAATATTCCCAGTGACTTTTGCCAACTAGAAGTACCTCATTTGGATGTCTAAAGAGGGAAATATGAATTTTCTAAGTTTCTGTCCAGTATTAGGGAATCCACCTGATCTTAGTCACTGTTTGATTGGATTTCGAGGTCTGGAAGTACCTAAACTGGTCTAGAGTTATTTTTTTCCTCTAGCTAATATCCTCCAGATTGGTATCATTTGCATAGATTGGAGTATTTTGAAATTAATTGGACATTTTTGAAATTTTCTGTAGAAACTTGTGACAGTACCAGGTGACAGCCAAACCTCTGGACTTTTTTTAATGTTAAACTCTTTTTGTGATAGATGTTATGGTCTAGACATATTTTTAACATGAAGTAGACATGTGTAGCTTTCTAGAATAGCCAAGAACATATGATTTTTATTTTTTTAGAATTAGTTATGATTTTCCAAAATTTGTGATAGAAATGGCAAATTCTAGCCGAGAATGTCAGCATGAGTTTTATGCTTCCCTTTGACTTCCACGAGTTATAGGCCACTTTTGGTGATGGATTTGAGTTATATCTATGTAATTAAATATGAGAATTTATGTATGAGCTCACACAGCCCACGTGACACTGAATGAAGTTTTTAAACATGATGCAACGTAAGGAAATGTATTATTTTGATTCCTTTTTCCTTACTCTTTCATGGAATTGATGATGTAAAGCATGTGAATATCATGAAATGAGTTAAAAATATATGGTATTACAATTACACCTCATCACTTTCTCCAAACTTCCATTTGCAGAAAAATGGGCAGCAATGGCGTGACATTAAGAGGGGAGAGAGAGAAGATGTTTAAGCTTCTGTTTAGGTAAGTAAATGACCCCATTTCATCCTGAGCCAGTTAGGAAAGTTGTTCCTCTCTCTAAGAGCTCTCTAATAGTGATTTTATTTTCTTGAAAACCTAAAGATTCATGTCTAACCCAAGCCAAAAAGGAACCCTTTTCAAAAAATCAATCGATGGAAAATAATCTACACGAAGAGAACTCTGTTTTAAAGTAAGACTTCACTTGAAACACTTGCAAAATATTGTATTTCCAAGCCATTTAAGCTTCGATCTAGAGAGAAAGTGAGGAGGAGAGTTTTTCTTTATGTGTTCTTAATGGACCTAAGGGCTATGGAATGTGAGGATTAAGAATATACAACTAGAATTGAAAAGGGTGCTTTAGAACGCAAGTTATGGAATTTAGGGTTTTGATTGCACCTTGAACTCTACCATGAACCCAGCCATATTTTATGATATTTAAGTGTTCATATGAGTTCCTAAGACACCAAAAGAGCTTCCTACATGATTCTCCCATCAAAGGAAGCAAAGAAACTCCAAGGATGCTAAGAAGAGTATATACTTCGACCTATAGTAGAAATGGCACCTAGGGGTAGTCTTAATTTGTTCTAAGCTTATTTTTGAGTCATGTATGATAGGAGAGTATGAGAAGAAGCCATGAAAAAATTTTAGAAACCATAGAAAGTGAGATGGCCTTGTATGTTCTATATTATGGCTTAAAGAAGCAACACCTAGCTAGGCTCCTTAATTTAATTGTGTGATGACTCCAAGATGTTTAAATGGAGTCAAAAATCATAAATAGATGGAGAGAATGGAGGCAAGATGATATTTTCCAAAGGTTGCTTCATTAAGTGCATTATGGAACCATAAAAGAGCCTTATAAGTCACATAGATTTTCTAATGAATATATAGCCTTAGAATTTAATTCAAGAGTATAATTGGCTTCCATATGATGTGTCTAGGCTAAGAGAAATGATCTCCACCTTTTTGGGTGTGTGAGGTCAAGGGAGAGGACTCAAGGTTCAAGGAAAAAGTGCGTGAATGCAAGCAAGGTATCTCTCTCCATCTTCTCTCATGCATGAATGTGTGCTTACATTGTCTTTGAATATGTGTATATATGTTTTGAGCTATAAAAATTATTTAGCATGAGCTTTTATTCCATAGTACCATGATGATGTTTTATGCATGCAAATGACGTTTTATATGCTTGCTTTGGTTTGCTTGAGTGTGGAGAAGCCAAGAACCCTTGAACTTAGTTGAAACAAAGAAAAGAGTCTCTCAAGAGTGAGGTTAACTCCTAAGAGTGAGGTTGACTCTCAAGAGTAAGGTTGAGTTAAAAACCTCTTAAAGAAATAGGTGAGGCAAGTCCAAAATCCACAAGTGAATAGGTGAAGCTA
The DNA here is from genome assembly GCA_026724425.1 of Erythrophleum ivorense. Classification (NCBI taxonomy): domain Eukaryota; kingdom Viridiplantae; phylum Streptophyta; class Magnoliopsida; order Fabales; family Fabaceae; genus Erythrophleum; species Erythrophleum ivorense. The sequence goes on along the minus strand of JAIUCV010000025.1, from coordinate 3,779,013 downwards.
ATCCACTTACTTAGCAAGCCTATAGATGCCTTGTATGACTTACTCACATGCTAAGATTGCTTCTTGAATGTTCATGTTATTTAATATGCCCATGCATGTATTTGTAAAACATGATTTTCATACTTTATGTATGGTTGAAATGGGAGATGAGCTATTGAGATTCTTTAAATCTCATCTCCTCCTCTCCAATGTCTTAACATGCTAGGTGGAGCAATTAAGCAAGGCAATGGAAGCCACTAAGTCAAGAAGAAGGAGATTGATATCAAAGTGTATGAAAATGCCTAGTTTATCTCTTTTATAGCCATACACATGGCATATGGTATAATTCCATGATGAAATTGTTATGTAATCATTTGAATATGTGTAAATACCCATATATTGATGAATGAATGATGTTTGATGCTAGATGAATGATAATGTAATTTTTAGGTATTGAATGGCAAGAGAAAGTGTATGGAATCTTGTGTATGGCATGGGGTGAGAGAGTGAGATTTTGATTTTTGGGCTTATGAACCTTTGAGACAAGTTTAGAGAGACATTTTGGTTCATTCCCACGTGCTCAAGTGGTCATGGTTGCTTTAGAACTTGAAATGGACCATTTGGACCCCTTATATGACACAAAATGAGCCATTTTGCAACCCAATGTCAAGATCTGACCAAATGAACGCATTTACCCATGAAATTGGGCACACATGTAGATCTTATCCAAATTTTTTTGGAAAGCCAAAGGATAGATTATTTAGAGCTCCATGGAATTAATTATGAATTTCTAAAATTACCATTTTCTGTTGAACTGATACAGGTACTATTCATATGGTCAAAATTTTGGACTATATCATTCGTAAGCCAAATGATGTCTAATGCTTATGAAATTTCATAGGCATAAATTAGACATGATAATATTTCCATGGCCACTAAGATCACCCCAATTGGACTTCTGAGCAGAGAGATATGAATTTTTGAAGTTGGAGATTAGTACCAGGGTTGACAACTGACCTCTGGTACTATTCCATTAGTTCTTGGTGCCTAGTAGACTCTATTGTGGTCTGGATTTATTTTTATCATAAAGTAGACATCTGTAGCTTTCTAGAATGGTATAGTATGCTTGATTTTGATTTTTTTTAGAATTAGTTATGATTTTTCAAAATTTAGGCACAAAATTTGAAAAACTAATCCAAGGCTACACTAGTGTATTTTGTGTATTTGCTCCCTTTGCTCGAGGTATGGATCATCTCTTAAGCTTGTTATGAGTGGTCTTTAGGTATTTAAATGTGAGAATGAGAAGGATGAGTCCATATGTTCCATTGGGCTCTAAGAGAAATTTTTTACCCGTGGAGAAAGGCATTTTGGTTTATGATTCCCTTTGCCATTATGTTGCTTCCCACAGAATTTACATGAAATGAGGCATGGGATTTGCTTGAGTTGACTGTTAAAGTTATGGTGTTACATTGACACTTTTTTTTGTATGAATAGGGGACTAACTTTTATATTTTTTTGTTACATGGGGATTTCTTTAAGGTAGTTTAGAATGAATCCCTAGTGATAGTTTATAGTCTATACTTATCACATGCTGCTTTATTACTGAACTTTTTAACAATATGTATTAACAATGGTTTATTTCTACTGTATTTCATAATCCACTATGCTATATAGGTTTAGTTAACCTATAATAAAGAACTTCTATTATAAAGAAATGATTAAAAGGGAAAACGTAATTAGATATAAATTAATTAGAATTATTAGTTGAAATAAATAAATTAACGAAAAATAATTTACTAAAAATAGGTAATTAACAAAGGTGTTACATCTACCATTATGTTTGAAAACATTCAAATGAAGGAAAAACACAACTTTATAATCTATTCAGCAAAGTGATTTCCTTTTATATTATGATATCCTTAACAAAGTTGAACTTTGTGTTAATGTGTTCAACTTTGCTATGATATTTGGGGTCCTTAGTGTAAGCTATGGTTACTTGGCTATCACAATAGAACTAGATCTTTTAGTCCACTAACAATATAAGAAAAAAGGGAAATAGTGAGGGAGCATTCCCTCACTATTCTATCACTATCATCAACCTTGATACCATTGCTAGAGTTAAACCAATGGCACTGAAGCAAAAATACTTTACTTTAGACTCCTATATATGATAACTCTATGATCTCCAGTTCATCTTTACTATACAAACTACCCTTTATTCAAATACCACTATTCATGGTCATTTTATTTTAACTATATTATTTTGTGTAGAATGTATATCCATGGACTATCATGCCATTTATAGCACTTCATTTGCTTTGTCAAACTAGAGATTAAGTTTTAAATCATTAGATTATCAACTCCACCCATATATACAAAAGGACCATTAAGTGACTTAGTTATAAGATAGACGTGCTATATTACTATGCTAAAGATATAAACTTACAAGTTGTTTAAGCCATTTAGCAAATTTTACAATACAATGTTTTAATATTTCATCATGCATGATATTATTGTTTTATTTTCTAATTAAGTCTTCAAATTTCCTAATGAATGAAAGTATTGCCAAAATTATGAATTGTGATAGATAGATTAGACTAATTAACTAAGATATATGTGTAAGTTACTAGAGATAAAGCCTAATTTCAGTGCAGTTGATCAAAACATATGTATGGAGACCAAGAAAGCCCTATGTTTATGAGGAACTTTATGCAAGATCTCTAAATGGCTCAGTAATGATGTAAAACTACAAATAAACACTAATTAAATTTGTCATCCCTACCATCATCATTTTGTAGAACCTAAGGCAAAGTTGGAGATATTTTTAAGTACATATGCCTCATAAATGGAGCCCTTGACTATAGTCTTGTTATTTTACTATCCTCTTTAGATACAACATGCTCCTTTCAAATGGATACATTCACTTATATTTCACAGGGCTTCTAACTTTAGCCTTATACAATAGATTCATTACTAGATGTTCCATGACATTGAAGAATACAAAGGGAAATTTTTTTTTCTAACTTGCAAACTTTTTCAACAATGGACCCTTATACATTCTTGATGTTAGACACTCAAATCTCAGATGCACCAATTCCCTAAAAAAAGGCTGAGTTTAGTTAATGTTCCCTATATTAGTTTTGACAATATGTCACGAAACTCCAATAGAATTAATTATTGTACAAACACATGATAGTCATGACCTTTTATCCTATATATTTTCTCCTCATCTATGTTTATATGACACCTAAGATATGATGCATATCCAGTTCAAAATTTTAGTTGATTAATCCACTAACAAACTTTTTTTTTTAATGGTATAAGTGTAGCATCCCTAAACTTAGGATTTTCTAATTATTTAGTATTTTATGTAATGAATTTATTGAGCATTAATAAGATGAGTTTGAATAAAGTAGCTTCATATATGAGAAGTATAAGTTGAATAGGACCCATAGAAATTTTTAAGATTTTAGGTGGGTTCAAGGGGCCCAGGGGCAAAATCATAATTTGTCACATGGACAAACTTTGATAATTTTTCTAGAAGAAAGGGGAATTTAGAACTAGTCCAATATATATATATATATCAATAGTTAGGAAATAATGTGTAGAAAATTATAAAATTCATTGCATGAAATTTTAAAATCCTTAGGACCAAAAAATGGCCTCGAACAATTACGAGCTTATATGGAGACAAACTAAACCTCTAAGCTCGAGTTAACTTTCTCAAGAAATTGGGCATAGAAAGATCTACTAGATGGTAGTGACAGAATCTAGAAATATAGAGTTATGAAGAAGATATAAGTGAAAAATAAATAGAGGTGCTTGTCTATTACGTCACTACTAGAGGCAAAACGATCATTTGGACCTTAAAATAATAAAATATTAGAAAAATAAATAATATTTAAATATATAGTTGGAGACATTAAATGGGACCCATGTAGGCCTAAATAATATTAAAATATAGTGGAGAACTCAGAAAACACATATTAAATAAAATATTATGGAGAACTTACAAAACGGTGGCAATTTTGTAAATTTTAATTGGAAAGAGCTGACATGGCATCGTGCAGCTGGGAAGGTGCTGATGTGGAGCCATGGAGTTGGAAGAATGCTAATGTGATGCCATATGTGAAGAAGAAACTGGAAACTGGAAGAGAATTTTGGAAATTGCACAAACTACAAAACAATTATGTAGTCTTACATCAGTAAATCTTAGTAAATCTCATGCATTACAAAAAAGTTATCCCTGACATTAGTATGACATAGACGCTGGCTTAAGCAGCATTAAATACAACCTTATCTTCACACATTACAAAAAAGTAACTATACTTAAAAGTTAACCGTAGTTAAAATCTAACGGCTAATATTCATCCGTAAAATATGATATGATCTAAACTATTGATGCAATCCAATGGCTTAGATTTCCTTACCTTAAGATCAAATCACAACCCTTGATCTAATATAGAGGCCCACATTTAACTCTCATTTCAAGGTTAAAATCTAACCATCCATTTGATCTAAAGACCAAGATCTTCCACCTTAAAAGTTGATTAAATCTTAGCCATTCAGTTGTAAATAAAATATACAAAACACACACACCCTTCACGCCATACTCACACACACACACAGTTTGCCTAAAACAAGATGGAAAAGAAGAAGGAGGAGCTCAGCCTAAGGGAGGAGAAAAGGAATGAGAAAGAGAGAAAGAAAAGCTGTTGGAGGAAATCAAACACTGCGAAATCAAGGTAACATAGATAGACTTTCGTCTTCTTAGTTTTTCTTCTATTTTTTCCTAAGAAATTTTCTCTTCTCTTCCTCTCTAATTTTTGACTATGGCAAGTAAGATAGGAAATTTTGTTGTTTCCATGAATTCAAGCCAAGAAAAGATGGAGAAATCATATATATGGCTTATGGATTCATGTGATTCAAGAAAATTTCTATTCTTGGCAATTTTTCTACAAACCATGAAACTTTGTATTTCAAAAAGCCATGGGAGAAATTGAAGAGAAAATAAATGGGGAAATAATAGGAGGAAGACTAAGGAAGAGAAAGATTAATATAACTTTGATTTTCATGAAGAAATTGGCAAGAAACCCTTGAATTTTAACTTGAGAAAATTGTAGAATATACATAAAATTTCTAGAAATTAATTAAGGGCTTTTGTTTATCTTCCTTGAATATGTATGTGTGGCTATTTGGTGACATGAAAACAAAGCAAAATCATATATCTTCCATGGTGTATAGGTTTGACCAACACATGTCCATATACCTTCCATGTGTGGCTATTTGGTGACATGAAAACGAAGTAAAATCATATATCTTCCATGGTGCATAGGTTCGGCCAACACATGTACATATACCTAGGGAAGAGTTTTTCAAAATCCAATTATATTAGGTTCATCTACATAAAAAATAAGGCCTATAGTAAAATTTTGGTGAATTGTGGATCATTATATAAAAAAGTCAAATTTTTGAGAAAAGTGTTGACCAAGAAGTTCTTGAATTTTTACTTATGTTATTTGACATGTTTTGGATGATTTTTGTGGCCTAATATGTCTACATGTTGTCTAGATTATGCTAATATTTATTTTTTGAATTTTGGAGCCCATTTGTGATCGTTAGAAATTTATGCAGCATTATGTCAAGAATGAAATATGTGATAACATATGTTCTAAATTTGCACTGTTCGCTGTATTGATATACTGTCTGATTTCTTAGCTTGGATAATATGTTACTTATTGTTTGATTTTATAATTATTGGTTTTTTGGTAAAGGACTAACCTTTGTTTATATATATAATATGGCAAAGTAGCCTTGTTCAAGGGATAAGCCCTGTGTGTGTCAGAGTTGGCCACTAGGGAGCTGTTGTTGTGTTGAATATCTAATTTTAATTAAGAAAGATACTTAAAAATATCTAAATTATTAATTAGAACCAATGAAGGCCATTTGGATATTTTGGACTTATTTTGGACCTATTGGGCTTTATTGAGCCTTCCATATACCTGAACGAGCCTTTTTTGGCTATATTGGACTTTATTATGTACTTTGACGTTGGACCCTGATTTATGGATTATTTTGGAAACCAGATGGGCCCCAAGACAAATCTAGACTTAGAAAAGTGAAAAGATAATTTTAAGTATTGAAATATAATTTTTTAGATTTTAGTATGCTGTTACGCTATCAAGATTATTTATTTATGCACAGAGTTATGCAAGGTAGTTCTTTCCCAAATATACCTATTATATCTTGATCAAATGATGGCTTGGATGACATATTATTATTATATTTTTATATAACTATCCTTGGCTATCTATTGAGGGATGCCTTAGTAAAGGATGTAGGGGTGAGGTTGTTATGTCATGGCAATGAAACATGAGCTAAGCTTGAACCTACCAAAGCCAGTGCAACATGATCTAGGTATTGAGCCTAGTAGTCTCCAAGGCCTAATGGTCAAGAGGGAATAAATATTGTTTGTTATATTCTCTATATTCTATACATTTGGAAATCTCGTGATATCTTGCAATTGCTGAATATTAATTCTGTTGAGATATTTTTTGTATTTTATTCATGTTCTATTTTTATACGCAACATGTATGTTTACTTTGTTAATTTATATTCATGTTATAAATTGCTAAAAGGTATATCTCTCTGTTTATATTATTTGGTAAATTAATTTTCTTCATAAGCCTTTCGTTCATATTACTTGTTGTTTGTCAGAATTATAACTTGACTTTTCTTCATGGATATTATGTCTTATTAATCTTATCTATATTACTGAGAAAATTATTTCTTACTTTGTTGTGGTTTATATTTTTTTTAGATGCCTGCCTACAGAATAACATTAGAACTCCAGGCAGAGCGGATCTAGTTCCCATAATGGGGGTGGACATTTGTCGTTCACAACATTAGGATTCATGTGTGTGAAGAATTAGTTTATGCGATACCCATTATATTCATGGAGACAGGCAAGGAGAATCCTCCTTTTCCCACAAGAGGGATGCCTCCTCTATTTCCATGAATAAAAACTTCGAACTAATCTTGACGTGACTTTTTAGTGAGAATAGGGAACTGACCTTTTTGGTCATTTTCGTTATTTGGAGATTTTCTTATTGGGTAGTTATAGGATAAATCCCTATTGATATGATGTGATTTATACTCATATGGCCCCACTCCCCTATGTTGGAACTCTTAAACCTATTTGTAGTAATTGTAGTTTATTTTCATATTCCGCTACTTTATAGAGTAGATTTTATTATGAAGGAATAATTAAAATAGAAAAAGGCAATTAAACTCCAATTAAGAAATTTTTGTTTAAAAAAAATTACTAAAAAAGGATAATTAGAAGAGGCTTTATAGTGAGGATGTATATGGCCTTTAATTTTTTACACTCTTTAGTATCATTGGTCAACTTTAAGCTAGTTGTTTGCATGTCATCTTTATATCTTCCCATGTGTTTGCTTTGATTTTCATCTTGCCTTTTATGTCTGTGATAATGTTGAAGATATTATCAATCATAATCTTCTCTATGTACATGACATGAAGGTTGTGTTGTATGAAGTTTGTGCATTAATAAGGCAAATTCTAGAATATGCTTATCTTACCCTAGTTATGATCCCTGGCAAAGCTAGCTTGCTTTTATGGACCTTATTGCACTCCAAACATAATCTCCTATAATTGTCACACTCTATTGAAGATGTTTGCCTTGCTTAACCAATTGGGTGGCAAATACTTCTTCATTATGGATTTCATGAATAAATTTCTATCATGGCAAAAGGGATGCTCAAGAGCTAGATATTAGCAATGGCAATTAAACCAACAACATGTCTGGCCATGCTTCAACAAGAATGACTTGGTATTCTCCATGAAGTAAGGACAAGTAAGCCTTCGATGTATGCTCTAACCAAACAACATCTTATAAATGGGGAAGTCATTAATGGTCCACAACAATGCCGCCTTCATGTTAAAATTTTGCTTAATTGCCACATCGTAAATGTTGAACCTGTATCACCATCATTTCTAGCTCTCTTACATGCTCATATGAGGCATAGGAAGAATAAGGTAAGAGCTTCCTCATTGGATTTATACACTTTCTTAGAGTTGCGACATGGTTAAAAATTCATTTCAGTGTCACATGGACCGTGTGAGCTCACTCTATGCATCCTCATATTTAATTGCACCCTTACAACTCATTTCAATCTCAAAAACATGCTTTTAGCCCATGAAAACCAAAAAGAGATATGAGACATGTATATTCATTTTTGGCCAGGCTTGGCCTCATTTCTGGGCAAAGTTTGGAAATTTATAATTAAATCTAGAAAAATAAAAAACATACAATTTTGGTCATTCTAGAAATCTTAGGATGTCTACTTCATACTAAAAATATGTAGAAGTCTTAAAATCCCACACACACAGAGTTTAACATGCGAAATCATCTGGAGGATGGAGTGGTCCTGATACTGTCACAGTTTACTGATATGAATTCAAAAATGTCTAACTAATTCCAAAAAAATCAAATGCATGCAAATGATACCATTATGGAAATATGTGGATATTAACTAGAGATGAAAAATTCCTCTAGATCAGTTCATCAAGCCAAACTCTCATAAATTGATGGAACAGTACCTCTGGCCAGGCAAGATGACTGATACTAGGCAGAACCTTCGAAAATTCATATCTTCCTCTCTAGACCTCCAAATGAGGTGCTTCTAGTTGATACAAGTCACTGTGACTGTCTAGTTTCTGTCTATAAAATTTTGTAGCCATTGGACTACATTTGCCCCTCGGATGACACAATTTCACAACTGACCAAATGAACAGTGCTGATGCAAAATCTGAAATTCTGATACCAACTTTGAAAAATCATAGAAAATTACACAAACCTCAAAATGACCTAATATTTAGTTTCCCAAAAAGCTCTAGACAAGATCTAGCCATGTGCCAAATTTCAAGGCAAGAAGAGGTCATTTGGTCAGACTTGGACATAAGGGGGCAAAGTGCCACTTTCCTTTGCTAAAAGAGGGCTATTAGGGTTCAACTTTGCTTCTCCTACCTCTAAGGCTCTATGAGCACATGGGAAAGCTTCAACATAGGCTATCAAACATGGCTATACTATCTAACACCCAGATTTGGCAAAACTCACTCTCCCACACCAAGACATACACCATGTACGTAATGCCAAGATCTTACTATTCATAACAAAACTTGCTACATCATTCAAGATGGTTCTAATTCTCATACATATATGATAAATACATCTATTTACAAGTATTCATAAGTGACTACAACATGTACATCATTAGATTACATCCCTTAGCAATATAATGGTGACAAAATGGCGATTTTATAATTTTTTCACCGAACTCCCTAGCTTCAAGCTTGGTAGCTCCCATCTCTTGTCTCACTTGGTCCACCTAGCATGTTAGGATGGTGGAGAGGGGGAGTGAGATTCAAAGAATCAAAAGAGCTCATCTATCATTCAATCATACATAAAGCATGCAAACAAGTCTCATAAATGTATGTATGGGCATATTAGCATGTGAAATCATAAGAAAAACATTTTCAACATTTGAGTAGGCCATACATAACATACAAAGGCTTGTTAAGCAAATGGATTAGCTTCACCTATTCACTTGTGGATTTTGGACTTGCCTCACCTATTCCTTAAGAGGTTCTTAGACTTAACCTTACTCTTGGGAGTCAACCTCACTTGTGGGGGACTCTTTACTTTGTCTCAACCAACTTTAGGGTTCTTGGCTCATCCTCACCATGGCTAAAGGGTTATTGGCTTTTCCATACTCAAGCAAACCAAAGTAATCACATAAAACATCATTGAAATACATAAGGCATCATCATGCTAGCATAGTTTTCATGGTCTAAAATATACATACACATATGCAAGACAATGTAAGCACCCATCTATGCATGAGAGAAGGTGGAGAGAGCTACCTTATTGGCTAATCACAAGCTTTCCCTTTCAATTTATCTCCTCCCTTGTTGATTTCACAATCACCACTAGATAGGAGTGCTTCTCTTGAGCCTAGACACACAAGAGTATGGAATTACTTTCTCATAACTTAACACTTATTCACAAAGCTAGGGGTTTCTCTATAGCAAACCTTACCAAGCATATAAGAAACTAGGGATTCTTTCTCTCTCTAAAAGTTCACCAACTATCCTTTCTCTCTCAAGCTCTCAAAAAAAGAAAGCAAAGAGGAGGAAGTGAAGATACATGAGTTTCTTGCTCCCTCTAAGTCAGAACAAAACTTTCTTACTCAGCAACCCATGGAAAAGGGAGCTTAGAAGGAGAAGAATAAAATCAAGAAGAAGGAGCATGAAGAGCTTTAAAGGTTCTCACCTTTCTTCCTTAGCTTCCTTTCCTTCTTTCTTGGTTTCTCCTAGTTTCCCTCTCTCTCTCAAGCTTTTTTCTGTGCTTAGACGAAGCTTAAGTTAGTTTAGAGAGAAAGGATGAGTTGGGGAGCTTTAAGAAGTCAAATTCTCTTTTTTCATGTTTTTCCAGACTTACCCTCGTTATAATGAAGAATAACCCTCGCTGTGGCGAGCACGTAGCAGTCCCAGACCCTTATTTTCGCTATGGCGCGCTACAACGAACAACACCCTAGTTTTTGTATGGGGTGCCCACGCTCGCTATAGCGAGAAGGCACTCTCGATATAGCTAGACCATTTCTCGCTATAGTAAACAGATACATTCGTTATAGCTAGGCTATAGCTAGCAGACTTAGAAAATTTTTAGCCCTTCAAAAATTTTTCATTTTTTTTCTTCTTTTTTTTTTGGTTATTACAGAACCCATCTTTTCACAACATTTTTAAGTCATTAGTTAAGGGCCTTACATATGCATCCAAAAGCTTACTAGTGACTTTTACCCAAGAATTACCAAGGGCACTAAATGGATTGAACATATTCGTGCAATGACCAAGGTGAACAATTCAAGTCTTGCTAGCAAATATAAAGCAAGTAACATCAAAATATTTCTAAGCCTTTGCATCTAATGAATGATTGATACACCCTTCATTCTCACAGACTCCTTCATAATGGCAATGCATCCACTGTGTAGTACTCTGAGATATGAACAAATGCTAGAGTCTTAGAATAATGGAAAAATACTACAACATTAAGAAAGGGACATCTTTCTAATTCCTTCCACTTTTGACCATTAATTTAAGTTAAGGATGCTAGCACACTAAAAAAAAATAGTCTTCTCGCTATACAATGATTAAGGCATGCATCTATTGTAACAACCAGAAAAGAGGAAAGAGAAGAAATGAGAGAATAAAAGAGAAAGAGGAAGCTGGGAAATTTTCGAAGGCTGAAAATTTTCTAAGTCTTCTCGCCATAGCGAGAAATAGAGTCGCCATAGCGAGAATGCCTCCTCGCAATAGCTAAGATGTTCCTAGCTGTAGCGAGTGCGACATTCCATACAGAAACCAGGGAGTTGCTCGCCATAGCGGCGCTATAGCGAAGGCAGAGGTCTGGAACAGGCCGAGCTCGCCGTAGCGACGCCATAGCGAAGGCGAAAGTCTGGAACTTGCACGAGCTCGCCGTAGCGAGGGTGATGACTTGCCATAGCGAGAGCGGTCCAGAAAAGCGTAAAAAGAGAGATTTTGACTTTTTAAAGAGTCTAAACTTTTCCTTTCTCTTAGAACCGAACTGAGCTTCGACCAAAGAGAGAGAAGAGAGCGGTGGAGAGAGAGAGAGAGGCCAAGAAGCAAGGAGATCAAGCAAAAAGGTGAGTAAGCTTTAGATTTCCCTAGCTTTTCTCCTTAGCTTGTTGTCTTCTCCTCTTGCTTTCTCTTTCTACGGTTTTAGAAGCTGAGTTAGGAGAGGTTCAGAAGAGGGAAATAGGAAAAACTACTCTAGAAGGAGGGTAGAACTCATTTAGCCTCAATTCTTCTTCCTTGCTTTCTTCTTGGAGAGCTTGAGAGAGGAAGGAAAATGAGTAGAGTTCTAGAGAGAGAATCCCTAGATCTGTGAGGGTAATGAGGGTTTAATTTGATGAAGAGTCTCTTTTAGCTTTGTGGGAGTCATTGAAGCTATGAGAGAATAACTTGATGCTCTTGTTATGCCTAGGCGCAAAGGAAGAAACTCCACCTTGTTGTGAGTGTGAAATCAAGGAGGGAGAGGAGAAATTGAAAGGGAAGACTTGTGTAATCCGAGAAGGTAGCTCTCTACTCTATTCTTGGTTGTGTAATAGTCATTATATGTTGAGTATGTGCTTGAATGATGAGATATGCCATTGATTTTTGCCTTGATGTCTCGGTACCAACATGCTTATGATATAATTGTGGAAATCGCTCGGGTGAAGTGGTGCCGAAAGTCCCTTGAGACGGGTGAGGAGGAGCCAAAAGTCCCTAAACCAAGGGTGAGGCCGATCCAAAAGTCCTAAAGCTTGGGTGAGGCTAGACCGAAAGTCCCTAGAGCCTAGTTTTGGCATTGGTTTGATTTCCATGGCATGAAACACATATGTTGTGTTATGATGATTTATTTGCATGTTTGACTAGTATATGCCTTGATTGCATCTTGAATGAGTATGAGCTATTGAGATTCTCCCGAATCTCACCCCCCTTCCCCTCCCATCCTATTATTCAGGTGGTGTTCAGGGAGAGGCGAGCACACCTCACGAAGCCTAGAAGAGCATAGTTAGAATGATGTATAGCTTTTTGGTTGTTTTGATGTATAAGGTGCCAAAATGAAGATGCACCTCTCATTTTTGAGTTGTAACTATATGAGCACATGTAAATGTATGTACAAATGATGTATGGATAGTGAAAAGAGCCAAAGTAATGAGAATGCATAAAGTTGGCCTTTTGAGACTCATATGAAATGGTGTATTCTCTTCCATAGCATAGTGAAATTGGAATGTATGATGATTTGGATTACTTAGATAATTCATATATGCTATGTTTGTACTTTTAAATTTGCCCAATAGAGGTTAGAGCATGTGGGAGGTCATTTAGGCCCGTTTGAACCCCATGTGATGCTAAATTTGCCATTTGGGTGAGCTCCGTCAAAGTATGACCGGATGAGCTCTTCTTGTTATGAAATTTGGCATGCCTCTAGAGTCTATTAATAGCTTCTTGAGAAGCTAGAGTGGGTAATATTTGGAGGTCTAGAGAATATTTGATGAATTGTTGAAATTGGGAATTTTCAATGTTTTGGTCATGGTACTGTTCATTGAGTCCGAAAATGAAACCATGCCACTCATAGACCAAACGATGTCCAAATGTCATGAAACTTTAGGAGAATAAACTAGATATCCACAGTGACCTGTACCAACTAGAAGCACCTTAATTGGAGGTCTGTAGAGAGAGAAACGATTTACTGAAGTTCTGTATCAGCATCAGGGAAGTTTCTGACCTTCGTTACTGTTTTATCAGGTTTCGAGGTCTTAGAACTCCTGAACTGATCTGGACTTATTTTTATCCTCTATTTAACATCAGTAGCTTTCCAAATTGGTATAGTTTGCCCTGATTGGATTTTTTTGGATTTAATTACGGATTTCCGAAGTTCATGACAGTAAACTGCATCAGTATCAGGGACAGCCGGACATCTGTTCCTATTTCGATGTCAATGAGGGTCTAAACCTTGAGATGGAAGTAGGGAGTTATTTTTAGTGTGAAGGTAACATCCCAAGCTTTCCAGAGATCTATTATTTGCTTGATTCCCATTTTTCTAGAATTAGTTGTGATTTTCCAAAGTTGGAGCCAGAAATATGATTTATGGGCCCGATTGAGAAATTGTATTTTCTGAGTTTTTGGCTTCTTACCCGTGGTTTGTGAGTTGTTAGAGACTATGTACAAGTTGTATAAATGGTGTTTGAGTAGAGAATGTGAATGATGGGTTCACAGGACCCACGGGGCAAAATATGACCGGTTAAACCCCGACTTTAAGTAGTGAAATGCCACGGTTGCGGTCATTTTCCGGGGAAATCATATGGAATCACGTCTAGAGGGAGGTTAATTGGAATGAAGTCAGTAAGGTGTTACATCTATCTTTACATATCCTAACCTTAGCTTATTCACCATCCATTTAGACTTGTAAACATTTTCTAGCAACTTCTCTCAATCAAGAAGCATACTCTTAATTATGACAATCATACAATCTAATAACTCTCACTCATGTTGAACTCATACTTCAAATTTAGGAGTTATGTCATTGCTGACAACTTATTATGACTTACACAATTGTCCCATAGTGGTTTGTTAGCTTTCCTTAGCAAGTTAAAGAATTTATGCACTGACTCATACAATTTGTCTTTAAACTCCCTTTCATCATAGTCAATATCATTGCCAAGTGCATTTGTAACCATTTCAACATAAGGATTCCTACTCTCTAATTTATCACTGATAACATTTGCAATTAAAGCACTATCTCCTCAACATTCCTTCTTATGACATGTTCGATTGAAATATCCATCCATAAACTTATATATATATAAGTGTTTTTTTATTGAGTATAATACCTTAATAAGGCTCTTGCACCTTCTACATGGACATAGAAGTTGACCCAAATAATTTGCCATTCCTTCATACTCATGTGTAAACTTAAGGAAATCAACAACTCCATTTACAAGATCTTTAGTTACTTAACCATTTGTGGGATTCCTTTTTGTAACATTTAACTTTAATCAGGTATCATAGCTTTTAAAAATTAGTTTATATCAAATACTTGTAAATACATTATTGCATAACATCATTTCTATTACGATAAGCTATGGTCTTATCCCATTTAAGAAGACACCTCTCCAAATCTAGTTAGTGGCACCTATAAAAATATCATGCCTTAGAAAAAATTTAATAGTATTTCCCCTTGGTCTCTTAAGTGCACGATAAGATCAAAGAAACACCAACCCTATCAAGTATGCATCTAGAGAACAAAAGGAAATGTAATGTCTAAAAATTTCAATAAGTATAATGCATGACATTTCTATAGGTACTACTATTTAGGTGTAGGAAAAAGTCTTTCTAAACTATTCAACATTAGACAATTCAAGATTCAATGTAATGAAACATGCACTAAATGGGATATGTGTGCTCATATATATCAAATCAATGGAAAACTAAGGTTTTATATGTTTTTCACATGACCTTAATATTTCTACTACAATTTTAATAGAGTTTTCACTAAATAATAGACTCTTCTAAAATTATACATATACATAATACAACTACTAAAAAGACTAAAATAAGTAAAATGGGAACTCACTTGTGAAGCTTTGTAAAATGAAACAAATCTTAGCATAGCCAACAATAATCATAGTGATAAAGGTGCTAAATATAAAGTGAAAAAAATCAACTGAAAGAATACAAAACAAAAAACCCTTTTAAGCAAAGGTGAACTTTCCTTTACATAGTAAGGGCAAAATCATGCCCTTGTTACAAATGAAGGAAGGGAAGGAAGGAGGGGAGAAAGAAATAGAGGGGCAAAAAAAACTAACTAATGGTTGTGTCGAGCAACCTCAAATAAATAGGTTGATTAAAGATTTATAGCTAGTGGCACAGCTTAGGTCATTTCCCAAAGAATTTTGATTCTCATTATCTATGAAAAAGTTCTCCTAAAGACATCAAATTAGAGGGGTTTAGGAGGATTTTGATTTACTAAAAATTTAAATGAATTAAAGAAATTAACAAGAACTAAAAAATTAAAACTAATTGCTCGCAACAATTAGACAAAGAATGGTAACTAGCTTTTGAATGAACTTCTTAGAATTCAATTATCTTTACTTCCTTTTAATATACCAAAACTTGGACTTAACTTCTTGCTTCTGAGTG
The DNA here is from genome assembly GCA_026724425.1 of Erythrophleum ivorense. Lineage (NCBI taxonomy): Eukaryota > Viridiplantae > Streptophyta > Magnoliopsida > Fabales > Fabaceae > Erythrophleum > Erythrophleum ivorense. The sequence continues at coordinate 3,763,248 of JAIUCV010000025.1, read as the reverse complement.
TATTCTTCATAAAGATTTTTGAATTACCATCTAAGACTCAAATTACTAGTTATCAAGGAATTTGCAACCATAAAGAACCATGAAAAATTAGCCATTTGAGTTAGGAATAAGAACACACCAAAATAGTATCTAAATGCTCATTAAAGTCACTAAATAATTCACTTAAAGATGCTAATCAACTAATTAGATTAAAGGTTTCCTCAAGTACAAACATCACACAAAAGTCTAGCCACTTAATACAATGACTATTATACCAAATAGCCTAAAACAAGAGGAATTAACTAGCAAATTGGATAGCCATTAATTTTGAAATTTCCACAAACACTTAGGCTTCACAATAAGTTTCCAAATGTGAAATTATAATCAAAATTATAGAGCAATTTAATCTAATACAATCAGCCGTCAAAACCTTCATTTAACAAGCTAAATCTAGCTAAATTAAACAAGGAAATTAATGCTAAAAGTAAAGGATAGAGAGACGAGAAATTAGCCAAATTAGGGATGAATCTTAGAGCTCAAATCTTCATCCATGGAAGTCACATTCTCAATTAGCTACCCAAGTAAATTTAAGCTTTTATTGAAAAGAAGAAGCCATCATTATCAAGCTTGATGGATGAAGAATTCTTTTTACATCTTCTTTAGTATGTTTTCCATAATTCTCCTCTACCTGGGCCTCCCCTTTTCTCTTTTCATGTGTTTTCCCCATTTTCTTTTCCAAACCCATGCTTTTCATATGTGTCTTTGTCCATTTTTCTGTTACTACTTGTGACAAGTACATGTTTATTTTTTTTCTTATTTCATGTTAGCTCAGCATGTGTGCTTCTCTTCTTATAACCTGTACATATGAGCTTGTGCTACCTTACATGATTCCCACGTGATCATGCTTCTCAACTTGAGACTCCTTCAATCAGCTTGTGCCTTCTTTTCCTCTTCATCATATTCTCACGTGTTTGTCTTAGTGGGCCAGCTCCATGTGTATGATTTCAAGCCAATGCATCTACATGTGTCTACTTTTCCTAATTCCATATAAAGCCTCAAGACTCCTCTCTCTACTATTTACATGTTTCTTCTCTATGTATCATTCATTCCTTTGTTCCTCTAAACCATATATCATCCTTCCATGTCAAAAAAGAACCTTCCTTTAGCCACAATCACGTGTCTCTCATGCTTCTTCCTCCCATAAATTTATGGCTTCATTTGTTGTTTCCATATCAGTTATTCCATGTAGTGTGTATAATGGAAAATGGAATGAACTATGTGTGATTCTTCTTTAGCCTCCACATGACTTCCTACATGTATGCTTCTTTTTCCCCAAGTCTTTAAATCTCTCTTTTCCTTTACTGTATGTCCTTCCATATTGTCTACATGCCTCTTTCCCCACAAACCTAAGACTCTCCTTCTTTCCCAGCTTCATCTTCCATGTGAGCTAATGTCATTGTGAAGCTCTTGCATAAATAAGTGAGTGCCATTAATGTGCAGTGTGAAATGGAAGAGAGTGAGCTGACCATGCATGGTAAAATGGAATCAATATGCTCGTGAATTGAGAGCTACGTGTAAGTGTAGAGGCTCGTGTTTGTCTACATGGAATAGCTATGCATATAAGTGTGTGCTAATGCATGTGTCACACCATTACATATCATATGTTAGAACTTGCTAAGTTAGAGGACCTTGTACTACTGACAGAAAACCTTGTTAACAAAGTCTCATATTTCACAATGCAAATTATAAGATCTTGTCGACAATATCCTAGACCTTATCTATAAGATGTTATCTCAGCCTTTAATTTGACATGGTTTAATGCTAACTCATCCTTAATATACTTGCTCAATTAGAAATATCACAAAGAAGCATGGAAATTGAGTTTAAGGTCAAGCATTGCAAGTTAGCATAAGTGCATCTTTCCATGCTATTCACATCTTTCTTAAGTTTTAACACTTAGTTCTAACCACATAAGGTTCATTTTGAGCTATAGGGGTCCAACCCTTAGTGTTTCTTTTTCTTGATTCATTTTCATCATAAACAAGTTTATTCATACTCATTTTAGCATGTTTAGCTCAAGGAATTTGCAAAATCTTCATAGGACCCGAATTGACAGCATGCACATAAACTCTGTACTAATTTTAAAAATTCATAACTAATTTTAAAAAATTCTAAATCATGCAAATTATGACTTTCTGAAAAGCTTATGACATTCTCTGACCACCATAAATCGAAACAAGGTCAATTATCCATTAAAACTAATGGAATAATAACAAGGGTCTATTTCTATTATTGTAGTAAACATGCAATTTTAAAAATTTATATCTTACTGTACAAAGTTCCAAATTGAGTGCTCTCAGCTGTGAAAAGCTTATGATGCCAACTACCTGCGTACAAAATTTCATGAGTAGTGGACTTCATTTGGGTCGCCAAAGACATCGAAAACCAGACTGTCTAGAAGCACAGTGCCATGACAGTTTCTGTATAATTTAACCAACTTTGAAAAATTATAAGATATTCCACAAAGCTCTAAAAATTATGTTTTTTGCCTTTGTATAAATGAGATCTATATGGTTGCCAAATTCCATGCCCAAACTCATTCATTTGGTCTAGTTTTGGTTTAGGGGTAAATTATGGCTCAAAATAGTAACCACATGGCTCGAAATGGTACCAAATGGCTCTTTACATGAACCATGACTATTTGAGTAAGTCCAAAAGTTCAAACACAATTTATAGAGGCATCATAATAGGTTTAAATCCTCATGGAACTCAAATTCATCATCCCACATGCATAACTACACATAGATATTACGATTCAAGGATGTCAAAATCACATATTCTTATGCATTTGGCTCCATATTCATTACATATAACATATTCTTGTACTTTTACACATGTTCAAAGGTTTACAACTCATAAAAAACTTATGCATACATACTTTGACATCAAATTACACAATATCTTATTCTATTATCAAAGTATCATCATTCATGCTCCATGGCTCCTATTCTTTGCTCTTTGGGCTTCACCTAGACAATGTTAGATGGAAAGTGAGGGAGAGTGAGATTCAAAAAATCCCAATAGCTCTTTCACTCTTCAAGTAAGCATACATGGCATATTATTATGTTAAAGAACACAAGCATGCACCAGAAGCTTCCAAGAATCAAATATCAACATGTTTTCAAGATCACATAAACATGGCAAGATCAAAATTAAGCTCTAGAGACTTTTGGTTTGTCCTCACCCAATTATTTAGGACATTTGGATTAGCCTCACCTATTTTCTAGGGACTTTTGACTTTGCCTCACTCATTCTAAGAGACTTTTGGCCTTGTCTCATGTAACATCCAATTATCTAGAAACGAGAGAAAACATGAGAAACGTAACGTATAGTTTCTCTATAAATAAACAAAACTCACTAGATACAAAAGGAAGTCCCCCGAAATGATATAGTTAAGGTCTTAAAAAATTTTAGACTCCTAAAAATGAGAATGCCAAGTTCAGACGGAAAGAAAAATGAAGCTAGAATGAAGAAGCAATTTCTTACGAAAAACATACGAAACGTAATGGCATTTTCGTAATTTTGACCAAATTTTAGAATTCACATAGAAAGATTTTTTAAATGAAATTTTTGAGTTTCCCAAGGTTCTCAGAGGCCTTAAAAACCATGGGAAGGCCCAGGACAGTTAAAACCCCTCTGGTGGACATTTTTTGACGTCGGTGTACCCAAACTTTGATAGATTCATTCAAGAAAGTTTTAGCTATGATTTGAGTGATTCTAAAAGCATTTTATTAAATTGGGAACCTAAATATCAAAATGGAAAAGATGGTTCTGAAAAAGGAGTTAAAATGAATTAGAAACGAAAATGCCAATAACGAATGGCAAAATGAGAATTTTTGAAAAGTTCTTCTTCCTCCCTTATATATATAAGTGGTGCCCCACTCTCACCCTCATGTAGCCTCATATATTTCTGCCCTAAACTAGAGAAAGAAGCCCTAGGATGAGGTGCACAAGAGGAAGAAGAAAAGGAAGAGAAATTCAAGCAAAAATGTATGAAATTTTGATAGTTTTTCATGCTTTTCTCCTTCCAAACTTCTTCTCCTCCATTCTCCTTTGTTTTCTATGATTATAATGAAGTTTATAAATCTATTTTAAGGGAGAAATTGAGGAAAAAATTCGGATTTGAAGAGAGGAGTTCAAAGAACACAAGATTCAAGAGAGAAAAAGCAAGAAAACAAGGTAATTTCTTCTTCCATGGTAGATATCTCTTCCTTCCCTTCCTCCACCATTTTGCCCCACTCAAGAAACCCTAGGAGGGTTTGATTTTTAGGCAGAACCAAGGGTGATTCTAAGGAGAAAGTGTGGAGATTAAGAATATACAAAGGGAATTAACAAAAAATCATGGAATTTCAAGATGTAATTTCTAGAGTTTCAAGTGCACCTTGTAAAATCTAATTTTGTACAATGATTCCTATACTTAAATAAGAGTTTAAATGAGTTTCTAAGATCCCTAGAAGTTCCCCCATGTGCACCTTCCCTTGAGAAAACAAAAAAAATACTCTATGGAACCCATTATGCTCCATTGTCTCAGCCAAGAAGGGTTACCATAGCTAGGGAAAGTTTTAAATTTTTCTAAGCCTATTTTTGAATCATATATGATCTCTAAATATGAGGGGAAGCCTTAGGAGAAATTTAGAAACTATAGAAAGTGAGTTAGTACTTTATGTTCTATAATATGACCTAAAGAAGTAACATGTAGTTAGACTCTTGGTTTTGATTGTGTGATAACTCCAAGAGGCTTAAAAGGAGTCAAGAATCATATTTGAAAGGAAAGAATGGAGCCTAGAATTTATTTGAGGGGCGTTACTTTATTAGGTGCATTTATGGAACCATAATGAGGTTTATAGATTAAGCTAGTGTCTAAGCAAGTTGTGTGGTCTTAGAATTAATTCCATGAATCTAATTGGCTTCCATAAATTGTGCTTAGACTAAAAGAAATCATCCCCACACTTGTGTGTGTGTGTGGCCAAAGGAGGGAGCCTTGATTCAAGAGAAAAAGTGTGTAATTGCTTCCAAGGTAGCTCACTCTTCCTTTTCTCATGCATGATTATTTGCTTTACTTGTCTTTGAATGTGTGTATGTGTATTTTTAAGCTATAAAAAGTGTTCTAGCATGACTTTGATTCCATGGTGCCATGATGTTATAATATACTCTTATATGATATGTGCTTGGGTTTGCTTGAGTGTGGTGAGGCCAAGAACCCTTAGCCATGGTGAGGATGAGCCAAGAACCCTTAAATTTGGTTGAGACAAAGTAAAGAGTCTCCCAAAAGTGAGGTTAACTCCCAAGAGCATGGTTAAGTCTAAGAACCTCTTAAAGAATGGGTAAGGCAAGTCCAAAATCTACAAGTAAATGGGTGAGGCCAATCCACTTACTTGGCAAGTCTTTGTATGCTATGTATGACTTTCTCAAATGATGAAAATACCTCTTGAATGTTTGCACATGTCAACATGACCATACATGCATTTATGAGACTTGTTTGCATCTTTTATGTATGATTGAATGGGAGATAAGCTATTGGGATTCTTTAAATCTCATCTCCTCCTGTCCAATATTCTAACATGCTAGGTGGATTAAGAGAGTAAGGTAATGGAAGCCAACCACTTTGAGGATGAGAGGATGACATTAAAGTGCTTGAATTTTACTACTTTAAGGCCATACAAATGACAAAAGATGTAACCAATGGATGTATATGTATTATGATGTTATGAACACATGTAATTATGATAATATGTCATGTGTAAATGGGAGAATGTATTATGTGATCACTAGAACGCAATTTGAACATGTTATGGCATTGTAGCTTCTTGAATGGTATTATGGAATTGTGTATAAGTGTGAGTGAGATGGGAAAAATGAGATGCATGAGGGTTGGGACCATTTGGGCAGTTTACACAAGTTCTATTTATACTTTTAGACTTGCCCAAGAGGTGCCAAACTTCAAAAAAGGCCATTTGGACATTTTGGTATCCTATATGGAGCCAAAATTAACCATAATGAAACCCTATATCACTTTTTATCCAAATGAGCTCTTCTTGATCTGTGATTAGGTATGCAATTAGAGCTTGTTGAGAACTTTTTGGGAAGCTAAATAACAAAATTTTTGGAGGTCTACAGAATATTTGATGAATTTTCAAAGTTGGCAAATTTTTTGGTTTTGGTTATGTTACTATTCACTCAGGTCCAAAAATGAAATATGTCACACATGGCTCAAATGATGTCCAATTGCCATGAAATTTTATACAGTAAAACTAGATATTTCTAGTGACTTGTGACAATTAGAAGCATCTCATTTGGATGTCTAGAGAGGGGATATGAATTTTCAAAGAATCTGTCCAGTACTAGGCACTCCACCTGACCTTAGTTACTATTTGATTGGGTTTTGAGATTTGGGAGTACCTAACTTGGTTTAGAGTTATTTTTTTTCCTCTAGCTAACATTCACAGATTTCTATATTGGTATTATTTGTATGGATTGGATTTTTTTGGAATTAATTGGACATTTTTGAAATTTGCTACAGAATTTTGTAATAGCACCAGTGGACAGCCTGACCTCTAGACCATTTTGAATGTCAAATGTCTTTTGTGCTAGATGTTATAGTCTGGACATATTTTTATCATAAAGTAGACATGTGTAGATTTCCAGAATGGCTAAGAATGCATATTTTTTATATTTCTAGAATTAGTTATGATTTTTTCAAATTTTGTGACAGAAATGAGGAAAATTTGGTCAAAAATATATAGATGTATTTTATGCTTCCCTTTGAATTCCGCGAGATGTAGGCCACTTTTAATGATGCAAATAAGTTGTATTCATGTAATTAAATATGAGAATGTGATGTATGAGCTCACATGGTCCACATGACATCAAATGAAATTTTTATACGTGACGTAACGCTAAGAAATGCATTATTTAATGCTATTTTTCCTTGCCTCTTTGTGAGTTGTTTGATATGAGGCATAGAGATAGTATGAAATGAGTTAGAAATATATGATGTTACATCTCACCAATTCTTAGGGACTTTTAGCTTCTCTTCATACATTGTAAGGGACTTTTGGCATCACTTCACCCATCAAGAGCAAAGTCATATTCCAAACACAATTCAAGAAGTATAATGGTACCATAGCATCAAACCAATAGTTAGAGGCATATTTCATGATTCAAACATACACACAAGTATTTAATGACTATCCAATAACTATGAAATGCATACAAAAGAGGATGGAGAGCTACCTTTTTCAAGAAGCACCACTTTTCTTCCTTGGTTTCCCACTTTCCTCTCTTGGCGTCATAAGCATACTTGGGAGAGACTTGATTTGCTTAGCCTAGACACATCAAACAACACATAAAGGTATCAATGGAATCATCTCTAACTTCACACAAGCCTTATATAAGCTACTTCTAGCTTTAGGAATTTATATGGTTCCATATAGTAGCATAATGAAGCAACTCACACAATTCATTATCTTGGCTCCAATTTCTCACTTAATCTAAGTCACATGACTCCATTTAAACTCATTAGAGTCATTATAAATTCAAACCAAGGAGCCCAACACTAAGTTGCTTTTTTATGCATAATAGAACCTTAAACTCCCAACTTTCAAACCATGGTTCCTAAATTCAAACTAATGGTTCCTTTACTATCTATTATTCATTTTTAGGTCATTTGTATCCTTGGAATTAAAGAAAACTCTCTTTAGGTGCATAATCCTCTCCTTGGTCAAGACACATACCAAGATGAAGAGCCCATAGAGTTTTCTTGGTTTTCCTAAGGAATTTTCCATCCATAAAGCTTCTTAGATGTCTTGAGAACTCAAATATGGTTTTGCACAATCTAAATCATCACTAGAAAGCTCTATAAATCCTTAAGTGTAATTAAAACTCTAATTTTCACAACTTGTTATCTATAACCTCTTTTTGAGTTCTATTGCTTCCATATGATTCCTTAGACTTCAAAACCCCCTTTCTCTATCATGTTAGGACCAAAATCAAACTCCCTAAATGGTGCTCTAATTATGGATGAAACATTCAAGCAAAAGAAAGCCAAGAAGAAGCAAGTTGGGCCATAATTTCCTACCTTATTTCAAAGCTTGTCAAAAGAGCTTTCTTAGGCTTCTAAAGTTTCCTCTTAAGTCTTTCTTCCTTCTATTGAATCAGTCATAGAACACCTCCATTCAGAACATCAAAACCATGAAAAGAGAGAGGAGAAAGAGGAAAAGTTTAGTGAAGGGAAGAGCATCAAAAAGTGACAAAATTTACCTTTTTGCCTTTATCCTCTTCCTCCTTTTTCTCCCTCCTTGGTGCACAACCTTCTGCTAGTTTTGTTTCTATTTTAGACCAAAAGAGTGTTGGTTAAGATGAGGGAGAGAATTGGGACGTGATTTATAAGAGGTGGAGCTCACTTATAACAATTTCCAAAATTCCAACTATGTCCCTAATTTTTAGTTTCTCCATTTGAGCTCATTTCAAATCCTTTTTGAGAATTATCTTTTTTGTCATAAAATTTAAATTCTCTAATTTATAAAATGTCTTTGGTTTAACCTAAATTAGATTTAAAATCTTACCAAATGGTTTGGTCAAAGTTACGATTAACTAACATTCTAAAATGCAAATTGGAGGGGCTTTAATCATTCTAGAGGTTCTTACGATTTTTTAGGCCTCTAAGAACCCTGGCAAACTCAATTTTCCCATTTAAAACTCCCTCCTTTGAGTTTTCGTAAAGTTGTCTGAAATTATAAAAATGCCACTGGCCTTTGTAACTTCGATTTTGGGTTCTCCTAAGGCTTTTAACTATGTTCTTAAATGTTCTAATTAACATCCATATCTTAACTAGCCTTAGTTCACTTTACTCCATGGTCCTCATTCATTAATCAAATGATTTCGATTTCGATTTCTCATAGTTCCTACTGGCTTCCGCTAAGCCAGTAACCCCTATAAGTAATTCATTCCATTCTTTAGGAATGATTTTGGATTTTTAAATCATAGAATATTATTATCATGTCATACTTTACTGGACTCCATATTCCCATATTTAAGGTAACTTCTATGTGCAAGCAAAGAAAATTACAAAAAGGGAATGAAAAAATATCATTTTTTTGCATTACATCGGGTTAAAAATTTAAATTTTAATCTGTGGACCCCGAAAACTTTCTAACAACATTCTCTAACTATTTTCTATCCATACAAATCATAAACATCTAAAAAATTTGCATAAACCACAGACCAAGAGCTAGAAACCATAAATTCTCTCTTTTTACTTTGGGTCAGATTTTCAATTTTCTGCTAGCAACTTTAGAAAATCATAACTAAATTTAGAAAAATCAAAATCCAAATCAAGCAAACCATAACTTGATGGAAATCTCTGGATGTTAGATTTACATTGAAAATAATTTCAAGCCATGAAAATCTCATATGAACTAGGTTTGACAATCGAAAAAGTACAAAGGTTGGGTTATCCAAAATTACTGATACGACTTACTGATATAAATTTTGAAAATACATAATTAATTCGAAAATAATCCAATCCATACAAACTATATCAATTTGGAAAGTTACAAATGTTAAATAGAGTAAAAAAATAGTTTCAGATCAATCTAAGAGCATTTAGACCCCAAAAATTGATGGAATATTACTGACAGTCTGATTATGTGCCTAGAACATAATAAAAACTTCAAAGATTTATATCTCCTTCCTTAGACATCCAATTGAGGTGGTTTTAGTTGACACAAGTCACTATGAAGGTCTAGTTTCTCCTTGTAATATTTCACAGCAATTGGACATCATTTTCCCTATGAATGATAGAGACATATTTTTGGATTATATAAACAGTACCAGTGCCAAAATTAAAAAATTCAGCAATTTCAAAAATTCACCAAATATTTTGTAGACCACCAAATATTATGCACTTTAGTTTTTCAAAATTATCTCAACAAAATCTAGATGCATACCAAATTTCAGATCAAGAAGAGCTCATTTGGATAGATTTTGCTATAACTAACCATTATGGTCAATTTTGCCTCTTATAAGGCATCAACTTGGTCCAAATGGCTTTCCTTTATATTTGGCACTTCTTGAGCAAGTTTAAAAGCATAAATACAACTTGTATGAACTTCCCAAGTGGTTTCAAATATCATGCATCTCATTTTGGCTATCCTACATCCATGAATACACTAATAAATACAAGCTATCAAGTAACCAAATCTCACATTTCTATTTATTTTACACCAAAAGTGGTTCATACATCATTCATACATGCTATTACATTTACTCATTGGTCGATAACTCAAACATAATATGTATATGAGTATTTTGACATTCCTACAGATTTTAAGATTACATAAGCTAAATCATTGTCAAAATAATGTTATTCATGCTTCATTGCCTCCATTCCTTGGCTCTTGAATTTCACCTAAACATATGAGATAGGAGAGGGAAGGGGTGAGATTCATGGAATCTCAATAGCTCTTCTCCTTTTCAAATACACATAAAGAATGCAAAACTAAGTCTACAAATGCATGCATGGATATAATGGCTTTCATAATCATTCGTAGAACATTTTTAGTATTCAAGAAGTCATATAAAACATACATAGGCTTGCCAAGCAAGTAGTTTAGCCTCATCCATTCTATTTTAGGATTTTGAACTTGCCTTACCCACTTTCTTAAAGGTTTTTAACTAAGCCTTACTCTTGGGAGACTTTTGGCTTTGTCTGAACCATTCTTAAGGATTCTTGGCTCATCTTCACCATAACTAGGGGGTTCTTGGCTTCACCACATTCGAGCAAACCAAAGCAAATACACAAAGCATTATTTGAATGCATAACATAACATCATGGTATCATGGCATTTAAACACTTACTAAAACATTTTTCATGGCTTAAAACATACATATACATATTCAAAGACAAGATAAACATCCATTCATGCATGAGAGAAAGAAGAGAGAGTTACCTTTATTACAACAACATACTTTCTTCCTTGAACTTGGATCCTCTCCCACGGCCACACACTCACAAGAAGGTGGAACTTGGTTCCTTTAGCCTAGACACATCATATGGAAGCCAATTACACTCATGGAATAATTTATAAAGCCACACACTCATTAAGAAAGCTAGCTTGCTTCTAAGGTTCATTTATGGTTCCATAATGCACCCAATGAAGCAACCTTAGGAAAACATCATCTTGGCTCCATTCCTTCCATCTATCTAAGGTTCTTGACTCCATTGAAGTCTCTTGGAGCCATCATACATTCATTTCATGGAGTCTAGCTAGGTGTTGCTTTATTATTCTACAATATGGAGCCTATAGCTCCATCTCATTATCCATGACTTCTAAAATTTTTCCAAGGCTTCCTCTCATGTTCTCCCATTATATATGATACAAAAATAAGCTTGAAAGAAAATAAAACTATCCCTAGGTGCCTTAACTCCTTTAGGTTGAGAAATGCTCTCTTCTTGGCACCCTTAGAGTTGCTTTGCTTTCTTTGATGGAAGAGGCAGGTGGGGAGGTTCCTAAGGGTCTCTAGAGCTCATGCCAACACTCAATTAGGCCTTGGGATCATTACATTAAATCAGATTTTTCATTGAGCACTTGAATCCCTAATGTTGCTATCTTGAAAACTAATAGTTCTTTGTTAATTTTCTTTGCATATTCTCATTCTCCACACTTAATTTCTTAGGATTCACCCTTGGTTATGCCTAAAATCCAAGCCCTTTTGGATCTCCCTAGGCTAGCCAAACATGCAGAAAGGAGGAATAAGGAGGAGCTACCATGGAGATGAGATTTTACCTTGTTTTTTCTTAGTTTCTTAGATGATTTTTCCCTTACTAGGCTTCTCCTCTCCAAACACGAAATCTCCCTCCTTGGTCTGACCTTAAAACAGTCCCAAATACATCAAAAATTCCATGGGAATGAAGGGAAATGAAGGAGAATGAATTTACTAAGGAGGAACCAAGAAAATCCATGAAATTCCTTACCTTTTTCTTGCTTTTTCATCTCCTTTTTTCTCCTCCTTGGTGCAGCTAAGAGAACTAGTCTTCCTCTCTATTTTTGGGTAGAAGCAAGTTAAGGGAATGGAGTGAAGAAGTGGCAAGAAGTTTATAGAGGATTCAGGGAGCAACTTTTTCATAAAAGTTCCAATTTTTGCCCTTTCGTTGTGGTATTTTCATTTTAGCTTCATTTTAGCTCCTTTTTTAGAACCATATTTTTTCATTATAAAATTTAGGTTCCTAATTTAATAAAATACTTTTGGAATCACTCAATTTGAGACTAAAACATTTATGAACGAATTCGTCAAAGTTCAAATTTACTATCATCGGAAAACATACACCGGAGGGGCTTTAATTGTCCCAGGGCTTTCCATGGTTTTCATGGCTTCTAAGAAGCCCAAAGAACTCAAATTTTTCATTTAAAAAGCTATCCTGTGAGTATTCCAAAAATTTCCTAAAATTATAAAAAAGGCATTGTGTTTTGTTGCATTTTCGTTAAAATCCGTCTAGCTATTCTTACTCTGATTTCAAGGTATCTTTGGCCTTGAATCACCATTATTTGAGGTGTGAAATATTATTCTCATTTTATTGGACTTCAAATCACTCTATCTAGGGGACTTCCTTTTTCTATCCAGTGAATTTTGTACATTTACGGAGAAACTGTACGTTATATTTCTCACGTTTTCTCATATTTTTGAGGAGTCAGGTATTACAATTATAGCATGAAATGGTATTGTGTTTAATGTGAATGATGGACTAGAGAGAACATGTAAGTAGGCAGTGTAACTTTAATGAAGTGAGTGACCCATGTGCTTTTGATACACTCCTCCCTCTGTGTGCTTCTATCGTGAATGCTAGCCAAGAATCAATATGGAGCCTTCTATTGTGTAATGTGGAGGAGTGTGTTTATAGTGAACCTGTGCATGTTGACTTGGATGTGTGAATGTTAGAATGACACTTGTGGATGAAGGGGAGCTGCACCTATTTGCTACGTGTTTCTTGTGTGTAGTGAATGAGAGTGGATTCATGTGAGTGTGTGAATGTATGATGTCAGCATGCATGATTTTGTGTAAGAGATGCATCCTTGTGTTATTCATTTGTTGCCTCATCTCCCATTTTCCATTTTTATTTTCTAAAACTCCATAAAAAATGTGGCAATTATTCCAAGCTAAGCATTGCACATTTAAGCTTCCATCTTCAACTTTTTGGCCCCTTTGATTTCAATTCTTTAAATTTCCATTGCCCATCAAAATATGTATAAATAATAGGAAACATTCAATAGGAAAAATTCAAAATTTTTTTAAAGGAATTAATACATTAAAAACCAATAATTTTGTAAATTAATTCATAGAGTGCAAAAAAAATAACTAATAAAATCAAATATCATCCAATTAAATCCATTAAACCATAATTTATCATCAAAATGCCTAAATTAAAGGCAATAAACTATATACAAATGAACATTTATCACTAACCTAAGAGAGAGATGGAGAGAGAGTCGGAGTGAACAAGAAGAAGAAAGAAGGAGGAGTTATAATTGCATTTTAGCAAAAGACTAGCAAGGGACATTTCCTTCATTAATTTCAAAAGAAAAAATCCCCTATTTTAACGAGGGAAATAACATTCTTTAGTCATTTGTTAAGTAATATATGTGAGACACATTAATGTTTTCACCAATCCTTGGCAACTTAGTGAGGAAATATGATATCTAAAAGGTTGGCAAGGGAATTTCTTAATAAGAAATGATGTCTCAACAAGCCTTTACCACTTTATCCTAAAAAGTGCCACCAACATTCTTGTGTGTTTTCTTTTTTTTTTTTTCCTTACACTTAACAAAGTTAGTAAGGAATTTATTTTCCTCACCATTCCTTCAAAACATGGTAAAAGACTAGTATGGAATTGGAGACAAATAAGTCCTTTACAATTAATGAGAAAATTTCCCTTGCAAGTACATCACAAATCTATCACTAAAATTTAGGCCATTATTTGCTCATTTTTCTTTCTTATTATTACAAAACTTAGTGAGGATTTTGCCTTTTTTTGTTAATCCCTCAATGTTTAGCGAAGGACTAGTGAGGGATAATTCCCTCGCTATCTTCCCTTTTTCTTATGGAAAGAAGCCAAAATGTTTCAAGAATTTGCTCAACCACATTGCCTCTTACATTATTGATAAACATGCAACTAATTTAACTTCTTTAACTGATAATGCCAAGCATGTTTGCTTCTTATTGCTATAAGAAATAATGCCATTATTAAGAAACAGTACATAATTAGAGGTGGATTTGACCATGCCTAAATCACCACCTAGTTAGCATTTAAGTAACCTACCAACTATATGTCATTCTCTTAGTAACACAATTTGTAATAAGAAGGCCCTTCAAATATCTCAAGATCCTTTTCACCACTTGCCAATGCTTTAATCACTAGTTGGATTAAAGAAAATGGCTTATAAGACCCATAACAAAAACAAATGTCAAATCGTGTATTCATTATTGCATATGTTAAACTCCTAACTACATAGGAGTAAGTGACTTTTTCATATCTTTCTCTTAGATAAAAGTCTTAAGATACATTTTTAGGTTTAAATGTGGCCTTTAGCCATAGGGCATTTATGGGTCTATAGTTTTTCATTCTAAACTGCTCAAGAATCTTCTTGATATTTGACTTTTGTGATAGAGTGATTAGATTCCTATCGCAATCCCTTTAGATTTAAACTTTAAAGATGTACCTTACTTTACCCACATCCTTTGTTTTAGAAACAAGGGACAGCCAACTCTTCATAGCATTCATAAAAGTGAGATCACTTCCTGTTAGTAGTCTATCATACATGTAAAGGGATAATATTACTAGATTGATTTCAAACAATTTTCCATACACATAATGGTTTCCATCGACCATCTAGATATTGAAAATGTGATTGCATGATGAAATCTCAAAAACCATTGTCTAAATAATTGCTTAATTCCATAAATAGACCTTTGTAGTTTGCAAACTTAATTTATGCTCTTCACCTTCTTGAACAAAACCCAAAGTTTGCTCCACTTCAATTTCCTCATCTAGTTCTCCATAGGGGAATGTAGTCTTTACGTTCATCTTATGCAAGTCCAAGTTCATAAGTGTAACTATAGCTAGAACAAGTCTAATTGAACTAAATTTCATGACAAGCGAGAATAATTTTTCATAATCAATACCCTTTTAATGTGTATACCCTTAGTTACCAAATGGGCCTTGTTTCTTTTAATGGAAAAATTCACCTTTCTTTTAATTTTGAGAATCAATTAGTCTCTAATTTAATCTCATCCTATCAAATGACTAGCCAAGTCCTAGACATTGTTTATCTTTGTCAACTCCATTTCTTCTTCCATTGCATTCATCCTTTTTTTTTCTTCACAAGGTATGAGAGAATCTCTTGAACTAAATTTGGCTTTTCATATTATGGATTGACTATTAATGATATCCCTTCAATATTAAAATGATATTAGTGAACACTTTCTCACTTATTTGGTTTTGGTTATCTACTTGTTGATCTTCTATCTAAAGAATGACACAATTATGTCAATATCCCTTGTGTTGGGAAATTCTATCATTAACAATATGGCATCTTGTTATTTAGGTTCGACCCCATCTTCATATTTCTAAATAAAGACATAACCTTTTGATAATTTAGAAAATCTGAAAAGGCATCTTTTTCCCCTTGGGACCAACTTCCCATACTTATGGGAAGAATTATGCACAAAATTTGCTAACCCTTTGGGTTGCAATATAGTTAAAATAAGCTTTCTACTTGACCATAATTCATAAAGTGTAAAGGGAATAGATTTGGAGGGCAATTGGTTAAGTATAAGGGCCAAAATCATCAATGTGTCTCCCCAGTCAAATATGGGAAGATTTGTTTGCACCATCAAGTATCTATCAATTTTGAGTAATAAAGTCATATTTCTTCATTCGCGACTTTATTTCACTATGTAGTGTTAGGAATCAACAATTGTCCACTAATTTCCTTTTCATCATACAGATCCTTGAATTGATTTATTAAATAATCTTATCCATAGTGAATTCTTAATGTTTTATCCTTTTGATTCAATTCTCAATCAAGTTCATAAATTGTTTAAAGCATTTTAAAACATCAAACTTATGAGAGATCAAATAAATATGACTAAATTGAATATAATCATCAATGAAAGTGATGGAATATAATGCTTCATGCTTTGCCCTTACACTCATAGGACCACATATTTTGGAATGGATTAAATAAAATGGAAACTATCAAAAAACAAGTGGAAATTCACATTAAATTCTAGTTTGGAAAGAGAAACAATTGAAATTTAGTTGTGCTAGATTTCTAGAATATATAGCACATTAGGTGATATTAGGATTCATCCACCACATAATTCTAGTTTGCATGTATTGAACCTTTTCACCTCAAGAGGTACGCTATTTTCTACATAAAACTATTTGCTCCTAAAAGGTAGCTATGATACTTCATAAATGATCATCTATCCCTAGCTATGTAGTATGTGGCCTTTCAATCAATAGTCCAAAGGCAATGAACATCAATTGTTAATATTGTGCTAGGAACATAAGTAATATGAAGATGCTCATTGAATGGGTGTAACACCATACATTTCTACTGTGCTTCCTATCATTTCTAAATCTCACATCATAAATTGCACAAAGGGAATGGAAAAAAGGCATTAAAATAATGCCTTATTTAACGTTATGTCGTGTATGAAAATCCCATTCGGTATCACGTAGACCATATGAGCTCATACATCATATTCTCATATTTAATTACATGGATACAACTCATTTGCATCACCAAAATTGGCTCACAACTCATAGAATTCAAAGGGGAGCATCAAATTCACACTATTATTTTCAGCCAGAATTTTGTCAATTCTGTCACCAACTTTGAAAATTCGTAATTAATTCTAAACAAATAAAAATCAAGCATAACATGGCATTTGGGAAAGGTACAGATGTCTACTTTATGCAAAAAATAATTCCAAGCCATGAAACATTGCATAGAAAACGTTGGACATGTGAAAATGTGCAAAGGTTCGAACAGCTACTGGTATTGATGCAAGTGTCTACTATAAATTTCAAAAATATCCAATTAATTCTAAAAAACTTCAATCCATTTAAATGATACCAATTTGAAAAGCTATGAATGTTAGATTCATGGTAAAAATAGATTCAGACCAAAACAAACACGTTTAGCCATTGGAATTCAATGGAACAGTGATTCAGGTAGTGCTGCGCTATTGTTGCTATTCTAAAAATTCAAAAATTCATATAGACTTCCAAATGAGGTGCTTCTAGTTGATACAAGTCACTATGAATGTCTAGTTTCTTTCTATAAAATGTCGCATCCATTGGACCATGTTTGCCCTTCGGATGACACAATTACATAACTGACCAAATGAACAATACTGGTACAAATCTGAATTTCTGATACCAAATTTGAAAAATCATAGAAAATTCCACAGACCTCTAAATAACCTGATCTTTGACTTTTCAAAAAGCTCTAGGCAAGATCTAATTGCATGCAAAGTTTTAAGTTAAGAAGTGGTCATTTGGTCAGGCTTTGCTATAGCTCAAAATTATGACACTTTTGGTCCCAACAAGAGGTAAATTTTGTCCAAATGAGCTCTACATTGCTCCACACACATTTGAGCAACTTAGAAAGCATAAATATAGCATAAATAAGTCTCTCATAAGGTATGAACCATCATGCAACTCAATTTCATCATGTCACTCCCATAAACATACATGCACAAGTGAGCTTCCAAGGGGTCAAATTCTACAATTCCATTCATTTAACTCTATGTTTGATACATATGCTATCTTTACATAGTTTTACACTTTTTCAAAGTGTCATGGCTCAAAAATAACATATACATATATACTTTGATATTCTAGGACATCAAAACTAGCAAAATTTGTCAAGAGATGGATATTTAAGCTCCTTGGCCTCCATCCTTTGAATTTTGAACTCCACCTAGATCATATAAGAGGAGAGAAAGGAGTGGGTGAAATTCATTGAATCACAATAACCTATACACCTATTCAAGCATATTTTCAAGATATATAACATGTCAAAGGTATAAGTATGCAACTACTCAATTGATGAAGCATTCAATTTCCACATTTTTATGTCACAAACACATGTCAAGCATAGGAATGAGCTCTAGGGACTTTTGGTTTGGCCTCACCCCATTTCTAAGACTTTGGGATTGCCTCACTCTTGGTTTTAGGGACTTTTGACTTAGCCTCACCCATCTAAAGACTCTTGGCTTTGTCTCACCCATGCCATGAGACTTTTGGCATCTTTTCACCCACATTAAGGGACTTTTGGCACTACCTTACCCTTATGAGCCATTTTCACAATTCAAAGACATTCAAGAAGGCATATTGGTACCAAAATAGCAACATAGCATCAAGTGGCATGTCTCAAACATATAAATAGACACGCTAGCACACAATGACATATATACAACAAGAAAAGGTAGAGAGCTACCTTGGTGCAAATTCAAGCTTTACTTTGTTTGTTCTCTCTCCTTTTTGGTTCTACAAGCACAATGAGGTGGGGTTGGATTTTCTTGGCCTATTCACAATAGACAACACTTAATTATACTCTTGGAACAAGCTAGAACTTCCAACTCACTCTTAAGATTACACTTTGTTCTATTTGTCACAATATGGTTCCATTAATGACCTAATGAAGCAACTACCATCATTAACATTCTTGGTTCCATTCTCTTGCCATATCTAGCCATCTTCACCTCATTTAAGGTCCTTGAAGCCATCACACACTCACTTTTACAAACCTAGGTCCATGTTGCTTCATAAGGTTACATTATGGAAGCCATTGTCTCATCTCCCATCCTAAGGCTTTTAAATTTTTTCCAAGAGTTACTCTTATCTTCTTTTATCATATGAAGTCTCAAATGAAGCTTGGAATCATTTAAAACATCCCCTAGCTATCTCAATGGGTTTTGACCGATTTATGCTTCCATTAAGGACCCATGAAGTTTGGAATTTTTCCTTAATGGATGGGGCACTTTGGAAGCTCCCTAGGAGCCTTAGAAACTCAAAAAAAATACTCACATATGATGGAGAATTCTTGAATCAACCTAGATCTTAGGTTATGTTCAAGAATCCTACACTTTTTCAACTTAAATTTTACTAGCTTTTCATGCATTTCTTTAGTGTATTCCATCTTCCCATAGCCTAATTTGATGAATTCTTTTGAATTATAAAATAGAAACTCTTTCCTCTTCATGGTTCTGTTTTAGGCATCCCACCATGGAAAAGAAGAAGAAGAAAAAGCAGCAATTAGGAACAAGATTTACCTTAGTTTCAAGCTTCCTTCCAAGGCTTTTCCTTCTTGGTTCTCCCTTCTTTAACCAATTCGAACTCCCTCCTCTAAAATTCTAGACCAAAACAGAACCAACCATCACAAGAAAGCCATGGAAAGAGAGCCTAAAAGGAGGGGAGCAAGAGTGGGAGAGCAAGAGTATGAAATCCTTAACCTTTTCTCACCTTTTGTCTTGCTTTCTTCCTCCAAAATTCCCTCTCTTTGTGTGCCTAAGATAGCAGCTTCTTTTCTAAAATTTAGGCAGAAGAAAGTCAGTTTAGGGAGGGAGAGGAAGAACATAGACTTAAAAGGAGAATTTAGAAGCTTCCTTTTGCAAATTGTTTCCATTTTTACCCTTCCATAATGGCATTTCTGATTTGGTTTTGTTTTAGCTCCTTTTTGAGAACCATCTTTTCCATCATAAAATTTACGTTCCTAATTTAATAAAATGCCTTTGGAATCACTCAAATAGGAGCTAAAACCTTCCCGAACGAATCGGTCAAAATTTAGGTTAACTGACATTAGAAAACATCCACTGAACGGGCTTTACCGGTCTCGGGGCTTCTCATGGTTTTTGGGGCCTCTAAGAACTCTGGGTAACTCAAAATTTCCATTTAAAAAGTCCTCCTAGGTATTTTTCCAAAATTGCACTTCTTTACGAAAATGCCATTAGTCTTTCGGCAAATTTTTTGAATCACTCTAGCCTTGGTTTCTGGGCAATTCAAAGCTCAAATCCTCATTTTTTATTATTTAAAATTTTATCCAAATTTTATTTTGCTTTTAATCACTTATCTCAGGAGACTTGTTTTTCAACTCGGCCCATTTTGGTGTTTTTATAGCTTACCGGGCATTACAATGGGGCTACTTTATTTTGCTCCAAGTAGTCCCCAATAAAGTGACCTAGCTTGAGGGAAGAGTAGCACTGCACTTTAGTTGTGTTTTGATTTTTGTCACCATGCTTTTCTCTCTTCTTGAGCTTTGGCTAAGTCCTTTAAACTAGCTTGCCATGATCCCTTTCTTATGTTTGGGCTTTATGCTACAGGGCTTCTTACTTGTACCCATATGTTGAGGCTTGAAAGTCCCAACAGTTTTAGCCATGTTAGCCTATTTGAATGTCCTAATAGTCTTACAATGCTCATTCTCAAGAAGATGGTGCTTAATGTTCTCAAAGAGGACTTAATAATTTCATAATAGGTCATATTGACTTTCATGCTCTTTTAGCTAACAGGTAAGGATTTAATGATAGTTTGCATTTACTATCTATCTAAGAGGTTGTGATCAATTGACTTCAGCTTCCTTAACATGTCTAACATCTATCTTAGATGCTACATCATCATCATGTTAGGGCACAATCTGTAGGTGTCAAACTTATTAGTCAACCTCTTAAATTTGATAGCTAAAGTACCTTGAAACTTGTCTTTCAATGTGATCCATATAGCTTAAGCAATCTAATATGCCTCAAATTTGCACATGAGATTGTTAACCATATTGCTCAACATTGTTATGTAAGCCATGCTATTCTTTTTCTTCTAAGCTTTAAAAGCCTCAATATCTCTCTCATGCTATTGCATGTTTACACACTTTGCCTTAACCATGACATGGTTGAATGTCTCCTAGAACATCTTGTTCCTTCATTGTGTATTGAATCTTATGGTGTCAAATTTCATAATTGTCACTGTTTAGTTTGTCAACTTTGTTCAAGTTAACAATGATGGTTTTAAAAGCTATTCCTTTTCCAAATTTATCTATATATATTGACATAGCACTAACTAACACATACATACTACCTATGTTTGTCGTATATTG
The DNA here is from genome assembly GCA_026724425.1 of Erythrophleum ivorense. Lineage (NCBI taxonomy): Eukaryota > Viridiplantae > Streptophyta > Magnoliopsida > Fabales > Fabaceae > Erythrophleum > Erythrophleum ivorense. The sequence goes on along the minus strand of JAIUCV010000025.1, from coordinate 3,742,057 downwards.
CAATTAAACTAATATTGGTATATAGTTAGATTCATAATTGAAAGTTTATGTTTGTTTTACTTGTATCACATGTTATCTAAGTATACCTTACTCTTATAATTCAATTATGCTCAAATTAGTTAATCTCTTATTTTGGTTCTTGAAATAAGTCATTTGTCTACTAGTTCAAGAACTCTCATTCAAATAAGCATAATTAAAGATGAATAATTTACATATAACATATTTATAAAAAAATTATATTATCAAAATTAGAATTACTTTATTCAAATAAAAAATTCCAAAAAATTGACCGCATATTTTCATGTATTCAAATTTTCTTATGAACAATTTTACTAAAATTAGTGTTTAAGAAAATTTTAGATCTTGTTTAATAATTCATTTCTTAAAGACAATTCATTATTTTGAAATTTCCAAAATAATTTAGACTCATAATCTATCAAGACCTATCACTTCAATTGGTAACTCGCCATCAATCTTATACTTGATACTCTGAAGGTGACCTTTCATATAAATCGCCTTCTTAAGTGCACTATACCTAAAATGCCTTATACTTCCCATGTTTTGAAATGGGGATAGCATGATAGTTTGCCTTGCATTCATCTTGTTGTAGGCACTCCTCCATGAGCTTTATCTTGCCTATATTTTTAAAAAATACTGAGCCCTTTATTGGCTTTTAGGTTTTTTTCTTCCATAAGTTACAAGTATTTATTATTACAAAGTAAATGAATTATAATCTTGACTAAGGAGGCTCTTAGATAAAGTTTTTCTCATTTATCCTAGGTTTATCTTAAGACAATGTATCCTATTTACATGAGCTTTTATATTTTTGTTCAATTCCCTAGCAATTTCCCTACAATTGCTTTAGCTCATTAGAATTTTCAAGAACCAAAAGAACCTTCTTTCTATGATGCCGATGTTATATCATTGTTGAAATTCCTTTATACCTAATTTTAAGAACTAGAACAACCTTCTTTCTATAAAGCATATGTTTTATTATTTTTGGACTTCCCTCATTGATCATAATATCCAAGTGAGAGATTTACATTTGCATATCTAAGACTTGAGACTCAAGTCCAGCTAAGTAATTAGCTATGTGCAAATGTCTGTTATTTACCCAGAGACATCTTTAATTATTAAAATAATATATATTCCCTTTTCAAACAATATTATTGTTACTAAAATGATTTTAATAACATAATTACATATTATTATAAATTTAAACGTACATTATTGATTATAACCCTTATATGTTTAAAGTGTAATATTTAAATACTATGAAAAATTATCCAAACATACACATATCATATACCTCCATGTAGATCATAATTAAGATATTTAGTTAGATTAAGACTTATCCCATCATCAATGTACTAATTAGTACTTTGTATAATATTGTCTACAGCAGGTGCATCCAAAACCCCATTTTATGTGTGTTTCTATTATTTTTTTCTTGGGTTCAAAAACTACCCTAATCCCTTATTTGTATCTCTTTGGAAAAGATATGATAAGATACAAATAACCAATTAATAACCAACTGGTAAGATAGAAGCTATCTTGAATTCAAATATTCATAATATTAATTATTAGATTTAAGCTTGATATAATTATCTAAGACCATTCAAATAATAAATTAGTTTTTTTTTCAAGATAATAATTAATTATCAAATTCCAACATTAAAGATATATTATTATTAGCTTTTGTAAAAAATAATAATTAATTATTTAATAATTCAATTAAAATAATTAAAATATTCAGTCAGATTAAGACTTATTCCATCATAAATGAATAATTTGACAATGGAGAACTTTCTCCTGAACAACGTAAAGGTCTATCTAAATATGTTTAGCTCTTAAGTATACCCAACAACCAAAAAAAAAATCCTAAATTTGGCCATGTGTTTTCTGCTCGTATACTCAATTCGTGACCACCTGATCAAAGAGAATTTAATATTAAGTCAAAGTTGGTCCAAAAAATCTATGAAGCAAAGAGTTTCAACAACTTTTTTTATTAATATTGTAAAAAATCACGAAAGGAAAAGAAAATACACCAGTTCAAAAGCACTATAGAATAAATTGAATAATCTTGAAATGCTGGCTTAGTTGTCCAATTGAGAATTCAGAGATATACACGTTTGCAAATAGTCATGTGAGGATTATAGTTGATCTCTCTTACTGACATATATGAAAAGAGTATAAATCTTTTGGTTTATTAATATTTTTAGCAAAATTTATTGTTTTTTAGTAGACGATGACCTGGAGAATTAATGAGCACATTTGTTTTTTGTAAACTACCCAAATATTTCGTAATTAGACCATATCTGATGACTTGGATTTTCTAGTACCTTTGCCAGAGTATTCTTTTAGACTGCTTATATATATATATATATATATATATATATATCATTCTTTTTTACCAACCAAATTAACTTCCCTGTTTAAATCTTCTAGATTAAGCAATTTGTCTTTTCTTATCCTTACTCTATCGTGTGCCAATATTTTTTTCATTTTAAAAAATGAAAATACAAAAGAAATATCAAATTATATCCAAAACTTTTTTGAGAGAAGATTGCAGGTAATACTTTTATAATTTATTGTTATATGCTTTATGTCATAGCCTTTTCTTTTCTGTTTTTTTTTTCCATGTGCGCCTTTTTAATACATTTTTTTCACTCTTTTATCATCCATAGCATGAGCTAGATTCTTGATCATCTTATTGGGGCTAAAGGCAAGTTCGTCGAACCTATGACATAAAAAGCATTAATTAAACTTCTAGATGTTAAAAGGCTTCTTGAACATGGTACGGTTTTAGATATCATTCTATTAACTAATGATGCAGAGTTTGAATGATGAGGTAAGCCAAAAAGAAAACAAATCTGCACGATGGAGAAGACAGCTCAGATTTGGATTCGGTTGGGTAAGAGAGAGATCATGCATGGGATTTGGGTAAAGTTATATAATATTCCTTGATACAAACGCAAATATTACATGGTGGAGAAGAATTGTTGGGTACTTGTATTCTTTGAAGCTAATCTTCAAGTTAAGATACCATTTAATTATCATTGAAGACCAAACGTGAAGAGTACCTTCAGCACTAGTGGTCCTTATGATCTAGGAAATATTTTAGCTAAAAAATATCTCCTACGTTTTTTATAGATACAATTAATTAATAATTAATATATTGGTCTAATAATAAAAAAATCAAGACTATTTTAGTATAGACCCTATTTTTTTGGAACAATTATTGTATGCCTCTTTAATTAATTATTGCATAGTACTCGGCTTTTGGTGCAACTATCCATCACATATCCAAAAATGTCTCCGTCATTAAAAGCATAAAGAGGCCTCCAATTGAACACATTGGAATACTGAAAATTTCCAATTATTTAGAAGGCCTTGGCTTCTGAAGTGGATATATTAAAATAGGACCACCCAATATGCCCTTTATCATTCTAGATATTATTGACGTGGCCACTCGTGGTCGGTATATTCTAAGCAAGATATCAACGGCACTAATTAATTAATACTTAGGAAAACTTGGATTCTTAAATTAGTTGGATTTAGATTCTTCAAATCTTTATCTTAAGTTCCCCCCCCCCTATTTGTCTAGTTTGTTAAAGGATAAACTATAGGATAATCGTCTAAATTTTTTTTCATCAATTTTATCTTATTTATTCAATTTAATTCTTATCAAGTATTAATCTGAATTTACAAAAAAGAAAACCATATAATTCAAACCAAGATGTTTTAAATAAATAACAAATTTTTTTTATCATAGAACTATTTCGTTAAAATTAATAAAATTTGCAATTTTCAAAAAATTACTAGGTTTGAATCAAATCAAATACGGGAAGCATATTTTTTTAAAAAAAGCGTAATATCTCTTGTTTTATTCTGCATCTCCTCTTCTATGTTACTCCTCCTAGACGATTTATTTTTAGAGTTAAATTTCTAGATGCCTACAATTACCACATGACTTTCAATCTTCTTATTTTATTGTCTGTTGATATGTTTTTTTTTCTCTCTCTCTCTCTTTAAGTTACTTTGTAGTGTGTACATAATCGGGAAGGCTGGAATTATAGAAAATAGTTATACATGTTAGAGATAACGATAAATTTAATCATTTGGTTTCACCTAATTTTTAAAAATTTGTTGGACTATACTTTTATTCACAGGCCTCTACAACTTGGACTTTTTAGTTGAATTGGTCTTTAACAATATAACTCCTATTTTTATTTTATTCTTTTTAACTTTTTTCTTTTTTCTTTTTTCATTTACACGAGGGGAATCTTCTCTCATCAATTTCGTTCAACTGTCTCAAAAAAGTTTGACCTTAAGAACGCGAAAATTGGATATCAGACGATTGATTATTTTGAAAAACATTTTGGGATCTCGTAGTTCTTTTAAAAATACACATTGAATAATTATTTTATTCTATTTACATAATTTTTCTTCCGAAAGAAAAGTTGAATTACATGCAAACTTTACCACAATTAACATTTTAAGTACAATTTTGAACGACCTACCATGGAAATGTTCATATAGTTGGTTCTCATAACTTTAGTGCACCAATCTTAAATAGACATAAATTTTTTTAGTAGAAGATGAACAAAATATTTAATTTCTCAGCAAAATCGCATTTGATAATTCTACATGAGAAAAATAATGATATTTGTGTTAATACTGCAAAACTGAATAACTCTTTTCTTTTTTGAGGAAGAAGACAGCTCCAACAAAACTACAACAATCATAATAATCTTCGATGCTATTTTCTCTTCCCTTTTTCTCCTATTTAAACAATTCAAGCCAGAGTACTTCTTAAGTCTATTGTGTATGTACTCTAAAATATATCACTTAAACTGATATTATCACTTAGATCGTAGACAGTGTAATAAAGTAACCTAGTTAGAACATTTAATTGACATTTACTTCTCTCTTCATATTTAGCTTAATATGAAATGGACGTCAGAGATATTATTTTTGTCCGCGAAGAGTCTGATTAAAAAATTCAACAAATTTTTAGATAAAAGCAAAAATTAAAATTTAGTATGATGTTAAATTTAGTATTTCAAATCTACCTAGCTTAACAAGTCTACTAGCATCCCAACAAGAAATAAGTGAGAGAAAAGAGAAGAAGCTGCGATAAGTGATGAATGATGACATATAGGTGTAATAGAATTTAAAAATAGTTAAATTGTGAGAGGAAAATTTTCTTTTCAAAACATTATTTTTATAAAAAAATTAAGAATTCAAAATACATTAATATGACGCACGGGCACCCCCCCCACCTTTGTTTTGTCTTCTTCTGCTTTTGTTTTGTTTTGCTTTTGTTTTTTCTGAGTTAACAAACAAAACAGCCGAAAAAGGAACACTCCTACATCTAATGAAGCTTGATGTGGACTTAGTGAATGGTGATATGGCTGGTGGTCCTAGTCAACCCCTTCTCCACTAACGAGGGCCTTCATTGGCTAGGGATTGTTCGGACCCACATAACCACTTGGGTCTAATCCATTACTTCAAACCTTAACTCATCCAAATTATATGTTTTAAAACTTTTTTCTTAATCAAATCTACTTTATAAAAAATAAATAGATTAAATATTCTTGTTCATGGAGAAAAGAGCAAATTCATTAAAAAAGAAAAATAAGAGATAATCTCTTAGTATGATTAGAGGTAAAGGTGTACACGAGACTCGATAACTCAAGAAACCTAATTTGGCCTAGTTATCTTAGGTTGAAATGGACTTGGCTTAAAGAAAAAAAACAACCAAAATTAGGCAACAATGGGAGATTGGGTTAGGCTGGGCTGGGTTGAGTATTGGGATAGCTATCCTAGCTAGTTTACCCAGCCTTGCCTACCCTTTATTATTAAGAAAACCTAGGGACTAAATTCTTTTTTTGGATTATTTTATAACTTTAGCCAAAAATATTTAAACATATTTTATAGATTATAATTAGTTAGGGAGTCAAGACTCCTACTAGACTTCTTTGAAGTATGATTATCACATTTAAATAAGAAAAAATGAAAAAAATATGTATTTTTTAATTTTTAAAAAAATTAATTTAAGATAGTAAACGATATTTTCTAAAAGAAAAATAGCCAGGCAAGTTGCCCTTTGTAGGTTGGGTTGGTCCATCTTGAAAAAAAAAACTAAAATAAAAGAAAAAAAAGTGGCTATCATATTTTGAAAAATTTTATCCTTTATATTTGCATTTTCTTCTTATTTCCTCCTCAAAATCTATATTTTACTTTTTCATTTCCATCGCATAAATATCAAAAAAAAAATTAAAACGAGTAGTCATATATCCAAAATAACCAATACAAATATGATATGGACCCATTAGGTGACTTGCTCTAAGAACCTTTGAATCAATTTGTCATGCACCAAGAAGACTAGAAAACAAGCGAAGATGATCATATTAGAACCTTAAGAAAACCAAGCCCTTAAAACCCTAACCTAAGACACCACAAAGGGTGATTACTCCTTTGATAAGTCAAGAACTCGGATTCCACCAAGAACATAAGAAGGACAAGCAAAGCTTGCCAAAAATACTCAATTCTTATTCATTATTTTGCATTACAAAGCAAAGTCCTTTAAATAGGCATCAATAGATGGAACCATATAAGGAAAAAGCCTAATTATGAGGAATTCCTTCCATTAAGGAAAAGAAATAAGCTTTTGACTTGAAATCCTTCTAAAATAAGCTAACAACTAAAGGCAACTAAGCAAAGATCAAATCCTTAAGGCTTTGGGCCCAAGAAATAGACTAGGCCTTATTCAAAACAAGAACTTAAAAAAAATGACAAATTGGACTTTATTAAAATAAGCATAATAAGCCCATTATAAAGCATGCAAATTAGGTTGTCTTCACACCAAGCCTTGTTCTTCCTGTATTAAGTCTTGCCTATCATCTTGTACATGAAGATAAGTGATTAGCCTTGGTAATGTCTCAACATCATTGATGATATCCTCCTTCTTTTGCATCTCATGACTAACCCTTGTAAAGCATCTTTCATGCGTTTTGTCCTTGCTCTAGTTATTGGACCACCAATTCCTTGAAATGGATCTTAAGAATATTTGAACACTTCATCTTGAACACTTTGGCCAACATCTTGATCTCCATCATTCCCCCCTCCTTGAAAGGATTTGCCCTCGAATAACTTACATCAAATAAAGAAATATCAACAACATTAAAAGTGGCATTAACATTACCATAGTTGCTTGGCAAATCTATCTTGTAGAGGTTATCATTGATCCTCTCCAAGACTTGAAAAGGTCCATCCCCTTTAGGCTACAATTTGGGCTTTGTTTACTTAGGGAACCGTTCCTTCCTGATATACACCCACACCCAATCTCTAGGTTCAAAAACAACCATCACACAGCCCTTATTAGCTTGCCTAGCATATTGTTCATTTTTTCTTTCAATGTTAGCCTGAACCTTGGCATCCAAATCTTTCACAAAATCTACCTTTTTCTTGCCATCAAGATTATCACATTCATCAGTAGGCAAAGGTAAGATATCTAAAGGAGTTAAAGGATTAAAACCATACACAACTTCAAAAGGTGAAAAAGTAGTAGAATGAATAGATCTATTGTATGCAAACTCAATATGTGGCAAACACTTCTACCATTACTTTAAGTTCTTTTGTATTATAGCACTCAACAAAGTAGTGAGTGTCTTATTAACTGCCTCTGTTTGCCCATTTGTTTGAGGACATGCAACGGTAGAAAACAAGAGTTTAATTCCTAAGTTATTCCATAAAGTATGCTAAAAATGAATTAAGAACTCAACATTTCTATCACTAGCAATTGTCTTAGGCAAACCATGCAATCGAAAAATTTCTTTAAAAAACAAGATAGCAATATGTGTTGCATCATTAGTTTTAGAGCTTGCAATAAAGTGAGACATTTTGCTAAATTGATCAACAAAAACAAACATGTTGTCCTTACCACTTTAAGAGCTCGACAAACCTAAAACAAAATCTAAAGAGATATTAATCCAAGGCTAAGTAGACACAAGTAAAGGGGTATGTAACAACCCTAACTACTAATCACATTGAGTAATTATGATTGCACTCTTGATGGTCAATACTCAAAGTCTAAAAACTGTAGTAGTCACTAATGAATGAAATTATATAGAAATTTGAAACTTTTATTAATTAATCACCACTATTCATATAGACTAGAAGATTTAAGTTCATAGAGAATTTAATTTCTCATTTATGACTTTCAATTCATTCACAGTTGAATCTAGAAACACATTACTCTTATATAATTATTTATAAATCACCACTTATCATTAGCATAGTATAAATTAGGTTCTAGAGGCTAAAATATGGGTTTGGGGACTTAGGCCACTACTTGGAAGAACTTCACTACCATCAAGTTGGCCTTTGGAACTTCTAAAGGCATCAAAAAGTACTTACGATTTGACTTAAGCACTCCCTATTGTAACTTAATTTGATTCTATAGCTTTACTATTAAAATATTAGACTTGTGTTGCAACCTAGGGAACCTATGTTACGTGCTACTAGAACTTGGAACAATCCTTGCCATGACTTAAGCTACCTGCACAGCATCAAGGTTCCTCTATAAGCCTTACTATTCAAAAACTCTCGAGTCTCGCCATGGCGAGCCTACATCATGCCATGATAAGAGCACCTACTAGAACACCTTTGTCATACCATATGAGAATACACATATATCCTAAGCCATATTCCTTTTATAACAAAAATTACTTATATTAATTCTTTTGGTAGCAAAATTTTTTGTTATTAAAATACAAGTTTGATAGGCTTAGAATATCATATAAAGAAGCATAAGCTTCAGATTCCATTGCATATGTCTCAAATCGCCACTTTTGCACAATTGCACATATTGCAAGTGAACCTTTAAAAATTCATATCTTGGGTTAGGAAATTCCAATTTGCACAAATTAGGCATCTACGAAAAGCTTAGAATATGAAATACATGCTGAGAAATTTTCAAGTGCAATCAACCTCATTTGACTTATGAAATTTAATGGAATAGTACCTGTTGTAGAGATGGAATTTATATAACAGAACCTAAATTTCAAAAATGCATATATTAAGTTACACAATTTCAATTTACACAAACTTAATAGCTATGGAAAGCTTATAATGTCAACTATATGTTTGTAAAATTTCATAAGTATTAAAGTTCATTTCGTCCCTTAAAGCCATGAAAACCAGATCTAAACCAAATGAACATTGCACAGGATTTTTTTTTAAATTTTTAGCCAATTTTGAAAATTTATAATAAATTCTACGTAGCTCCAAAAATTATGCTTTTTAACTCTATGGGAAGCTTAAAATGACCTCTAATTACGTACCAAATTTCATAAAAAATCCATCCATTTGTTCAGATTTTGATTGTAATATATGGCTCAAAGTTGCAAGAATTGGGCACCAAATGGCCATATTTGAACAATTTGATAGCATAGCTATATTTGAGCACATTTTAAACATCAAATGCCACATATATGGCTAATCCATCATGCCCAACAAGCCATACATCTCAAAATCATTCCTTCACTTACCATTATGCTCACGTATGTAATACCCCAAAATTAATTAAGGTGTTAATTATAGTTTTGGATTAATTAAGAATAATTGATATAGAATAATCGAGTAAGTTAAGTAAATGGAAATTTTGGAAAGACAAATTATTAATATGGGTTTGAGATTTAATTGGGAGAGAAATTTCATCTAGGCCTAAATTAATGTAGGAGAGCATGATAAGAGGCTAATGGAGGCCCAATACACTAGGTGCAGGCCCAATCTAATTCCATGTGATAAAGGCCCAAGATCCACCTTGTATAAGTTCTTATAATTGGCACAATAACCTTTGTGCAGACCCAAAACCTTTGAGCTTTTAAAACTTATTTTGGCCTAATAGAATTTCAGCAGCCCAATGCATAAGAGCTGGCCCAACAAAACTAAAATCTGAAGCCCAAATGGAGTTAGACCTTGGAGCAACCCATGACTCGTATTTGACCCAACTAAAGCCCTAATACTTCAGCCTCTTCCCCATTTCCTAAAACACAAACACACATCTCAAAATTCGGAGGTCTAAAGGAGGCTCTAGGGTTCTTGGCATATTTCCACATTTTCCCACTTCTAGAGCAAGATTCAGCTAAGGTAATAGTTATATAACTTAATCCTCTCATCTTTCTCTTCATTTTGGTTTAATTAGTTTTTCATTTAGAGTATTTTCATCATACCCAAAATTTGAAATGTGGTTGTTTGGAATTTTCTTGGTAAAATTCGTAGGTTGAGGTTAGGGTTGACATTAGGTAAGTATAAACCCTTCATTTTAATACTTTCTTTGCTAGTTTAAGACCCCCATAGTTAATTTATAATGTGGGTATTAATTTTGTTCGAATTTGCTTAGGATTTTAGGTGAAATATTGAGGTTTCTGGTAGAGGATATTTTAATCTGAATTTGGGATTTGTGGTGGCTGGGTAAGTGTTCCTTAGATAGTCATTAGCATTTTAAAATTCTTTAGACACTTGTTGCAACTATTAATGATGAATTAAAGTAGTAATTTTTTGATACTATGGTTTTAGGGAGATTTTTGTACAATTGGTGGTTGTTGTAATTATCTACAAGTGAGGTAACCGGGTTCATATTAATTACATGCATATATCTATTTTAATTTCATATTTGTTATACATGAATGATTTGAAATGTTGAATGAATTGGTTGGCTATCTATTATATTGTGTTAGACCTTATGAGTCCATGGTGGAGCTGTGGTGCGGCTACCACCCATGCATGTGCTTCGATCAAGCACCAGGTTATGATCAAACCCCAGATGCACCAAGCCCTAGTTGTGCTCAAAGGGGAGTAGGTGCCATAGATGGGCCTCTCCCGGTGTTAATGGCCTTTAACATGTGAAAATATGATTGCTAGTATGGGATAGTGATCATGATAGTCTAATTGTTTCATTTACTGATATGACTGGTGTTCTTCTGATGCTTATGTGAAATTATGCATGTATGCTAATTAAACTAGATTATATGATGGAATTTCCTTGGTTACTGAGATTCGTATCTCACCCCATTTTATGTGATTAATATTTCAGGTGAAGGTTTTTCGGGTAAGGATAAGGAGAAGCAAGTGGATGAAAATCCATGAGCTCCAACATGTGGGGAGAAGGCTACACTTAGGCTGATTTGTTTAGTATAGATGCTAAAGTTTGTATTCCTTTTTGTATAGCATCATCATGTAATCATGTTGCCAAGTGTAGGCTCTTATATTTTGATTACCTAGAATGTATTTATGGAGGAGTTAGACCTCATTTTAGCTTGATGTCGGATGTATGAACCCATAACACTCGATGTATGTATTTTGCTGAATTTATGGTATGGTATACTGTTGAAAATATGATTATGTGATGTTATTAGATGTAATATGAACCATTGAAGTATGAAACCTTTGACGGAATGTATATCGAATTTTAATTTCCAATAGTGCATGAATTCTCGTTGCTATTACTCTATGGACTTGTTGGTATAAGATAGTTGGAGGAGTGAAAATTTATATTTAAGTTTTGAAGTGGTAATGATAGAATAGCTGGGTGTATAGGGTAGATAAATACCATTAGAGTCTTATAAAATGCGTGGGAGTGGTCCTAGGGTAGTCCTAAGATGAGAATTGGAGTGTAGGAGACAAAATTTGAGAGATACAGTTACAGAAGGGAGTCACGCTGCAACTAAAAAGGTTTCGTCCTGGCCAAATGAGTGACAGAGGCGAGGGGCGCCATGACATGAGTAATCTCGCTGCGGTGCAAGCGAATAAAAATTTGTTGGAGAGTAACAGTGTCAAGGAATGCCACGGCGTGAGGAAACTTACCACGGCTCAAAGTGAAAAAAATTACCTATGAGGGTAACAGAATGAAACCTCACATCGGCGCATCACATACCACCGTGGTGCTAGTCGAGGGAACAATCTGAGGGGTGTCCAGTAGCGAATCTCACTACAGCGCAAGAGTGTTCCGTCGATACGAGGATCATGGGACGTGGAACAGTAGCTCCAAGAGGCATTTTCGCCGCGGCGCCACGTAGGCTGGCTGCGGCGAAATTTGAGAAATTTGCCTAGTAATTCCAGATAACAACTTAGCCACAGCGGGAATGGTATGGGCCACGGCATAAAACCTTAAACTCCTACCTTTAGTCTAAGAACCCCAGTTTCTTCAATGGTAATGCTAGGAAATGATGTAGGAATACTTGTGGAAGGTTTTTGTGTGTTAAAACTGATGAATGGCTGAATCATAAACCCCTCATAGTAGTATGATTTCTCTTATGCATTTTTGTTTCGTTTGCGGTTATATAGTGATGACTCTAACATCAAGGTTCAAATTTTCCTATATTTCCATAACGTAATAAACTGTAACGACTATAAACCTTGATCATTAATTATAAATTGTGTATTTAACCATAATTACAATGATATAGAAGATAGGGTTGTCACAACTTACACAATGGAACTCATACGGTTGAATCTTAAGATATCTCATATTTACATCCAAAAATAGTTTATACATTATTGTTTCTTACTTTTGGGCATGGGGGAAAGATTACATCTCAAAATATACATCATATCATGTGCAAGATACACGTCAAGATTCATGCCAATGTTAAAGTGGTGCTTTTCATGCTCTTTGCTTATCACTTTTGCCTCTAGGGGAGTCACCTAGACATGGTTAGGGAAAATATAGTGAGGAATGAGATTCAAAGAATCCTAATAACTCATTCATCATTCAAGCAAGCATATAAGGCATACCAATGGTAAAAGAGAGCAAGTATGCATGTCAAACAATCATACATTATTCAAATTTCTACATTAGAGATCCTATGGTTCCAACAAGAGCAAAATAAGCTCTAAGGGCTTTTGATTTAGTCTCACCTAATGTCAAAATGGTGCTTTTCATGCTTTCTGCTAATCACTTTTGCCTCCAGGAAAGTCATCTAGACATGGTTAGGGAAAATATAGTGAGGACTGAGATTCAAAGAATCCCAATAACTCATTCATCATTCAAGCCAGCATATAAGGCATACCAATGGTAAAGGAGAGCAAGTATGCATGTCAAACAATCATACATTATTTAAATTTTTGCATTAGATATCCCATGGTTCCAATAAGAGAAAAATAAACTCTAGGGACTTTTGATTTAGCCTCACCTAATATTTAAAGATTTTTGGTTTGATCTCATCCACTTTTAGGGACTTTTGACTTTTCCTTACTTATGTTTGAGACTTTTGGCCTTGTCTTACTAATATTTAAGGACTTTTGGCCCCACCTCACCCAATCCAAGGGACTTTTGGCATAACCTCACGCATTAGAAACAAATTTAACTCCATATGCAATAAAATGTCATGCCATATCATATAAGCATCAAGTAATCACTTATCTTACATAATTAACAACTAATGTACACAAACAAACCAAGACACACAAGCAACCATCATATACAAGAAAGAATAGATGAGGAGCTACCTTATGTAAGAGTTTAGTTTAATTTCCTTTTGGTTCCTCAATTGATTGCTCATCCACACACTTGCACTTGAGAGAGGTATCACTTGCTTAGTCTAGACACACCAAATGAAACATAAAATCATCAATGGAACCTTATTTAGGCTCATTTAAGCCTTATGCAACTTATTAAGACTTTAGGTTCTCATATAGCTCCATTAAGTGGCATAATGAAGCAATCCATGTGTTGTTTTTTTTTTGAAAGCACACACGTAAGTATATGTATTGCAATAGTAATAAAGTGATGAATAAAGTATTGTTCCCATAAGAATTTGTCGCTAAGATAATTGCTAAGTACTAAAATTGTGCACCTTAATCTAAATCAAGCCAACAATAAAAGTGATATGAAATTAAACTAAACTAAAGACATAAAATTTTAAAAAATAAATGTAAGACACTATTCTAGATAAAATTGGAAAGCAAAATGATTTGGGATTATGACTTCCCTTAGCATTTAATATGAACTAATTACCTCTTTTCATCTTGCTTTTAATGTCATTAATAACCTAGGACTTTAATTTACCTATAAGCATCTTCTGAATTATATACAAGCATTCTCCTAACCAATCCATAATTCCTTATACAATTAATTTAGACGCTTAATCAAGAATAGGTCTTAATATAGTTATGTGAAATCGGTAAGTATATTCCTATCTTACAAGCGTATCAATCCACTCAATATTACAAATATCATAAACCCACACTACCTAATCCATGGTCAAGTCCTAAAATCCTTTTTTCAAGTTCATTTAGATTACCGAAATCATCTAATGGTTTTTACACACTTAGAAGCATGAATCACGAGGATTGAATAATTAAATCATACCATTAATTGCAAATAAATAGAGTAATTACAACATATTACAAGTTAGAGTTTATCACAATCCCAAATCAACAAGTTTACCTCATAACTATAAGAAATAGCAACATCAAGAGTAGAGAACAAACTAAATGGTCAAAAAAACACAAGGAAAAACAAGGGAAGAAGAGAAAAACTAATTTAATTGGTGAATCTTTCTTAAATCCAAGCTTTTCTCATGGCAAATGAAGCTTTAAACTTGTATTTTTCTTCCTTAAAACCATCAAAATGGTGGCCTTTACTTGATGAAGTTACTAAAAACCCTTTAAAACCCTAAAAGAGGGGCTAAAAATGGTGCATTTAACATTTTTTATGAATTGGTCGTGGCAGGGCTTAAAAGCACTGCGACATAGCTGAATTTTTATATGTAATAGTCAAAAGCGCTGCAACACGAAATTTTATGTTGCAACTCATTTTGCTTTTGTTTCTCTATATGTCGCAGAGCTTAAATTTGTTGTCACAGCATTGCATTTTCTTTAGCAGTGGTTTTGAGCGCCATCTTTTTCTCCTTTTTCTTTTCTTCTTTTTTTTCCCAATCCCCTTTCAACAAATCTTCTCAACTTTTGTTGCTTTGCATTTCAAGATGTCTAAACTTGTTTCTTTGTAATTTTAATCCTACAAAAATATATAATTCATCTAATTACTATTTATTAGAGCTATTACAAACTCAATTTAAGGAGCCTAGCACTAAGTTACTTCTTTTTGCATAATGAAGTCTTAGATTTTTATCTTTCAAAATAAGACTACTAAATTCAAATTAATGGTTCCTTTGATATTTATAATTCATATTTAGGCCATTCATGACCT
Organism: Erythrophleum ivorense; assembly: GCA_026724425.1. Classification (NCBI taxonomy): domain Eukaryota; kingdom Viridiplantae; phylum Streptophyta; class Magnoliopsida; order Fabales; family Fabaceae; genus Erythrophleum; species Erythrophleum ivorense. The sequence goes on along the minus strand of JAIUCV010000025.1, from coordinate 3,726,837 downwards.
TAGAATCAAAGAAAACTATCCCTAAGTACCTTAGATGGGGCTTGGCTAAACCTATGCATATATATGGCCCCAATGGAATTTTTATTTCATCTTTTGAGAGATTGGCATTTATATGAGTCCCTTAGCCACTTCATAGCTCAATTAGACTCTTAAATAGCTTAAAACATTATTCTAAAACCTCATGCTTCCTAAGGTGCAATCAAAACCCTAGGTTTCTATTTATGTATTCCATAGCTTCTTAATTTGTTCTAATGGCAAAATCTTAATTTCCACACTTTAAGACCCCACTTTTCATCATGGTTTAATCAAAAGCCAACATCTCCCATATCCCCCCTTGGTTGGCCGAACTCATGGAGGCATGGAGAACCAAGGAAATGCCATTCCCATGCCATGAGTTATATATATATATATATATATCAAATGGAAAGACTCTTCATAGTGATTAACATGGTATGTTTAGTTTCCTTGAAAGAGTCATTTCCCCTCAAGTTTTAGCCAAGAAGCCCCCTTTTTGGAAGCCAAAACCATGGAGAAAAAGAGGAGAAAGAATGGAAACTAGGCAATAAAGACATCATAGGTAAATTCCTTAAATTTTTTTACCTTAGGTGGCTTCAATTTCCCTTGGCTTTAGAGCTTCCTTGGATGCCTCTCTTGGTCTGGTTGGAGGTGCTGAGGTTAGACCAAAGTGAGGAGAACATGATAGGGGTAGTCTCTTATAAGGGGCAGCTAGGGTCTTTTAAGAAAAAGATTTCCAATTTTGCCTCTATTCTTTACTTATGCAGTTTGAGCTCATTTTAAATCATTTTTAGGAACTTTATTTTTTATCATAAAATATAGGTTCTTTAGTTTATTAGAAACCCTTAACCTCAAATTTATATGATTCAGAATAACTCCAAAGGATCCAATCAAAGTTTAGGTAAACTAATTGCCTAAATTATAAATTGGAAGAGTTTTAAACATTTTGATAATTTTCATAATTTTTAGGGCTTTTAAAAACCCTAGTAAGCTCAATTTTATCATTTAAAGCTTCCTTCTTCGAGTTTTCAAAAAGCTACTTGAAATTATGATTTTGCTATTACGTTGGTCATTTAATTCGTTTAGTAGTTTTGGCCTTGATTCTAGACCATCTATGATCTCAAATTCCCAATTTTAGAGGCTCTAATTAATATTCTATTATGGACTTCAATTTGCTTTGCTTTAGGGTCCTCTTATATCATCATATTGATTTTAGTTTAGTTTCTAGAAAACTAGTTATTACTTCTTTAACAAACTTGCTCAATTCTCACCACAATGAGCCTTTTTCGCACTGTGGTGAGATTATTCTCTAGAATGCTCTCACCTTATTTTTCCTAAGTCGCACTACAGCCAAAGAGCTTGTGCCACAGCAAAATTAGATTCTATTACCCTTTAAATGAGCTTTGGTCATGACTTGCATACTTTTTAGTTACAACTAATTTACCCTCTGGACCTAAACTCCTTTATACTCGTCCTAATTATTAAATACACCTGTTAATGAAGTTATAAGTTTCTTCTATGGCTAATTTGCATGCTTTTAATGACTTACCAACTTTGATATACTTCAACTTGCTAATTATCATTGTTTAGGGGCCTGAAGATGGTTCATATCAATTGATCATTACTTTATATTAGCAAGTTTACTCATTATGACAGTAAGGGGCTACTTAAGCCATTAATGACAATATCTAAATGTATATTTCCCTATCATCTAACCTTAAGCCACTTTGGACAATTTTCAATGGTTTAACTAAACATGTTCCTACCTTCAAGGCAAAGGAACCTCTGCTGCAAATTTTGACTATGGTATAACTCCATTCCTCTTATAAGGCATTTATTTATGTATACACATTCTAATAGAAACTCCATACAACAATATTCAAATTAATCATTTATTTCATGACATAATTATACTCTTAAGTGGATAAGTTGTGGTTCATCATTAGCAACAATTTATATTAGATCAACATTAAGTACATACATTAGAATGCATGTAATTTAAAGTCTAACTTCCTAATGGTTACATCCTTGGTTACAAAACATTAAGATATCTACACTTGGCAATATGAATGTAGCATGATGCTATACAAAATAAATCACAAAAAGATTAGCATTTACTTTAAGTCAAAATGGTCTAAGTGTAGAAATTCCATACAAGGCCTCAAATCAGGGATGTTTATCACCTACTTCCTTTTTTCCTTAATTGAGGAACCTTTGCTTGAAATTATTAGCCTATGAAAGGGGTGAGATATGAATCTTAGTAGCCAAAGAAAATTCCATACATATAAACAAATTAATTAACATAAATGCACTTTATATCAATAAATATCAAAATTATCAATTCCATTAACAAATAAACGAGCTAGACTACCAGTGACTACTATCCTACATTAGCAATCACATATAACATGTTAGTGGTCAATAATAGAGGGAAGGGCTCGTCCATGGTGCCAATAATTATTATTATTTGACTTTAAAATGCCCAAAATAATCCATTTCCTTAAAAATTTCTATTTTTCATAATTTCCCTAAATTCCTTTTAATAATTCCATAATTCCCCATAATTACTCTTAATAAATTTTGAGTGTTACATTCTCCCTTCTTTTTTGGAATTTGTCTTCAAAATTAGACATACCTTACTCAAAAAGTTTTGGATAGTCTTTCTTCATTGCTTCCTCTGTCTCCTAAGTTGCTTCATCAGGAGTTAGTCTTCTCCATACCACTTTTACCAAGAGGATGTTCTTATTATGCAACTATTTGACTTTCAAGTCCATTATCCTTTTTGGCTCAATCACATAAGACAAATTATCTTACATATGCATATTCTCATACTCAATGACATGTGAAGGGTCCTAGTGGTACTTTTTCAATGGGAACACATGGAACACATTATGTAATTGAGCCAAATTTGAGGGTAAAGCCACTCTATAAGCCATGGGTCCTATTCGCTCAAGGACTTGAAAGGGTCCAAGATTGTTGATTGAGCTTTCTTAACTTGATCAATTATCCTACGCCTGTCACTGGAGTAACCTTAAGAAACATATAGTCTCTTGCCTCAAATTCTAAGAGTCTTCATCTCTTATTTGCATAACTCTTCTACCTACTTTGGGTAGCTAACAATTTCTTCTTCATGAGTTCAATTTGGTAGGTGGTTTGGTCTATTATATTTGAACCTAAGAGGCTTTTCTCACCTAGTTCTACTCAATATAAGGGTGATCTGCACTTTTTCCTATAAATGGCTTCAAATGGTGCCATCTGGATACCAGAATGGTAACTATTATTATAGGCCTAGTCAACTAAAGGTAAGTACATATCCCAATTCCCTTTCAATTCTAGCACATTAGCTTTAAGCATATCCTTAAGAGTCTGGATAGTCCTATTAATTTATCCATCTGATTGAGGGTGATAAGTAGTGCTAAAGTTAAGACTAGTGCTTAAAGCTTCCTGTAAAGACTACTAAACTTTTGATGTAAACCTAAGGTCTCTATTTGACACAATGTTATTAGGAACACTATGCAACCTTACAATCTCATAGACATAAAGTTGTACTAGTTTATCTAAAAAAAAGTGGCTCTAAAAGGTCGAAAGTAGGTAGACTTTGTTAATCTATCCATAATTACCCAAATAGCATTATAACCCAATGATGTTCTAGGCAAACCCATTACAACATCCATAGATATATTATCCAATATCTATTTTGGAATCTCCAAAGGGTGTAACAAAACTTGCAAGTTTTTACATTTAATCTTAACCCTCTGATAAACTAAACATCTAGTCATAAAATCTACTATGTCCAACTTCACTCCAGGCCACAATAAACTCTTCTTAAGGTATTTATGTCTTAATGGTGCTCGAGTGGATGGTGTATCTACTCTTATGAGCCTTAGATAGCATGTGAGTAGTGTCTTGGCATGTGAGTAAGTTATACAAGGCATCCATAGACTTACTAAGTAAGTGGATTAGTTTCACCCATTCACTTGTGAATTTTGGACTTGCCTCACCTATTTCTTTAATAGGTCTTTAACTCAACCTTACTCTTGGAAGTTAACCTCACTTTCAGAAGACTCTTTACTTTGTCTCAACCAAACCTTAAGGGTTCTTGGCTCATCCTCACTATGGCTAAGGGTTCTTGACTTCTCCACACTCAAGCAAGCCAAAGCAAGCATAATAAACATCATTTGAAAACAAAATGCATCATCATGGTACCATGGCATATGAAATCATGCTAGAATACTTTTCATGGCTTAAAACACACATACACACATTTAAAGACAAGCTAAGCATACATTTATGCATGAGAGAAGGAGGAGTGAGCTACCTTGGAAGTAACTACACACTTTTCTCCTTGAATCAATGCTCCATTCCTCAGTGTCACATACATAAAGGTGTGGGATTGGTTTCTTTTGGCCTAAACATAATTTATGGAAGCCAATGAAGTTTATGGAATTAATTCCAAGGCCACACATCTTCCTTAAACACTAACTTGGTCTATTAACCTGAACACACCTAATGAAGCAACACTCCTCAAATAAATTGTAGGCTCCATTCTTTTCTTTCATATATAATTCTTGACTCATTTTAAGCCTCTTGGAGTCATCACACAATTGAAACAAAGAGCCTAACTGCATGTTGCTTTTTTAAGTCATATTATGGAACATAAGACACCGATTCATTCTTTAGGCTTCCTAAATTTTTCCAAGGCTTCCCCTCATTTTCACTCCTCATATATGACTCAAAAATGGGTTTGGAAAAATTTTAAACTCTCCTTAAGTATCCTAACCTTCTTAGGCCAAGATTAGAAAGGAATTTAGCCTTACAGACTTTGTTTTATTTTCTTGATGGAGGAAGCACATGGGACACTTCTAGAGATCTTAGGAGTTCATTTAAACATTCTTTTAGGCATAGAAATTAAGGGACCAAGTCAGATCTTACAAGGAGCACATGAAACCCTAGAATTACTATCTTAAATTTTCATGGTTATTTGTTAATTCCCTTTGCATATTCTTATTCTCAACACTCCTTTTCCTAAGATTCACCGATTCACCCTTGATTTTACCTAAAATCCAAGCCCTCCCATGGCTTCTTGAGTGGAGTGAACCAAGGAGAGAGAGAAGCAAGGGGTAGTTATCATGGAAGGAGAAATTATCTTATTTTTCCTTGTTTTCTTGCTTGAATCCTCCTTTCTTTAGCCTCTTCTCTTCAAATCCAAATTTTTCGCTTTATTCCTCCTTTAAAGTAGATCCATATACTTCAATATAATCATAGGAAAGAAAGAAAAATGGAGGATAAGAGGTTTGCAAAGGAAAAAAACATGAAAAACTATCAAAAATCCATACCTTTGGCCTTTGATTTCTCCTCCTCTTTCTCTTCCTCTTGTGTGCCTCACTCCTTAGGGTTTTTCTCTGGTTTAGGGTAGAAACATATAAAGCTAAATAAGTAGAGGAGTAGGGCGCCCTATATATATAGGTAGGAGGAAGGAAGACTTTTCAGAAATTCCCATTTTTTCCTTTATTTTTGGCATTTTTGTTTCTAATTCATTTTACCTTCTTTTTTAGAATTGTCTTTTCTATTATAAAATTTAGGTTACCAATTTAGTAAATTGGAATCATTCAAATCAGAGCTAAAACCTTCATAAATGAATCCGTTAAAGTTTGGGTACACAAACATTAGAAAACATCCATCGGAGGGGTTTTAACTGTCTTGAGGCTTCCCATGATTTTCAAGGCCTTTGAGAACCCTAAAGAACTCAAAAATTTCATTTAAAAATCCCTTCTATGTGAATTCCAAAATTGCTCAAAATTATGAAAATGCCATTATGTTTTGTAAGTCTTTCGTTAAATTTTGTTTCGTCATTCTAGCTTCGTTTTTCTTTTCATTTGACCTTAGGATTCTCATATTTAGGAGTCTAGAATGCTACTTAAATTTTTTTGGGACCTTAACTAATTCATTTTGGGGAACTTGCTTTGAAAACGCACATATTTTCATCATTTAACGAGAATCCAATATTACAATTCTCCCCCCTTTAAAAAATTTCATCCTCGAAATTTAGATAAGATATCTTATGGGAAGAGCTCTGGATGTTTCTTTCTCATATCATCCTCTAGCTCCCAAGTAGTTTCTTCAGGAGATAACCCTTTCTAAACCACTTTTATTAGAGGTATTGTCTTATTCGGTAACTGCTTGAGTCTAACGTCTACGATCTGATCTAGTGACACTATATATGATAGATTATCCTATAACTGCACATTCTCATATTTTATGACATGCAAGGGGTCAGGCTAGTGCTTTTTGAGCTGTGAAACATGGAATACATTGTGTACTTGGCTCAAATTTGGGGGAAGGGCTAGTCTGTAAGCCACAAGTCTGACTTTATCAAGAATCTAAAAGGGACCTATGTACTTTGGACTGAGCTTTTTACTTTTAATGGACCGACCTATCCCTGTGACTAGAGACACTCTACTGAATACATGGTCTCCAATCTCAAACTCTAATGGCTGTCTATGTCTATCTGCGTAATTTTTCTATCTACTTTGGGCTGTCAAGAGTTTCTTTCTAATGGTCTCAATTTGTCTAGAAGTCTGGTCCACTAACTCTGGGCCTATAAAGCTCTGCTCTCCTAGCTTAACCCACCACATCGGAGACCTACACTTCCTCCTATACAATGCCTCATATGGTGCCATCTGTATACTTGTATGATAGCTATTATTATAGGCAAAATCCATTAAAGGCAAGTATGTATCCTAGTTTCCTTTCATCTCTAAGACACACGCCCTCAACATGTCCTCTAGGATTTGGATGGTTCTCTCTGTCTATCTATTTGTCTGGGAGTGATAGACTGTGCTAAATCTAAGCCGGGGTACCTAGAGCATCCTGTAATGATCTTTAGAAATTCGACATGAATTTGGGATCTTTATCTGACACTATGCTCCTAGGCATACCATGTAATCTAACCATCTCTCTGATGTATAGATGGGCTGATTTGTCTAGGGTATAAGTGGCTTTCATGGCTAAGAAGTGTGCTGACTTTGTTAATCTATCTACTATTACCCATATTACATCATGCCCCGATGATGTCCTGGGTAAACCCATAACAAAATCTATAGCTATGCTATCCTATTTCCATTCTGAGATATCTTGGGGTTGGAGTAACCCAGCTGGTTTCTAGAGTTCTATCTTAACTCTCTAGCACACTAGACATCGGGAGACATACTCTGCTATGTCTTTTTTTATTCCAGGTTACCAGAACTTTTTCTTTAAGTCTTGATATATTTTATTACTGCTTGGATGAATGGTGTACTTGCTCTTATGTGCCTTATCTAATATTCTCTCTTTGATTTCTATATTTCCAGGCACATACAGCCTATCCTTGTATTTTATTATGTCATCCTCAAACAGATTAAACTTTTGAATACTACCCTGGGTTATTTAAGCTTTAATCTTATTTATATAATCATCTTTTACTGGGCTTCTCTTATTTGATCTCTTAGGTCATTTTCTATTCAAGTTTCACTCATTAATAGTTTTCCTAAATACACCTTATAGGAGAGACTCATATCTTTGAATCTCTCAATCAATTCCTGCTCTCGGATCATCATATAGGCCATGTACATGGATTTCTTACTCATGGCATTAGCTACCATGTAACACCATATATTTCTAGCTCATTCTATAATATTCTCATGCTTTACCTTCATAATTTCCATGAAGGAGCAAGAAAAGAGAATTAAAATAATGTATTTTCTTGCTTTGTATCATGTATAAAAATTCCATTCGGTATCATGTGGATTGTGTGAGTTCATACCATACATTTTCATATTTAATTACATGAATACAACTTATTTGGATCATAAAATGTGGTCCATAACTCATGGAACTCAAAGGAAAACTTAAAATAGACATATTAAATTTTGGCCAGATTTGACCTCTTTTCTGACCAAACTTTAGAAATTCATAACTAATTCTAGAAAAATCAAAATCATGCATTCTTAGCCATTCTGGGAAGGTACAGATGTCTACATCATAATACAAATATGTCTAGATCATAAAATCTATCACAAAGGATTTTTGATATCCAAAAAGGTTTAGAGGTCAAACTGCCTTCTGATGCTGTCATAGATTTCTACAGAAAACTTTGAAAATGTTCAATTAATTCCACAAAAATTTAATCCATGGAAATGATACCAATCTAGAAATCTATGAATGTTAAATTAGAGAGAAAAAATATCTCCAGACCAGTTCATCATGCCCAGACCTCGAAATTTGATAGAATAGTAACTCAGGTCAGGTAAAAATCCTGATACTAGATAGAATGTTCAAAAATTTATATCTCCCTCTCTAGACCTCCAAATGAGGTGATTCTAGTTGGCACAAGTCACTGTGAATATCTAGTTTCTCTGTATAAAATTTTGTGGCAATTGAACATCATTTGAGCCTTGTGTGACAGATTTCATTTTCGAACCAAATGAATAATGCAATAGATCAAAATCAGAAAAATTGCCAACTTTAAATATTCATCAAATATTCTATAGACCTCTGAAAATTATGGTCTTTAGCTTCCCAAAATTTTTTCAACAAGTTCTAATTTCATGTCAAATCTTAGAGCAAGAAGAGCTCATTTAGCTAAAAAGTGACATAGGATTCCATTATGGTCATTTTTGGTTCCATATGGAGTACCAAAGTTGCCAAATGGTTTTTCCTTGGTCTTGACACCTTTTGGGCAAGTCTAAAAGCATATTTAGGACTTTTTTGAGCGGCCCAAATGGTCCCAAACCTCATGCATCTCATTTTGGCCTTTTGATCCACACATATACACATTACATCAAACTTTCCAAAATGCATACCTTGGCATTACATACCTAAATTCTGTTCTAGGGTTCATACATCATATCCATACATTTATACATCACATAATGTCATAATTACACATGTCTAAGGGGTTATAGATCATATACATTAAGGGGTTACATAAATTGACACAAATATGGCCCTAAAGTAGTAAAACTCAAGCACTTGATTGTCAAACACTTTCCTTCAAGGTGGTTGGCTCCCATTACCATGTCCACTTGGTCCACCTAACATGTAAGATCATTGGAGAGGAGGGAATAAGATTCAAAGAATCCTAATAGCTCATCTCCCATTCAATCATACATAATAGATGCAAACAAGTTTCATAAATGCATGCATGGTATGTGAACATGTGCAAATATTCAAGAATCATTTTCATCATTCAAGAAAGTCATACATAGCATACAAAGGCTTGCCAAGCAAGTGGATTGGCCTGACCCAATTTCTTATGGATTTTGGACTTGCCTTACCCATTCTTTAATGCATTCTTAGATTCAACCATGCTCTTGGGAGCCCACTTTACTTTTGGGAGACTCTTTGTTTTGTCTTAACCAATCCTAAGGGTTCTTGGCTCATCCTCACCATAGGAAAGGGTTCTTGGCGTCACCACACTTAAGCAAACCTAAGCACACATCAAAATATCATATGAAACATAATATGTCATCATAAAACCATGGCATATGAAATCATACTATCATACTTTTCATGGCTTAAAAATACACATACACATATTCTAAGACAAGCTAAGCATACATCCATGCATGAGAGAAGGTGGAGTTACCTTGCACATAATCACACACTTTTCCCTTAAAACTCCCTCCTTTGCTTCAGTCACACACCTACAAAAGGGTGGGGAAGGTTTCTCTTGGCCCAGATACAATTTATGGAAGCTAATTAGGTTCATGAAATAATTTCTATGGCCACACAACTTGCTTAGACACTAGGTTATTCTATAAACCCCATTATGGTCCATAAATGCACTAATGAAGTAACACCTCTCAAATAAATTCTAGGCTCCATTCTTTTCTTTCAAATATGATTCTTGACTCCTTTTAAGCCTTTTGGAGTCATCACACAATTAAAATAAAGAGCCTAACTACATGTTCCTTCTTTAGGTCATAATATGGAACCTAAAGTACCAAATCACTTTCTATGAGTTCTAAATTTTTTCCAAGGCCTCCCTTCATTTTCATTCATCATATATGACTCAAAAATGGTCTTAGAAAAATTTAAGACTCTCCCTAGCTACCTCAACCTTGTTTGGCCGAGACATAGGGCTTCCTTGGCCTCTTTGGAATTCTTTGTTTTCTTGAAGGAGGAAGCCTGTAGGGAGCATCTTAGGGATCTTAGGAACTCATTTAAACTCTTAATTAGACCTAGGAATCATCACACAAAATCAGAATTTGGAAGGAACACTTGAAACCTTAGAATTTGTATCGTGAAATTTAATGGTTTTTTGATAATTCCCTTTGCATATTCTTAATCTCCACATCCTTTTTCCTTAGATTTATGCTTGGTTCTACCCAAAAATCATCTCCTCCTAGGGTTTTCTCAAGTGGGGCAAAATGTTGGAGAAGGGAACCAGAGATGACAACCATAGGAAGAGAAATTACCTTGTTTTCTTGCTTTTTCTCACTTGAATCTTGTGTTCTTTGAGCTCCTCTCTTCAAATCCAAATTTTCCCTCAATTTCTCCTCTAAAACAGATCCATATACTTCATTATAATTATATAAAATAAAGGAGAATGAAGGAGAAGAGGTTTGGAAGAGAAAGAGCATGAAAATCTATACCTTTCTACCTTGAATTTCTCCTCCTTTTCTTCCTCCTCTTGTGCTCCTCATCCCCTAGGGTTTTCCTCTGTTTTTAGGCAGAACATGGTTGTGCATAATGAAGGGAGAATTTGTGACAACCTTACCTTCTAAATATGGTAATTATAGTTAAATATGCAATTAATAATTAATGATCAAAGTTTAGAGTCGTTATAGTTTATTACGTTATGAAAATATAGGAAAATTTGAACCTTGATGTTAGGGTCATCACTAAACAACCACAAATAAAACAAAAGTGCATAAGAGAAATCATACTACCATAAAGGGTTTACAATTCATCCATTCATCGTTTCAACACAAAAAAATAGTATACTGTGCTCCTGGGGTGAGGCTAAAGAGGCTGAATAGAGAGAAGGCCCAACTCTGATCTGAACATAGAAATAAGCTGAGATAGATAGTTAGTGCCTTAGTACCCTCAGGGAAGCTCGAGAGGACTAGCGACTGCCTAAGAAGGCGAGCATTGTTTTATGTAGAGAAAGAGTATAAGTCGAGAGTGCCATAGAATGAAATTCCTGGGATTATATGAAATAAAATCCTTCTTACCCATGGATGGTCTAGCTAAAAGTAGAGTATGAGTATGAATGAAAAATAGACCCCCTTGATGTTACAGAGAGTGAATAAGTGGAGGAACCCCAGGAAAATGCAGGTACTCTTGAGCATAAAGAAACCTAAACTGATAATAGAAACAACTAGTAGTAAAACATCCTTTTACCTAAGTAAGAGAATAAAAAAAGGTAGAAAGAGAGATATAATAGTGTTCAAACCGAGGACATATTAGATTGAGAATAGATCTTAAATTAATGTGTTGAGTACTTAAGAAAGCACATCTATCCTTAACATAGACGCCCTTCTAGCATGATAGCGCTCGAACTAAAAAAAAATAGTTAGGCAATACAGAGAGATCTTGGGATGAAATAGAAGAAGAATCCTATTTTTCCTGAGCACTCTATGAGAATAGGGTAGATGAAGAAAAGTAAGAGAGGAATACTTTAGATTATTAAGAAACTTGTAATATACAGGCGATAATGGCTTTGAGCTCGGTCAAGAGGCGCTTGTATATTAGGATTTGATATTATGGTTTGCTTGTAACAATGGTTACATGATATTAGGCCTGATCAACCTAATAGTAATGTAACTTAAGTGCGTAGCAAATGATGACATTAATCACCAAAGTATTTCAGTAATCGAAGAGTATCCTAGTTAGTTAAAGAATGAGATGAGACAGAAAAGAAAGGTAAAGGGATTCCAGAAATATTAGAATAGTAAGAAAAGCATGCACAAAGGAATCTCTAGTAAGGAATGTTTAGATTTAGATAGCATGAGTTTAGTATGTATAGCCTGAGTCCTTTATAGTATATGTAAATGAAATGAATAGGGACCAGTGCATAGCCTTTTTCCTGCCAAATATGTTAGCCGCACTTAGTGTGTGAGATGCCCTAGTGCCAAAGCACTTAAAAGCAAAACGTGGGCATGGTTGGAAATTGCAAGATATGAGAGGAAAAGATAACTGAGTACAGTTAAAGTAAGAAAAGAATGCCCAAGTGAAAAAGGGGCTGAAGTGAGAATTTGAGGATCCCATAAGGAGTGATGAACAAAAATTTAGATGCTTCTAAGCATCAGCATGATGGGATCTTAGAGAATCAGATCATATAGAACCCATTTCGCACGAAGAGCACGATGTACTTCTAAGTTTAGCCTCAACTATTACGAGCGATAGTAATTGGACTTAATGAGTATGTATTTTATTATCAGATACAGTGATCTTAAGCTTTGATGTCTCCCAGAGATGGATCGTAGTAGATCCCAACATAGCACAGTGGGTTGCATAGACTCTAGTAGGGTTCTGAGAGGTCGCAGTAGACCCAGGGGTCACAGCAAATCCCACAGAATTACAAAGAGCCCTAGCCACAGTATGATAGATCTCTAGTAGAGATGATAGCCTAAGATAATTTTACAAAGTAATTAGTCTCAGAGACCAGTATAGTTTCAGCTAGCTTTTGTCTCAGAGACTAGAGACCTCTTGAGTCTGGTAGACCGTTGCCATAGAGATATAAAGGCTTTACTCAGACAGTTAGACTATTGGCTAGCTCTCTTTAGAGATGAGTATAGTGCATGGGATGAGGGAAGTAAGAAATTAGCTTTCCAGAATTAGAGCTAGATGAACCATTACTTAGCATATAGTAGCCCTGACTAAGGAATAGAGAGATCCTCGTGTTAGCTTATGTATTCAGAAAGGGGTTAGGTGCAATTTTTATATAAGGTAAGTGGTACAATATATCTCCAGTGAGTAGAACTGTGACAATAGCTAGCATCCCACTAGAACTCAGTAGTAGCCAGTTGTAGTAGCTCTTCGATGCTAGTATGAGACACATATGCTAGGCCTATCAATGTTGAAATGAGGAACTATAAAATGTCATTGCAAGTGAGCGAAGAAAGTGAGAAAAAGTCCCAGCCTACAAAGACAGATGTAGTAGTAAATAGAGAAACTGAGATCATAAAAGCATAAACTCCTTAAAGGAGCTGTAATCCCCGTAAGTAATTGAGATGTGAGGCTTGTGATAGAAAGAATGTGAATTGCAATCATGGGATGAGCTAGTAAGGAAGAACACAGAGATAAGCAGTGGATGATACATGTAAATAAATAAATAGACAGATAAAAACCTTTAATGGTTGTAATGATGAGACGTTATGAGAAGCCATTGAGAGAGGATACAAGTGATGTGATATGAAATAAGTTACCTCCCAAGAGTGTAAATAAGTCCACTGAAAGAAACGTTAATCCTACGAACGCGTTAATATTAACCTAACATGATTAGTAAGATCTCCTAGGATAAGCCTCCAGAGTTAAAATTTTCTTTCCCTTATGAGAAAGAACTAGCTAGTATTTTATAGCAATAGAGCCTTATTAAGAACTAGCAATGAGAAATCCCCTGGCTAAAAGAAAATTTGAAAGAATGAAATCGCTGAGAAAGCGTATAGAGCCAGGTAGAAAGGAAAGAAAAGAGCAGTTAGCCAGAAAAGAAAAGAGTAAGAGGAAAGTGTATCCTAAATTTTGAGGACGAAATTTATTCAAGGGGGAGAAATATAATATCCTATTTCCTGAAAACGAGAGAAAACATGAGAAACGTAATGTACGATTTCTCTGTAAACAAACAAAATTCATTGGATACAAAAGGAAGTTCCTCAAGATGATGTAGTTAAGGTCCCAAAAAATTTGAAAAGCATTCTAGACTCCTAAAAATGAGAATTCCAGGCTCAGACGAAAAAAAACAGAGTTAGAATGAAGAAATAATTTCTTATGAAACATAATGGCATTTTCATAATTTTGAGCAAATTTTGGAATTCACACAGGAGGGATTTTTAAATGAAAGTTTTGAGTTCTTGAGGGTCCTCAAAGGCCCTAAAAATTATGGAAAGCCTTGGGACAACTAAAGCCCCTCCAGTGGACGTTTTCCAATATTGGTGTACCCAAACTTTGATGGATTAATTCGGGAAGTTTTTAGCTCTGATTTGAGTGATTTCAAAGGAATTTTACTAAATTGGAAACTTAAATTTCATAATGGAAAAGATGGTTCTAAAAAAGGAGCTAAAATGAAGTAGACACAAAAATGCCAAAAACGAAGGGCAAAATTAGAATTTTTGAAAAGTGTAATTTCCTCCCACCTATATATATGATTCACCTTTCTTCTCCCTTCATTATGCACAATCATGTTCTACCCAAAACCAGAGGAAAACCCTAGGGGATGAGGCGCACAAGAGGAGGAATAAAAGGAGGAGAAATCCAAGGTAGAAAGGTATGGATTTTCATGGTTTTTCATGCTTTTTTCATTCCAAACCTCTTCTCCTCCATTATCCTTTGTTTTCTATGATAAAATTGAAGTTTACAAATCTGATTTAAGGGAGAAACATGGGGGGAAATTTCAGATTTGAAGAGAGGAGCTTGGAGAAAGCGAGATCAAGTGAGAAAAAGTAAGAAAATAAGGTAATTTCTCTTCCTATGGTTGTCATCTTTGGTTCCCTCTTCCTTCATTTTTCCTAACATGAGAAAACCCTAGGAGGACTTGATTTTTTGGTACAACCAAGGGTGAATCTAAGGAAAAAGGGTGTGGAGATTAAAAATATACAAAAAGAATCAACAAAAAATCATTAGATTTCAAGATATAAGTTCTAAGGTTTCAATTGCACCTTGTAAAATATGATTTTGTATGATGATTCCTAGACCTAAATAAGAGTTTAAATGAGCTCCTAAGATCCCTAAAAGGCTCCCCATGTGCTTCTTCCCTTGAGAAAACAAAGCAAATTCCAAGGAGCTCCATTTTCTCTATAGCCTCAGCCAAGCAAGGATAGCATAGCTAAGGAGAGTTTCAAATTTTTCTAAGCCCATTCTTGAGTCATATATGATGAATGAAAATGAGGGGAGGCCTTGGAAAAAAATTAAAATCTATAGAAAAGTGAGTTGGTGCTTTAGGTTCCATATTATGACCGAAAGAAGCAACATGTAATTAGGCTATTAGTTTTGATTGTGCAATGACTCCAAGAAGCTTAAAAGGAGTCAAGAATCATATTTGAAAGAAAAGAATGGAACCTAGATTTTATTTGAGAGGTGTTGCTTCATTAGGTGTAATTATAGAACCATAATAAGGTTTATAGACCAAGCTAGAATCTAAGCAAGTTGTGTGGCCTTAGAATTAATTCCATAAACCTAATTGGCTTCCATAAATTGTGTTTAGGCCAAGAATGATCTCCACCTTCTAGGGTGTGTGAGGTCAAGGGATAGGATTCAAGGCTTAAAGAAAAGTATGCAAAATGTAAGCAAAGTAGCTCTTTCCACCTTCTCTCATGCATAGATATGTGCTTAACTTATCTTGAATGTATGTATGTGTATTTTTAAGCTATGAAAAGTGTTCTAGCATGACTTTAACTCCATGGTGACATGATGTTACAATATCACTTATATGATGTTTTTGATGTGTGCTTAGGTTTGCTTGAGTGTTTTGAGCGCAAGAACCCTTAGCTATGGTGAGGTTGAGCCAAGAACCTTTAAGATTAGTTGAGACAAAGCAAAGAGTCTCCCAAAAGCAAGATGGGCTCCCAAGAGTACGGTTGAGTCCAAGAATCTCTTAAAGAATGGGTGAGGCAATTCCAATATCCAAAAGAAATTGGGTAAGGTCAATCCACTTGCTTGGCAAGCTTTTGTATACTATGCATGATTTTCTCAAGTGATGAAAATGTCTCTTAAATGTTTACATTTGTCAACATGACCATACATGCATTTATGAGACTTGTTTGAATCTATTATGTATAATTGAATAGGAGATGAGCTATCAGGATTCTTTGAATCCCATTCTCTTCTCTCCAATGTTCTAACATGCTAGGTGGATCAAGTAGACAAGGTAATGGAAGCCAACCACCTTGAAAAAGAGAGCTTGACAACATAATGCATGGTTTTGGTTCTTTAAGGCCATATGTATGTCAAATGATGTAACCCACTATTGTGTATGGTCTATGACCTTTTGAGTATATGTAATTATGATAATATGTCATGTATGAATGAGAGAATATGTCATGTAGCCATTAAAATGTGATTTGAGTATATGATGGCAAACTAGCTTCATGAATGGTTTTATGGAATTATGCATGTGTAGATGAAATGGTCAAAATGAGATGCATGAGGTTTGAAACCATTTGGGTAGCTCACACAAGTTCTAATCATACTTTTAGACTTGCCTAAAAGGTGGCAAACCCTAAGAAAAGCCATTTGGTTACTTTGGTACCTCACACGGAGCCAAAATTGACTATAATAGAATCTTATGTCACTTTTTGGCCAAATGAGTTCTTCTTGATCTGAATTTGGCATGCAATTAGATCTTGTTGAGAGATTTTTGGGAAGTTAAAGAACATAATTTTCAGAGGTCTATAGAATATTTGGTGAATTTTTAAAGTTGGCAAATTTTCTGGTTTTGGTCTGATGCACTATTCATTTGGTTCGAAAATGAAATCTGTCATACAAATGATGTCCAATTGCCATGAAATTTTATACAGAGAAATTAGATATTTCTAATGACTTATGCCAACTAGAAGCACCTCATTTGGAGGTCTAGAAAGGGAGATATGAATTTTTAAAAAATTTGTCTAGTATCAAGAGTTTTACCTGACCTCAGTTATTGTTCTATTGAATTTCGAGGTCTAGGCTGCCTGAGCTGGTCTGGAGTCATTTTTTTCCTCTAGCTAACATTTACAGCTTTCTAGATTGGTATCATTTACATAGATTAGATATTTTTGGAATTAATTAGACATTTTCAAAGTTTTCTGCAGAAATCTGTGATAGCATCAGTAGGCAGTTTGATGTTTAGACCTTTTCAGATGTCAAATGTCCTCTGTAGTGGATTTTATGATTTGGACATATTTTTATTATGAATTATACATCCATATCTTTCTATAATGACTAAGAATGCATGCTTTTGATGTTTCTAGAATTAGTTATGAATTTTCAAAGTTTGGTCAGAAAAAGGGCCAAATCTGGCCAAATTTTAATATGCATATTTTAAGCTTCACCTTGTGATTCTTGAGATGTAGGCCACATTTTATGATACAAATGAGTTGTATTCATGTAATTAAATATGAGAATGTGATACATGAGCCCATATGGCTCACGGGACTCTAAATAAAAAAATTATGCATAGCGCAACACTAAGAAATTTATTATTTTATGTCCTTTTTCCTTGCTCCTTCATGAAATGCATGATGTGAAGTATGAGAATGGCATAAGATAAGCTAGGAAATTATGGTGTTACACCAAGCAAGTAGTTTAGCCTCACCCATTTTTTTTAAGAAATTTGGACTTGCATCACCCATTTTCTTAAAAGCTTTTAACTAAGCCTTACTCTTGGGAGACTTTTGGCTTTGTCTCAACCATTCTTAGGGACTTTTGGCTCATCCTCACCATGGCTAGGGGGCTTTTAGCTTCACCACACTTAAGCAAACCAAAGCAAGTTCACAATACATCATTTGAATGCATAACATATCATTAGGGTACCATGGCCTCTAGATACTTGCTAAAATATTTTTCATTGCTCAAAACATATATACACACAGTCAAAGACAAGATAAACATCCACTCATGCATAAGAGAAAGAAGAGAGAGCTACCTTTGTCACAAATGCAACTTTTCTCTTGGAACTTGGTTCTTCTCCCATGACCACACATTCACAAGAAGGTAGGACTTGTTTCTTTTGGCCTAAACACATAATATGGAAGCCAATTACATTCTTGGAACAATTTCTAAAGCTACATATTCAGTACAAAAGTTAGATGGCTCTTATGGCTCTTTTATGGTTCCATAATGTACCTAATGAAGCAACCTTATGAAAACATGATCTTGGCTCTGTTCTTTCCATGCATTTAAGGTTCTTGACTCCATTTAAGCCTCTTAGAGTCATTACACCTTCATTTCAAGGAGTCTAATTAGGTGTTGCTTCTTTAAGCCATAATATGGAACCTATGATACTATCTCACTATCCATGACTTCTAAAATTTTTCCTAGGCTTCCTTTTAATCCTTTTCTGTCATATATGACTCAAAATCAAGTTTAGAACGAATTAAAACTACCTCTTGGTGCCTTATCCTCTCTAGGCCGTGGCTATGGACCAAAAGAGCACCGAATGAGTTTGCTTCATTTTCTTGATGGAAGATGCAAGTGGGAAGCTTCTTAGGGATCTTTAGAGCTCATATAAGCATTCATTTTAGCTTAGGAATTCTTGTATCAAAACAAAATTTTAAGGAAACATTTAAAATCCTAACTTTGCTATCTTGAAATTTAATGGTTGTTTGGTTGTTTCTTTTGCATATTCTTGTTCTTCTCCCTCATTTTCCTTAGATTCACTCTTGGTTTGGCTAAAAATTCAACCCTTTAGGGCTGGTTTTATATGGGACAAAAATCAAAAGAGGAAGAACAAGAGAAATCAAGCTTAAAGCATGGCAATTTATCTTGGTTTCTTGGCTTTCCTTAAATGCTCTTCTCCTTGCTTGGCTTAGGAATTCATGTATCAAAATAGAATTTTAAGAGAACACTTACGACCCTAACTTTACTATCTTGAAATCTAATGGTTGTTTGATTGTTTCCTTTGCATATTCTTATTCTTCTCCCTTATTTTCCTTAGATTCACTCTTGGTTTTTGGATAGAAATGAAGTCAGTGGGGAAAGGGAGAAGAAGTGGTGTGAAACATATAGAAGCTTCAAGAACGATTTGTTTTTAAAATTCCATTTATGTCCCTAAATCTTGACATTTTCATTTTAGCTCCTTTTTTAGAACTATCTTCCCCATTATAAAATTTAGGTCTTCAATCTTATAAAATGCCTTTGGAATCACTCAAATTAGAAATAAAACCTTCCCGAATGAAAGAGTCAAAGTTCGAGTCAATCAACATTAGAAACATACACCGAAAGGGATTTTAGCAATTCTAAGGGATCCTATAGTTTTTAGGGCCTTTGAGAATACCAAGAAACTCATTTTTCCCATTTAAAAATCCCTCTTATGCATTTTCCAAAAAGTGCCTGAAATTATGAAAATGCCATTGCATCTTCATTGAATTTTTTTGGTCATTCTGGCTCTGTTTTCACGGCACCTCTAACCTTGGATCCTCATTATTTAAGGTCTAGATTATCACTCTAATTTTATTGGACCTCAAATCATTCTATCTAGTGGACTTTCTTTTGTATCTAATAAGTTTCGTACGTTTATGGAGAAAATGAGCATTACGTTTCTCATGTTTACAAAGGTACCAGATGTTACACAACACTTAATTGTAAGCATGAAAGGAAAACACCTAGCTAGACAACCAAATGGAAAATAGAGTTAGGAAAAATTAAACAAGCCAGTCCTATACACCTCATGCTTTCACCATCCAAACTATATGTATACATATATATGGCATTCAATTATTACTTTCACTCTTCTAGCCATGCGAATTAAATGTCAATTACACCTAGTGCTTAAATGGGAAAGCAGAATATGTATATACTCTGCCACCTAACAATATTACCGAATGAGATGGAAGAAAATAAAATTTTAATCACCTTTATTACATCCACTTTCAGTTAGGCAGTAGGAGGTAGATATTGTAATAATTTTCTTTCCCTTAGTCTCAATTAAGGCGAGAGAAGTGGTGATAAAGAGAAGAAGAAAAACCGGATGTGTACTTGAATCCAAAAGAGGATGCTTAAAACACTCCCTAGGTGCATGAACTCTCCTTGGCCGAAGCTATGCTTCCATATGGCACCAATAGAGTTGTTTTAATTTCTTTGATGGGAGAAGCATGTGGGAGGCTCTCTTGGTGTCTTAGGAACTCATATATACTCTTAGACAACTTAAATTACTACTAGGAAGTTTCATCTTAGCCTAGGTGCAACCAAATCCCTAAATTCCATAACTTGCATTCTAAAGCTCCCTTTTCAATTTTAGTTGTATATTCTTAATCCTCACACTCCATAACCTTTGGTTCCATAAAAAACACATAAAGAAAAACTCTCCCCCTCACTTTCTCTCTCTAGACCGAAGCTTAAATGGCTTGGAAACACAAGATTTTACAAGTGTTTTGTAACATCTAGTTCTCTGAAAATGAGAGAAAACGTGAGAAATGTAACGTACGATTTCTCTGTAAACGAACGAAAGTCATCGGATACAAAAGGAAGTCCCCTGAGATAAAGTAGTTAAGGTCCCAAAACAATTTTAGTAACATTCTAGACTCCAAAAAATGACAATCCTAGCTTCAGACAAAAGAAAAAAACTAAGCTAGAATGAAGAAACATTTTGACAGAAAACCTACGAAACGTAATGGCATTTTCATAATTATGAGCAAATTTTGGAATTCACACTGGAGGGCTTTTTAAATGAAAGTTTTGAGTTCTCTGGGGTTCTCAGAGGCCCTGAAAACTATGGGAAGCTCTGGGACAGTTAAATCCCCTCCGTGGACGTTTTCTGACATCAGTACACCAAAACTTTAATGGATTCATTCGAGAAGTTTTATCTTTGATTTGAATGATTCCAAAGGCATTTTACTAAATTGGGAACCTAAATTTCATAGTGAAAAATATGATTCTAAAAAAGGAACTAAAACGAAGGAGAAACAAAAATGCAAAAAACAAAAGGCAAAATGAGAATTTTTGAAAAAATCACTTTCCTACCCCTATATATAAGTGGCGCCCCACTTTCTCCTTCATTTGGACTCAAAATTTTCTGCCTAATTTCAAAAGAGAGAGCTAGGGTTTTGGGTGCAGAAGAGAGGAAGAAGAAGAGAGGAAGAGCTAAGGTATGCTTCCATGGTAGTTTTTCATGCTTTCTTCCATCCAGACCTCCTTTCCTTTATTCTCTTTTGTTTCCTTTGATTAAAATGAAGTTTGTAAATCTGATTTAAGGGAGAAACTTAAGGGAAATTTCGGATTTGAAGAGAAGAGCTTGGAGAAAGCAAGATTCAAGCAAGAATAAGTAAGGAAACTAGGTAATTTCTCTTCCGATGGTTTCTACTTTTAGTTCCTCTTCTTCTCCAATTTGACACACCTAAGGAACCATAGGAGGATTTGATTTTTAGGCAGAACCAAGGATGAATCTAAAGAAAAAGGGTGTGGAGATTAAGAATATGCAAAAAGAATTAACAAAAAACCATTAGATTTTAAGATGCAATTTCTAGGGTTTCAAGTGTTCCTTCTAAAATCTAATTTTTTATGATGATTCCTAGGAGGTCTAATTAAGAGTTTAAATGAGCTCCTAAATCCCTTAGATGCTCCTCACATGTTTCCTCCTTCAAGAAAACCAATCAAAATCCATGGAACCCATAAAAGCCCTATGTCTTGGCCAAGCAAGGAAAGGGTAGTTAGGGAGAGTTTTAAATTTTTCTAAGGCCATTCTTGAGTCATATATGATGAATGAATATGAAGGGAGGCCTTGGAAAAAATTTAGAACCCATAGAAAGTGAATTGATGCCTTAAGTTTCATATTATGTCCTTATATAATTTCTAAGCTCTATTCTTTCTTTTCAAATATGATTCTTAACTCTTTTTAGGTGCATTTATGGACCATAATGAGGTTATAAGCTAACCTAGTGCCTAAATAAATTGTATGGCTTTAGAATTTAGTTCATGACCCTAATTGGCTTCCATAAATTATGTCTAGGCTAAGAGAAATCTTCTCCACAAGTTTTTGTGTGTGTGGCAGAAGCAAGGAAGGGAATTGCAAGACAAAAAGTATGTGATTATGTACAAGGTAGCTCTCTCCACCTTCTTTCATGCATGGATGTGTTCTTAGCTTGTCTTGAATATATGTATGTGTAATTTAAGCCATGAAAAGTGTTTTAGCATGACTTTAATTCCATGGTGCCATGATGTTACAATATGCTCTTATATGATTTTTTGATGTGTGCTTGGGTTTGCTTGAGTGTGGTGAGGCCAAGAACCCTTAGCCATGGTGAGGATGAGCCAAGAACCCTTGAAATTGGTTAAGACAAAACAAAGAGTCACCTAAAAGTAAGATGGGCTCCCAAGAGTATGGTTGAGTCCAAAGTGCTTAAAGAATGGGTGAGGCAAGTCCAATATCCACAAGAAATTGGGTGAGGTCAATCCACTTTCTTGGCAAGCCTTTGTATGCTATGTATGACATTCTCAAATGATGAAAATACTTTTTGAATGTTTGCACATGTCAACATGACCATACATGCATTTATGAGACTTGTTTGCATCCATTATGTATGATTGAATGGGAGATGAGCTATTGGGATTCTTTGAATCTCATCCCCTTTTCTCCAATGTTCTAACATACTAGGTGGACCAAAAAAGCAAGGTAATGGAAGCCAACCCCTTGGGAGAAGAGAGTAAGACATTAAAGTGCATGGAATTGGCTACTTTAAAGCCATATGAATGGAAAATTTTGTAATCTATGGTTTTATATGTTCTATGAGGTCATGAATATGTATAAATATGTTGATGTATCATGTATGGATGAGAAATTATGGCATGTGAATACTAGAATGTAAAATGAGTATGAAATAGCTATTTTTGCTTCTTGAAAGTTTGATGCACTAGTGTATATGTGGAAGTGGCATGGCCAAATTGAGATGCATGAGGTTTGGGACCACTTGGAAAGTTCAAACAAGTTATATTCATACTTTTAGACTTGCCCAAGAGGTGCCAAACATTGAGAGAAGTCATTTGGACATTTTGGTATCATATATGGGGCATATAATTGCTATTTTAGAACCTTATCTCACTTTTTGTCCAAATGAGCTCCTCTTGATTTAAGATTTGGCATATATTTAGAGCTTGTTGAGAGATTTTTGGCAAGCTAAAGCATGAAATTTTCGGAGTTTTACAAAATATTTGAGGAATTTCCAAAATTGGCAAAAATTCTAGTTTTGGTAATGGTACTTTTCACTCTGGTCCGAAAATGAAATCTATCACATAGGGCTCAAATGATGTCCAATTGCCACAAAATTTTATACAGGCAAACTAGATGTTCCCAGTGACTTGTACGAAGCAACTCATTTGGAGGTCTAGAGAGGGAGATATGAATTTTTAAAGAATCTATCCAGTATCAAAAACTTCACCCGACCTCAGTTACTGTTTGATTGGATTTTGATGTCTGGGCATGCCTAAGCTGGTCTAGAGTTATTTTTTCCTCTAACTAATATCCATAACTTTTCAAATTGGTATCATTTGCATGGATTGGATTTTTGTGAACTTAATTGGACATTGTTGAAATTTGTTGCAGAATTCTGTGATAGCACCAATGGATAGTTTGACCTCTGGACCATTTTGAATGTCAAACGTCCCTTATGATGGATGTTATGATTTGGACATATTTTTAATATGAATTAGACATCTGTAGCTTTCCAAAATGACTAAGGATGCATGATTTCAATTTTTCTAAAATTAGTTATGATTTTCCAAAGTTGTGACAAAAATAATCCAAATTCTGGCCGAAAATATGTATGAATATTCTAAGTTTTCCTTTGAGTTCCATGAGTTGTGGACCACATTTTATGATGAAAATGAGTTTTATTCATATAATTAAATATAAGAAGGTATGGTATGAGCTCACACAGTCCACATGACATCGAATGGAATTTTTATACACGACGCAACGTGAGAAAATGTATTATTTTTGTCGCCTTTTTCTTGCTCCTCTATGGAATTCACGATGTGAAGTATAATAATATTATGAAATGAGCTAGAAATATATGGTGTTACATGTTTCAAGTAAAGTCTTACCTTAAAACAGAGCTCTCACCGCGTAGATTATTTTCCACCGATTGATTTCTTAAAAAGAGTTCCTTTTTGGCTTGGGTTAGACCTGAATTTTCAAATTTTCAAGAAAAGAAAATCACCATTAGAGAGCTCTTAGAGAGAGGTGTAACACCATATATGTCTTAGCTTTTCTCATGCTATTCTCGTGCTTCACATCATGTAACTCATAGAAGAGCAAAGAAAATAGCATAAAATAATGAATATTTTCGCATTGCGTCGTGTTTAAAAATTTCATTCGGTGTCACGTGGACCGTATGAGCTCATACCATACATTCTCATATTTAATTACATGAATATAACTCATTTGGATCATAAATGTGGCCCAAACTCATGGAACTCAAAGGAAAACTTAAAATAGGCATATTAAATTTCGGCTAGATTTGACCCCTTTTCTAACCAAATTTTGAAAATTTATAACTAATTCTAGAAAAATAAAAATCATATATTCTTAGCCATTATGGAAAGCTACAGATGTCTACTTTACACTAAAAATATTTCTAGACCATAACATCCTCCACATCAGACATTTGACATCCAAAAAGATTTAGAGATCAAGCTGCCTTCTGATGTTATCATAGATTTCAACAGAAAGTTTTGAAAATGTCTAATTAATTCCACAAAAATCTAATCCATAAAAATGATATCAATCTGTAAAGATATGAATGTTGGGTAGAAGGAAAAAATATTTTTAGACCAGTTCAGGCAATCCAAAGCTCGAAATTCAATGGAACAGTACCTGAGGTAGGACAAAGCTCTTAATACTGGACAGAATATTCAAAAATTCATATCTCCCTCTCTAGATCTCCAAATGAGGTGCTTCTAGTTGGTATAGATCACTATGAATATCTAGTTTCTCAATATAAATTTCATGGCAATTGGACATCATTTGAGCCTTGTGTGACAGATTTTATTTTCAAACCAAATGAATAGTGCAGCAGACCAAAATCAAAAAAATTACCAACTTTGGAAATTCCTCAAATATTCTGTAGACCTTCAAAAATTTCATACTTTAGCTTCCCAAAAACCTATCAACAAGCTCTAAATGCATGCAATATCAGATCAAAAAGAGCTCATTTGGACAAAAAAATATAGAGTTCTAAGATAACAAATTTATGCTCCATATAGGGTATCAAAATGTCCAAATGGCTTCTCTCAATATTTGGCACCTCTTAGGCAAGTCTAAAAGCATGAATATGACTTGCTTGAACTCCCCAAGTGATTCCAAACCTCATGCATCTAAATTTGATGATGCCACTTCCACATATACACTAGTGCATCAAACTTTCAAAAAGCAAAAATGGCCACTTCATACTCATTTTACATTCTAGTATTCACATGCCATAATCTCTCATTCATACATGATACATTAACATATTTATACATATTCATAACCTCATAGAACATATACAATCATGGATTACAAAATTTGCCATTCATATGGCTTTAAAGTAGCCAATTCCATGCACTTTAATATCCTACTCTCTTCTCCCAAGAGGTTGGCTGCCATTTCCTTGCTCTCTTGGTCCACCTAGCATGTCAGAACATTAGAGAGGAGGGGATAAGATTCAAAGAATCCCAATAGCTCATCTCCCATTCAATCATACATAATGGATGCAAACAAGTGTCATAAATGCATGTATGGTCATATAGACATGTGCAAACATTCAAGAAGCATTTTCATCATTTAAGAAAGTCATACATAGCATACAAAGGCCTGTCAAGCAAGTGCATTGGCCTCATCCAATTTCTTGTGGATGTTGGACTTGCCTCACCCATTCTTTAATGTATTCTAGGACTCAACCATACTCTTGGGAGCCCACTTTGCTTTTGGGAGACTCTTTGCTTTGTCTCAACCAATCTTAAGGGTTCTTAACTCATCCTCACCATAGCTAAGGGTTCTTGGCCTCACCACACTCAAGGAAACCTAAGCACACATCAAAATATCATATGAAACATAATATGTCATCATAAAATCATAGCATATGAAATTATGCTATCATACTCTTCATAGCTTAAACATACACATACACACATTCTAAGACAAGCTAAGCATACATCCATACATGAGACAAGGTGGAGAGAGCTACCTTGCACACAATCGCCCATTTTTTCTCTTGAAATTCCCTCATTTGCTTCGGTCACACACCCACAAAAGTGTGAGGAAAGTTTCTCTTGGCCTAGAAACAATTTATGGAAGCCAATTACGTTCATGAAATAATTTCTAAGGCTACACAACTTTCTTAGACACTAGGTTGTTCTATAAACCCCATTATGGTCCATAAATGCACCTAATGAAGCAACACCCCTCAAATAATTTTTAGGCTCCATTATTTCCTTTCAAATATATTCTTGCCTCCTTTTAAGCCTCTTGGAGTCATCACACAATTAAGACAAAGAGCCTAACTACATGTTGCTTCTTTAGGTCATAATATGAAACCTAAAGCACCAAATCACTTTCTATGAGTTTTAAATTTTTTCCAAGGCCTTCCCTCATTTTCATTCATCATACATGACTCAAGAATGGCCTTAGAAAAATTTAAAACTCTCCCTAGCTACCTCAACCTTGTTTGGCAGACATAAGGCTTCCTTGGCCTCATTGGAATTCTCTTTGTTTTCTTGAAGGAGGAAGCATGTGGGGAGCATCTTAGTGATCTTAAGAACTCATTTAAACTCTTAATTAGACCTAAGAATCATCACACAAAATCAGAATTTGGAAAGAACACTTGAAACCCTAGAATTTGCATCTTGAAATCTAATGGTTTTTTTATCATTCCCTTTGCATATTCTTAATCTCCACACCCTTTTTCCTTAGATTCATACTTGGTTCTGCCTAAAAATCATCTCCTCCTAGGGTTTTCTCAAGTGGGGCAAAATGGTGGAGAAGGGAACCAAAGATGACAACAATAGGAAGAGAAATTACCTTGTTTTCTTGCTTTTTCTCACTTGAATCTTGTGTTCTTTGAGCTCTCCTCTTCAAATACGAATTTTCCCCTCAATTTCTCCTTTAAAACAAATCCATATACTTCATTATAATCATAGGAAATAAAGGAGAATGAAGGAGAAGAGGTTTGGAAGAGAAAGAACATGAAAAACCATGAAAATCCATACATTTCTACCTTGAATTTCTCCTCCTTTTCTTCCTCCTCTTGTGCACCTCATCCCCTATGGTTTTCCTATGGTTTTGGGCAGAACATGGTCTTGCATAATGAAGGGAGAAGAAGGGTGTATCATATATATAGGTGTGAATAAGTTACACTTTTCAAAAATCTCCATTTTGCCCTTCATTCTTGGCATTTTCGTTTTTCATTTGTTTTAGCTCCTTTTTTAGAACCATCTTTTTCATTATGAAATTTATTTTTCCAATTTAGTAAAATGCCTTTGGAATCACTCAAATTAGAGCTAAAATCTTCCTAAATGAATCCATCAAAGTTCAGGTACACTGACATTGGAAAACATCCACCGGAGGAGTTTTAGCTGTCCTGGGACTTTCCATGGTTTTCAGGGCCTCTGAGAACCCTGGAGAACTCAAAAATTTCATTTAAAAAGCCCTCCTATGTGAATTCTAAAATTCACTCAAAATTATGAAAATGCCATTACGTTTCATAAGCTTTTTGTAAGAAATTATTTCTTTATTCTTGCTCCATTTTTCTTTCCGTCTGAGCTTGGGATTTTCATTTTTAGGAGTCTAGAATGCTTCTCAAAATTTTTGGGACCTTAACTACATCATTTCGGGGAAATTTCTTTTGTATCTGGTGAATTTCATTCGTTGATGGAGAAATCGTACATTACGTTTCTCATGTTTTCTTTCATTTGTAGAGGACCAGATGTTACAAGAGGAATAACTTTCCTAACTGGCGCGGGATGAAACAGGGCCATTTACTTACCTAAACAAAAGCTTAAACTTTTTCTCTCTCTCCCTCTTAATGTCATGCCATTGCTGCCCATTTTTCTGCAAATGGAAGCTTAGAAAAGGTGATGAGGTGTAATCTTGCTTAAGAAACCTCTTTTACAATTTTTCAAAATGACTATTTTGTCCCTACGTGCTTGTTTACTTCGTTTAGGCTCATTTTAACTCCTTTTTGAAAACCATATTTTTCATCATAAAATTTTGGTTCTCTAATTCATAAAATGCCTTTGGTTTCATCCAAATTGGATTTATAACCCTCCCAAATGAATTGGTCAAAGTTCAGGTTAACTAACATTGGAAATCGTCCTTTGAAGGGATTTTAATGTCTCGGGGCTTTCCATGGTTTTTTTGGGCCTCTGAGAACTTCGAAGAACTTAAAAATTTCATTTAAAAAGCCTTCCTATGAAAATTCTAAATTTTACTCAAAATGACGAAAATGCCCTCACGTTTTGTTAGCCTTTCGTTCGAATTCATTTCTTCATTTTAGCTCTATTTTTCTTTCTGTCTAAGCCTGGGATTGTCATTTTTAGGAGTCTAGAATGCCTCCCAATTTTTTTGGGACCTTAACTAAGTCATTTTAGGGAACTTTCTTTTGTATTCGATGAATTTCGTACGTTTACAGAGAAACTATACATTATGTCTCTCGCATTTTCTCTCATTTTTAGAGAACCAGATATTACACATCCCCCCCATACTTAAACACTGCATTGTCATAAATGCCAGTACATAGTCCAATCAATAGAAAGATAACACAATATAAAAAGGGAGAAGGAAAGGGTACAACTGGGTAATCAAGGTGGATCATGAAATTGAAGCTCTTCCTTGTCATCCCTTGGAACTCCTTCATGAAAATGCCTGAGTGTAATACCCAAAAAAAAATTAATTAAGGTGTTAATTATGGATTAAGTTAATTAGGAATAATTAATATGAAATAATTAGGTAAGTTAAGTAAATGAAAATCTTAGAAAGATAAATTATTAATATGGGTTTGAGATTTAATTAGGAGAGAAATTTCATCTAGGCCCAAATTAATATAGGAGATCATGATAAAAGGCTAATGGGGGCCCAATAAGCTAGGTGCAGGCCCAATATGATTCAATGTGATAGAGGTCCAAGATCCACCTTGTATAGGCTCTTATAATTGGCCCAATAACCCTTGTGCAGACCCAAAACCTTTGAGCTCTTAAAACTTGTTCTGGCCTAATGGAATTTCAGCAACCCAATGCATAAGAATTGGCCCAACAAAGCTAAAATTTGAAGTCTAAATGGAGTTAGACCTTAAAGCAATCCATAACCCATATTTGGCCCAACTAAAATCTAACTAAAACCCTAATGCTTCAGCTTCTTCCCCATTTACTGAAACACAAACACCTATATCAAAATTCAGAGGTCCAAAGGAGGCTCTAGGGTTCTTGGCATATTTTCACATTTTGCCACTTCTAGAGCAAGATTTAGCCAAGGTAATAGTTATATAACTTAATCCTTTCATCTTTCTCTTCATTTTGGTCTAATTAGTTTTTCATTTAGAGTATTTTCACCATACCTAAAATCTAAAATGTGGTTGTTTGGGATTTTCTTGGTGAAATTCGTAAGTTGAGGCTAGGGCTGACATTAGGTGAGTATAAATCCTTCATTTTGATGCTTTCTTTGCTAGTTTGAGACCACCATAGCTGATTTATAATATGGGTATTAATTTTGTACGAATTTGCTTAGGATTTTAGGTGAAATATTAAGGTTTCTGGTAGAGGACACTTCAATCCGAATTTGGGATTTGTGGTGGCTGGGTAAGTGTTCCTTAGGTAGCCATTAGCATTTTAAATTCTTTGGACACTTGTTGCAACTATTAATGATGAATTAAAGTAGTAATTTTTTGATGCTATGGTTTTAGGGATATTTTTGTACCATTAGTGGCTGTTGCAATTGTCTACAAGTGAGGTAACTGGGTCCATATTAATTCCATACATATATCTATTTTAATTTCATATTTGCTGTACATGAATGATTTGAAATGTCGAATGAATTGGTTAGTTATCTATTGTATTGTGTTGGACCTTGTGAGTTCAAGGTGGAGCTGTGGTGTGGCTGCCACCTATGCATATGCTTTGGTCAGGCACCGGGTTATGACCCCAGATGCATTGAGCCCTGATTGTGCTCAAAGGGGAGTAGGTGTCATGGACGGGCCTCTCTCAGTGTTAATGGCCTTTAACATGTGAAAATGTGATTGCTAGTATGGGATAGTGATCATGATAGCCTAATTGTTTCATTTACTGATATGACTGGTATTCTTCTGATGCTTATGTGAAATTAGGCATGTATGCTAATTAAACTGGATTATATGATGGAATTGCCTTGGTTACTGAGATTCACATCTCACCCTATTTTATGGGATTAATATTTCAGGTGAAGGTTCTTCAGGTAAAGATAAGGGGAAGCAAGTGGATGAAAATCCATGAGCTTCATCATGTGGGGAGAAGGCTGCACATAGGATGACTTATTTAGTATAGATGCTAAATTTTGTATTCCTTATTGTATAGCATCATCATGTATTCATGTTGCCAAGTGTAGGTTCTTATATTTTGATTACCTTGGATGTATTCATTGAGGAGTTAGACCTTATTTTAGCTTGATATCAAATGTATGAACCCATAGCACTTGACGTATGTATTTTGCTGAATCTATGGTATGGTATACTGTTTGAAATATAATTATGTGATGTATTAGATGTAATATGAACATTGACATATGAAACCTCTGATGGAATGTATATCAAATTTTAATTTCCAATAATGCATGAGTTCTTATTGTTATTACTCTATGGACTTGCCAGTATAAGATAGTTGGAGGAGTGGAAACTTACATTTAAATTTTGAATTAGTAATGGTAGAATAACTGGGTGTATAGGGCAGATAAATATCATTAGAGTCATATAAAATGAGCAAGAGTGGTCTTAGGGTAGTCCTAAGATGAGAATTGGAGTGTAGAGGATAAAATTTGAGAGATGTAGTTACAGGAGAGAGTTACACCGCGGCTAAGAAGGCTTCGCCGTGGCCAAATGAGTGACAGAAGCAAGGGGTGCCACGGCATGAGTAATCTCGTTACGGCGCAAGCGAATAAAAATTCTCCTAGAGAGTAACAATGGCGAGGAACATCACGGCTTAAGGAATCTCACTATGGCGCAGAGTGAAAAAAATCGCCCAGGAGGGTAACAAAATGAAACCTCGTCGCGACATATAACATCCTGCCGGAGCGCTAGTCAAGGGAACAACCTGAGGGGTGTCCAGTAGCAAATCTCACTGCAGCGCGAGTGTATTGTGCCGAGGTGAGAGTCGGGGGACTTAGAACAGTAGCTTCAAGAGGCATTTTTGCCGTGGCGCCTTATAGGCTGGCCGCGACGATGGTCGTGAAATTTGAGAAATTTGCCCAGTAATTCTAGAGGACAACTTAGCCGCGGCGCAAATCCCCAAACTCATACCTTTAGCCTAGAAACCCCTGTTCCTTCAATGGTAATGTTAAGAAATGATATGAGAACACTTGTGGGAGGTTTTTGTATGTGGAAATTGATTGATGGATGAATCGTAAACCCCTCATGGTAGTATGATTTCTCTTATGCATTTTTGTTTCATTTGTGGTTGTATAGTGATGACCCTAGCATCAAGGTTCAAATTTCCCTATATTTCCATAACGTAATAAATTGTAATGACTCCAAACCTTGATCATTAATTATAAATCATGTATTTAACTATAATTACCATGTTAAGAAGATAGGGTTGTCACACTGAGCCTATGTCCATTAACTTTGAATTTAGCTCTCGTTTGCTCATTCAAAAGCTCAATTGCACCAAAAGCGAAAACATCAAAGACTACACATAGACCTTCCCATTTAGAATGAAGCTTACTTGGCATGAGTTTCAAATGGGATTTATAAGGCATAACTTTTTGGCCAACTAAAAACTCCTTTCTTGCAATCATCTTGTCATGGAATGCCTTTGTCTTTTCTTTATAAATCCTTACATTATCATAGGCTTCCAAGCAAATCCCTTCAAGCTCTTAGAGTTGAAATTTTTTATAAAACCCTGCTCTATTCAAATCCAAATTGCATTTCTTCACAGCCCAGTAAGCTTTATGCTCCACTTCTACTGGTAAGTGACAAGCTTTCCTAAATACCAGCTGATAGGGTCACATGCCAATAGGAGTCTTGTAGGTAGTCTGTTAGGGCCAAAGAGCACCATCTAGCTCTTGCTCCAATATTTCCTATTCAGCTGCACTATTTTCTTCAAAATTTCTTCACTTTCTCGATTTGAAATTTCTGCTTAGCCATTTGTTTGAGGGTGATAGGTAGTAGCTACTTTATGCATAACACCATACTTACTAAGCAAGCTGTGCATACTCTAGTTGCAAAAATGAGTGCCTTAGTCACTGATAATGGCTTTAGGGATACCAAACCTGCAGAAAATGTGAGAGCGAACAAACTCTACAACCATAGAAGAATCATTAGTCCTAGTGGGTTTTGCTTCCACCAACTTTGAAACATAATCAACAGGCAATAAAATGTATGCTAAGCCAAAAGAAGTAGAAAAAGGTCCTATAAAATCAATGTCCCACACATCAAAGACTTCACAAAATAAAATGGAATGTTGTGGCATTTCATTTCTCCTATATATGCTACCTGTTTGTTGACATCTAACACATCTTTTAAAAAAATCAAAGGCATCACGAAACAAAGTAGGCTAATAGAATCCACTATCTAGAACCTTCCCAGTTGTGCATTTTGGACTGAAGTGACCTCCACATACAAGTGTGTGACAAAATTTTAAAACAAAATCAATTTCTATATCAGGCACACAACATCTAATCACTTGGTCACTGCATAGTCTCCACAAATATGGATCATCCTAAATATAATATCTAGCTTCACTCCTAAATTTATTCAATTGATGTTTATTCAAATCAATGGACAATTCAGAAGCAGCTAGATAATTCACTAAATCTGTATACCATGGGTAGAAACCATGCATAGTATACAAAATGCTCATAAGGGAAATCATCATCAATAGGTAAGGAATCTATCTTTGGAGCCTCAATTTTGCTCAAGTGGTTTGCCACCAAGTTTTTAGCTCCACTTTTATCCCAGATGTCAATATCAAATTCTTGAAGTAAAAGCATCCATATAATCAATCTTGGCTTTGTATCAGGCTTCTTCAGTAAGTACTTTAAGGCTACATGATCAGTAAAAACAATGACTTTAGTATTAAGTAAATAAGATCTAAACTTATCCAAAGCAAAAACAATAGTAAGAAACTCTTTTTCTATGGTTGTATAATTTGCTTGGGCCCCACCTATAGTTTTAGAAGCATGAGCTATCACATGAGACCTTTTATTCATTCTCTAACTCAAAATTGCACCTACAGCAAAATTAAAAGAATCACATGAAAGCTCAAATGGAAGGTTCCAATTAGGTGGCTGAATAATGGGCGGGAAAGTCGATCTTTTCTTAAGATCATCAAAAGCTATTTTGCATGCATCATCAAAATGGAAATCAACATCTTTTTGTAATAGCTTAGACAATCACAAAGCAATTTTACTAAAATCTTAAATGAATCTTCTACAAAAACCTGCATGACCTAAAAAAGATCGAACCTCCCGAACACATGTCGAGTATAGTAGGGAAGTGCAACATTTATCTTAGCCTTATCAACCTCCATGTCCTATTCAAATATAACATGAGCCAATACAACGCCTTTTTGAACTATAAAATGACACTTTTCAAAATTAAGTACAATGTTCTTCTCTATGCATCTTGCTAAGACTCTATCCAGACTACACAGGTAGTCATCAAAAGAGTTCCCATATACAGTGAAATTATGTATAAAAATTTCTATATAATGCTCTAGAAAATCACCAAAAATAGAAACCATGCACCGCTAGAAAGTTCCAAGGGCATTGCAAAGACTAAAAGGTATTCTTTTGTAGGAAAATGTTCCAAATGGGCATGTGAACGTTATCTTCTCTTGATCCTTTGGGGCTATGCATATCTAGAAATAACCTAAAAATTCATCAAGAAAATAGTAGTGAGACTTCCCAGCTAAACATTCAAGCATCTGATCAATAAAAAGGAGGGGGTAATGATCCTTTATAGTAACTAAATTAAGCCTCCTATAATCAATGCAAACCTTCCAATTATTCTGCATACAGGTGGGCATCAATTTATTGTCTTATTCTGGACCACTGTGATCCTTGATTTTTTTGGAATCACTTGCATAGGACTAACCTACTGACTATCAGAAATAGGATATATAATACTAGCAGATAAAAGTTTAGAAACTTCCTTTTTAACCACATCCATAATAAATGGGTTCAATCTCTTTTAAGGTTGTCTTACTGGTTTTACCCCATCCTCCAATAGAATTCTGTGCATGCATGTGTCAGGGCTAATGCTAGGTATGTCAGCCAAAGTCCATCCTATTGCTTGTTTTCTCCTCCTCAATACCTCTAGAAGCTTTTCTTTCTTTGTTGGAATAATATCACTTGCTATAATCACCGGCAGCTTCTCATCTTTCTTTAAATAGGTATACTTGAGATTGTCTAGCTGCGGTTTGAGCTCTAAGGTAGGAGCTTGCTCAACCGAAGGTACAAGTGGTTTGATTACAATCTCTTCCATGCTAAATACCTGTTCAGATAACTCACAAACAGAAGAAACAACTTTCCCATTTTTAGGAATATCAGCAAAATGAATATCAACAAGAGAACCAACAGCAATAGTAATATTAGTATCATGATTACCCAAACTATCCATATCAACATGCAAAGACTCATCAAAACTAAAAAAGATCAATAAAACTAACAAAATCAAGAGAGGTTCTAGATGAAATAGAATCAATCTTATTAGCAATAGATTCTCTAGAGTCAATACCATCATATAAGCTTAAAAATTCATCAATTTCTTTACATATAGTACAAGAATGAGAATCATCACAAACATGTCTTAGAGAATCATCAAGGTCAGCGATATCATAAGAATAAGTCAATATGCTATTCCTAAACTCAACATTGGCATCATCAACTAGCATATCAATCAAGCTTACACTAAAAATTAGTTATCATTATAGGGGTGTTTCATGGCATCAAATATATTAAATTGTATCACATTATCAGCAAACTCCATTTGAAGAGTACCCTCATGCACATTTATAATTGTCTTTGTAATTTTTAGAAAGGTCTACCTAAAATGAGTGGGACATATCCACAAGACCTATATCTACCATCCTCCATGTTAAGGACATAAAAATCAACTAGGAATATCAAATCCTTTACCTTAACTAGGACATCCTCCAAAACTCCTAAAGGATAAGCAATGCTTCTACTTGTAAGCTACACAACCATTCCAGTAGGTTTTAGCTCTCCTGTCTATAAAGATAAGTAGATTTAGGCATGATATTTATTGCAGCACCAAGATCAATCAAAGCATCAGAAAACTTAAAATTTCCAATAGTGCATGGAATTGTAAAAGTACCTGGGTCTTAACACTTAATGGGCATTGTTGGCTGTATAAGTACTAAAACATTCTTGCCAAAATTGACTTTCTCATTCCTTCTTGGCCACCTGTTATTGGTACATATTTCCTTAAGAAATTTGGCATACTTAAGGATGGTCTTTATTGCATCTAACAAAGGTATATTGACTTCAACCTTATTGAAAGTTTCAAGAATTTTTTTCTCAATTTTTGCTTTAGTTTGTCTCTTTCCTAACTTAGGTCTATGTGGGAAAGGAAAAATCTTCTTTGGCTCCTCTTCTTTCTTAGGCTCATCTAGTGTGATATGTGTTTTTTATGACGCCGGCTTATCCATGGTAATAGTATCTGAGGATCCCTAAACTTGCTTTCCACTCCTAAAAGTGATGGCACTAATATTGCTATTATTCCTTGGATTGACAATTGTCTGTGATAGTAATTAGCCTGAACCCTGGGATTTCACCTCACTTAGAGAGATAGCAAACTGTCATAACTGAGTATTAATCCTTCTTTTTAAATTTTGCATGCTCATATGAAACTATTGTTGTTGTTTCTACAATTGTTGTATGAGTTTTGCATTACTTTCTATAAGCTGCTTCATCATGTCCTCCATATTATTTCCTTTCTTTATTTCCTCTTGTATAGGAGCTTATTGCCTCATAGGTTGGAAAGGCTGTACGCTAGGTCCTGCAACATTATATCTATTTTGTTGTTACCCTCACCCATATCTCAAGTTGGGGTGATCCTTTCATCCTAGATTGTATATATTAGAATAGGGATCATACTTTTGCTGCCTTTGTTACATTAGCCTGACTGGAAACATTCTAGCACAAGTCTCTACCCTATCCTTTAACATTTGGCATTGATTAGTAGCATGTGTGACCAAACAGCATATGTCACATAGGGGTCCCACAAGGTAGTAAAGGTAGGTGTCTACCTAGGTGTATAGCACTATGGATAAGAATGCTTCTAAGTAGGATAGGACTGTGGTGCATAAGTTTGAGATAGAGTAGAAGATGACTATGGCTGCTATTGAGCTAAAGCAATCTAATGAACCATAGAGGTTAACTCATCCAACTGACTCCCAATCTGAGTATCATACTGTGGAGTACCCCACTCATTTACTCCTCTTGCCACCTATATTGATTTAGAACCAAATTACTGAGCATTCTAAGCCATCTTATCAATCAACTCCTAAGCTCTTGTAGGTGTTAGATCACCTAAGGCTCTACTGGAAGCAACATCAATCATGTTTCTATCCATGTTCAATAACCTTTCATAGAGGTATTGAATAAGTAGCTGATAAGAAATTTGATGGTGAGGACAACTAGTCAACAATCTCTTGAACCTTTCCCAATATTCATATAGGGTCTTTCCACCATTTTGTCTAATCCCATAGATTTCCTTCCTTATTGATGTAGTGCGAGAAGCAAGAAAGAATTTTTCCAAGAAAAGCCTTTTTAGTTAATCCTAAAAAGTGATAGCACCAGGGGGTAGATAGTACAACCAGTCTTTGGCTACACTATCCAAGGAAAAAGGAAATGCTTTGAGCTTAATTTATTCTTCTGAGACTCCCTGTGGCTTTATTGTAGAGCAGACAATGTGGAATTCCTTTAGATGTTTGTGAGGGTCATCTCCTGCAAGTCATGAAATTTAGGAAGTAAGTGAATCAAACTAGATTTAAGCTCAAAATTTGCATCTAATTCTGGATATTGTATACAAAGATTTTGATAATGCACATTAGGAGCTATTAATTCTCTAATGGCTCTTCCATGCATGTTATCATTCAAATTTGCATTTACATTCAAGTTAGCTTGAACATGCATA
The DNA here is from genome assembly GCA_026724425.1 of Erythrophleum ivorense. Taxonomy (NCBI): domain Eukaryota; kingdom Viridiplantae; phylum Streptophyta; class Magnoliopsida; order Fabales; family Fabaceae; genus Erythrophleum; species Erythrophleum ivorense. Next base: position 3,689,614 of record JAIUCV010000025.1, on the reverse strand, counting down.
TTCATGTTAGCATTAACTTGATCTTGTTCAGCCATATTATCACTAGCAAATTGAAGTATACAATCAATTCCTTACACACAATCAAAAGCAAAAGAAGTATTACCATTAATTCCTACACTATCTTTATTTTTCTTAATCCTTACTTGTCTTCTAAAGGTTCTTTCAATTTTCGAATCCAAATCAATTAATTTCTTACTAAAGGTCCTTGTCATAAACCAATTAGACAAGCAAAAACTAAGAAGGAACACAAAAAATCAACAAAGAAAAATTAAAACAATAAATCCAAAAAAATTTAAAAAAATCTTAGAAAGTTCGAGAAAATACTAAAAAATTAGAAAAAGTGCATAAAACGTTGAAATTTTGCTAAAAAAGGTGCATCTAATAGCTAAACTATTACTTTTTCTCAACACACCCCAAAACCTTAGAAAACAAAGTTTGAGACTTTTTTGGGCACTTTAAACAAAAATTCCACCAAGCAGCACAATCAATTTAAGCAACCAAAATGTCCAAAATCCAACTTTAAAATAGGGGAAAAACAAAACAAAAATAGAGCAAAAATACTAAGAAACCCTCTTCAAACAATTAAGAAACTAAATTTGACAATTGTGTCGTGCAATCTCAAATAAAACTAAGTAGAAAAATAAACTTGTAAGTAATGGTGCAACCTAGGTTATTTCCCAAGGAGTTTTTGCCTATAATTTCTTGTGAAAGAGTATTCCAAGTATCACTAAATAAAAATTGTTTAGGGAATTTTGAATTACTAAAATTTAATTGAATTAAATTTAAAATGACAAGTGCTAAAAGTTTAAGACTAAGTGAAGCAAACAACTAAGAAAATGTGGCAGCTAGCCTTTAGATGGACGCACTAAAATTCAATTATCCTTGCTCCCTTTTTAATGTACCAAAATTGGATTTAAACTCTTGCTCATTAGTGTATTCTCCATAAAAACTCTTGAATTACCATCCAAGACTTAATTTACCAATAATTCAAGAACTTTGCAACCATAAGAAACCTTAAAGAATTAATCAATTGAGTTAGGAACAAGAATACACTAAAAACAATCCTAAATGCTCACAAAAATCTGCTAAATAATCCATTTAAGATGCTAATTAACCAATTAGATTAATGAATTCCTCGAGCACATCAATTGCACAAATATTCCAGTCACTTAATTCAACAACCATTACATCACTTGGCCTAAAAATAAGAGGAATTTAATAGCAAATTCTACAACCACTAATTCTGGACTTTCCATAAACATTTAGAGAACAAAATAACATTCAAATATCAAATTACAACCAATCCATAATTCAAATCAATCTAGTAAATTCCAGCAACTCAATTCCTAAATTAATGAGCTACACCCAGTCAAATTAATAAAGGAAACAATGTTAAAATTAAAAGATTAAGCAAAGAGAATTTATCCAGTTAGGAGAAGCAATTTGAAGCTGAAATTTGCATCAAGGGAGCCCACTCTTCAGTTAGCTACCCAAAGGAAATCAAGCTACCATGGAGAATATAATTGGAAGATAATGGAGGAGGGAAGAAGCTAAAATCATCAAGACTCTTGAATCAATTTCTTCTCCCCTTCCTTTTGCATCACTAGAGGTCACAACCAGCTCCTCTTTTTCGTTTCTCTATTCACATTCCTCTCAACCAGCCTCCTTTGCCTTTAAATGAATGGATATGGATGATTAAAATGCAGATGTGTGGATGAGATCGAATGGATGCATGTGTAGTGTAACGTGAATCACATGAGATGAATGACGTCCTGGAGCTACCCGTGTGAATTTTTCTCCCAACTACATTTTTTTACATTTTTCTTTCCTTTTCCATGTTGGCTCACTTCAACACATGCTGCTCATGCTTGATTTTATTCATTAATTGACATGTTCCATTGCCTTCCCATCAAGAAAAACCCATAGCTCCTCTTACTAAATCAATCACGTGGCTTTTTCTTTTATTCCTCCTACACATCACTTCCCACGTCAGCTTCAATGTAAGTCTTCAGCTTATTTCTTGTGTTTTTCACGTTTTACATGATGGTTTATGTTTGAGTCTTTGCTTCTCTTCTTTATGCTTCTTTCCTTCACACGTGAGTTGCCCCATAGTTGCTTCTTCATACTTCCTCAAGTTTGAATAAGTGTGTGTAAAGGAAGGCTTCTAGTACCTATGTTTTAGCTCAGCTCAAGCCATCAACCCTAAAACAATTCACATGTTTTGCATTTCTAGTTTGCCTCTTGCTTCATTCAAATCATGATTCCTCCACTCATGCTACTCTTTTCCAGCCTAGCTCCCTTTTCTTTATTCTACTTCCAACCATGCAAACCTCTTTCATGGAGTCCTAAAACTTGTAGCTTTTCTATTTAGCTTATTCCACATTCTCTAGCTCAAGAATTTATTCCTTAGCTTCATTTATTCCTCACATGAGCTAACTTGGTATCTCATAACCCATAGCTTCTTTCTGATCTTACTACTATTCTTCACGGCATTCACATTTTGAAGCTATGTAGAGAAAGGGCCCGTGGTTGTGAATGAAGTGAGTATGGTGTAAATGAAAAGGACGTGTGTGCATATGGTTGTTCTGCTATGCAAATGTATGGGCTGCTACTATATGAGTGGGTGCATCAAGAGTGGCTGACCCATGGTTCTATTCACGTGTATGTGTGCTCTAGTAGTAGCTTCCACATGAATGATATGTTGAACCCCACAAACTAGAAAACCTATATGTGCAGCTTTGTGAGTGAGTGCATATGTGTGTGTATTTGTTAGCTAGACCCGAAAGTGGAGTGAGTATGTAAGCTATGTTTCTGTGCGTGAACAAGGAACTTATGCCAAGCTAGATGAGTGTATGAAAAGTGAATTGCCCTGCTGCCACATTCTGGACAAAATAATGGAAGAGATGAAGTAGGAAATATTCACCAAATTCATTGAAAAGGATTTATGCACTAATATTCCAAAATTTTGTAAATCAATTTCTAGAATGCAAAAATGACCAATAAACACAATTACCCTCCAATTAAAATCTTTTAAGCCAAAATTTATCATCAAAATGCCTAATTAGAAGGAAAAATGGTAATTAGCAATTATCATGGCTTTTTTAACTATTTCATATCATTTTAGATACCTAAGAATACATACATTCATCATATCATTCTATACATCAAACTCTATCATAACACATATACCTTGCCACAATAGCCATATATTACCACTTTTATACTTTTTTACATAATTTCATTATAAAATAAGAAGTAGTATTATAATACCTTAGCTTCCTAGCCTTCAAACTACATCACGAGAGGCATTTTATCATTTACTTGCATGAAAATGACACTTTTGGCCGCGGTTTTAACCATCGTTAGAAACCAAATTAATTCAATTTAAGGCAAATGAAGCATTTGAACTTATCTAAATTATCTTCCATCCATAACATACTCATTCATATCAGAAATATCATAATTCATGGCTTCCATCTTGGCTTTTGAACCATACATCACAAATTCCACAAGTTGCTATCGAGTTGTAGCATCCATTTTCTAATATGCACTTTAGAAATTCATAACTAATTCTAGCAAAATCCAAATCATGCATATGATAGCTTTCTCAAAAGCTCTAGATGTCAACTAATGATAAAAATAATTCTAGATCAAAAGAATAGCACTTAACCTATGAAAATCAATAGAACAATACGCAAGGTCATGCTTTCAGACTGCTGTAGATTTTCTGGTTCCATATTATGATATGAAATTCAAAAATTTATAAATAATTCTAGAAAATTTGAAATCATGAAAATTATACCATTCTAGAAAGCTCAGGATTTCCTTAAATGCCATAAAAAATTCAAATCAAAGCAACTAGGTTTGCCTTACAAAACTTGATGGACCAGTGACACTAGTCTGGGTGGCATCCTACAACTAACATCAAACTTCAAAAATTCATATCTCCCTCAACACAGATCCAAATGAGGTGATTTTACTGGCTATGGAAAGATTATTATGTCTAATTTTTGCTTGTAAAATTTCATAAGCATTGGAATTTATTTGGGTCATAAGTGACATAGGAATGAAAATTGACCATATGAATAGTAATCTTTGAAAGTTCATAATAAATTCTCTAGAACTTCAAATTAGGTGCTCTTTAGCTTTGTAGAAAGCTCTAGATGAGCTCTATATGTATGCCAAAGTGCATGCCAAGAATAGTCCATTTGGTCAGATTTTGATTCAAGGTTAGTTTATGGTTAACTTTTAGTTCTAAATGGCCCAAAAGGGTACCAAATTACCTTCTTCATAACCCATGACCATTTGAGCATATCCCATGGTGCCAATGCATCATTTATAAGCATTCCAATCAGTCCAAATCATCATGGTACTTAACTTCACTCTCCCACATAGACTTATACACTTATGCAACTAAGCTTAAGGGTGGCAAAATTACACATTCTCATTCATTTGAGCTCAAATATGATTCATATATCATACATATATATATTTACACTTGAGACCTCATTTACATCTCATGTTTATCATACAATTACATAATTTGACATCAAAATGCACATAAACCTATTCTAATGTCAAAGTGCCATCTTTTGCACTCTTTAGCTCTCAATTTTTGCTCCTTGAGGCTCACTTAAACAGGGTTAGTGATAAAATAAAGAGGGGTGAGATTCAAAAAATCTCAATAGCTATCTACCTTTCAAGCATAGATATATGGCACATTTTCATGTCAATGAATGCAAGCATGCTCTAAATGCTAATAGAAGACATGCATAAACATATTTTTATGTCATTTAAACCCATTTCATTCAAGAATAGTCGCTAGGGACTTTTGGTCTAGCCTCACCCAATTTCTAGAGACTTCTGGATTTACCTCCCCCACTTTTAAGAATTTTTGACTTAGCCTCACTTACTCTTGAAATTTTTGGCTTTGTCTCCCCCACTCTTAGGGACTTTTAGCTCTTCCTCACCTAATTTAAGGAACTTTTGGCATAACCTCACCTACTTCAAGCTATCTTCCATTTAAAACATATTTAATACACATAATGGTACCATAACATGTAAACAAAAGCTATAAGCACATCTCATAGTTCAAACATACACAGAAGCATCCAAAGACACAAAATTATCTAACAAATGCATACAAGAAAGGATAGAAATCTACCTTAAGGCTATGAGACCATATTTTTCTCCTTGAAACTTCTCCCTTCTTCTCGGCCTCACACACCTAATGATGGAGAGCTTGATTTGTTTGGCCTAAACACATCTAACAAGACACAAAAATATCATTGGAACCAATTCTAACATCTTATAAGTCCTACAAACTTATATGGTGGCTTATGACTCAATTATGGCTCCATAAAAGGCATAATGAAGCAACTCTCATAATCTATAATATCAGCTCCAATTTTTCATTCATTCTAAGTCATATGACTCTATTTAAACTTATTAGAGTTATCATAAGTTTAATTCAAGAAGCTAAATACTAGGATGCTTCTTTATGTCCATAAAAGGATCCTAACTTCCATCTTATAAACCATGGCTCTTAAATTTAAACTAATGGCTCCTTTAGCATCTATAATTCATATCTAGACCACTTTTAACCTTGGAATCAAGAAAAACTCTCCCTAGGTGCTCTCTCTCTCTCTCTCTTTCTCTCTCTCTTTCTAGGCTGAGATTATGCTTGCTATGGGAGCCAATGAAGTTTTGTTTGCTTTCTTAGGGAATTAGCCACTTGTGAAGCTTCCTAAATAGCTTCAGACCTTTTTCATACTCTTACATAAGCCATAGGACCCTTAGGAAGTTTCAATTTTTCATGTACATATCAATTTCCCTAATTGTCACAAATTGATTTCTATGGCTTGTTTTTGAATCCTATTTCTTCCTTTAAGTTCCTTAGGCTCTAAAACCTCTTTACCTAGCATGTTTGAATCAGAATAAAGCTACTTAGACCTCCAAATTTGGTCGAGACACAAGAGAAAAGAAGCAAGAGGAAGAAAAATCACACCATGCCTTATACCTTGTTTTCAAGCTTCTTAAGAGCTCTTTCTTATGCTCCCAAGAGTTCTTCCAAATCTTCTCTTCCCTCCACTAACTTAGTCATAAAATAGCACTAATTCAATCAATAAAATCATAAAAAGAGAGAGGAGGATAGGGGAATAAGTTTAATGAAACAAAGAGTGTGAAAAAACTAGAAAATCTTACCCTTTTGAAGCTTCTTCTCTTCCTTCTTGGTACGCCACTTAAAGTCAGTTCCAATTCTATTTTAGTCCAAAAAAGAACGGGTGGGAAGAAATGAAGGAGAGAGGAACATGTTTTAAGAAGGCTAAGGGTCACTTTATGTAACTTTTTTACTTTTCATTTAAGTCCCTCAACCATGGTTTCTTCGTTTAACCTTATTTCAACTCCTTTTTGAAAACTATCTTTTCCATCACAAAAGTTAGGTCTTCTAACTTATAAAATGCCTTTGGTTTCAGCCAAATTGGATTTGAAAATATTCTGAACCAATTGGTCAAAGTTTTAGTCAACTCTTTGCCAAAATTGCACACTCAAGGGCTTTTAATTATTCTAGGGGTTCCTATGATTTTTAGGGTCTCTGAAAACCCCAAGAAACTCAATTTTCTCATTTAAAAATCCCATGTGAGTTTTCCAAAATTTACTCAAAATTATAAAAATACCACTATAAATTTTTGCAATTTTTCATAGCTTTTCTAGCTCAGATTTTCGAGCATCTCAAGCATCATATCCTCATTTTTAAAGGTCTAGTTTATCCCTCTATTTTTATTGGGGCACTGTTCATATGATTTATGGGACTTCCTTTGAAAATCCTTAATTTCTGGCCTTTTTATAGAAAATCAGGTATTACAAATACCATCATATACATCATAGGTGTGTCAATATACAAATAAAGTCCCATATGCATGCATATACAAAATATCTAGTGCAAAATGGGATTCTAATACATAATGGCCTAATGTCTTTTGCTTCTCATGGTCTTATCCTTGGCTTGGAGAATCAGAAATGGTTAGTAAGAGTATAAGGGGTGAGATTCGGGAGAATCTCAGTAGCTAATTTCAACCAACTTAACACATACAAGAATGCCATAAGTGTATGCCATACATGTGGTGCAAGAATGCATTGCTCATGTCTCATATGAATCAAATGCATCATGAAACATAAAACTCATTCTTTTCATAGCCATATGGCTTCATAGAGCAAAAACATGTATCATTCTCATTCATATAGCTCATTATGGAAATTATACTAAAACATATATCATGAATGCATCAAGTAATAACACACACAAGCATTATGACTCATTCAAGCACTCAAATCTAGGGACTTGGATGTATTATTAACCTACTTGTTGGCTTCCATTTTGTTTACTTTTTTTCGCTTGGCACTTACAAATAAGGGAGTTTAGATTACTTTGACCTACATATAACAATCATAAGACAAATTAATCCCATAAAACTCATTCTTGGTTCCAAGATGCTCACTTAATCTCATTAGGACTCAAGGTGTCAATTGAAACTAGTTTAGGTCCATTATGAAGTAACCATTGGTTCTTACTTTTCTAAACCTAAACTCTTGCTTCCTACAAGTCTTATGACTCTTAAGAAACTCATTTTAATCATTACTTACTTAGTTTGAAGGGTTTAGAAGTAACTTGCTTTATTAACCTCATTTAGACATAGCTCGCTTCTTTTTGGGTGTGAAGCAGTGTCAAACCAAAATACCCAACAAGCATTAGCTCTCCCTGAAAAGGAATAATAATTACATATAATGAATGAATAATAGTGCAGATCCTGTTAATTTAATCTCGCTTTGACTTGAAAGTTCAGAATTGATATTACTTTAAGTTTAAGCAGACCAGAAGTCTGATCATTGAGCGTACGGCAATCCGGGAATCGGAGCAAGGGGCCGCCCTCTTTTCTTTTCTGCACCAATCTTTATTTACTACTATATTTCTTTTTTTTGGGTGTATAGCTCAGTTGGTAGAGCATTGGGCTTTTAACCTAATGGTCGCAGGTTCAAGTCTTGCTATACCCAAACCTACCTTACTACAACATAAGGACAGAAGGTAGGAAAGAATTTCTCACTCTTCTAAGCGGAGTTATGTCAAAAGGACCAACGAGGATAGTTTAAAATTCCAACTTCCATTCTAAGCTTCTAAATTCAATCAAATGCTTCCATGATTCTCTATTCATCATGGCTAAGTCTATAAATTCATTAGAACTCAAAGAAACACTCTCTAGGTTCTCCCTTTTCCTCTTGGCTGAGACATCACTCATGGAAGAATATCATGAGCTTTTGTTGTTTCTTGCTAAGAATTTGATGTATACCTATGTTCCTTGGTTTCTCTAAAGCCTAGACATGATTAAGCATGGTTTAAGTTATCCTTTTGAAGTTTCAAAACTCTCAAGGTGCAATTGAAACCTTAACTTTTCTACTTTGCTTTCTAATGCTCCTTTCTTGAATCTAATTGCATAATTCAATTCCTTATACTCAAAAACCCTTGGTTCTACCTTGTTACCATCCAGAACATCTTCAGACTTCATGGGCCCTAGGGTGGCCAAACAAGAAAGGGAGGGAGGAGGCAAGGAGAAGACAACTTTGCACCTTGTTCTATACATCATCTTAAAACTTTTCATGAGGAAAATTTGGTATAAAGCTTGGTTTCCTCAAATCCTCTCCTTCTTCCACAAGTTTAGCCATGAAAAGCCTCTTTTTAGGAAACTAAAACCACGAGGAAAGAGGGCTTGAAAAGGAGAATCAACTTTGTGAAAGAAGAAGCATGAAAAAGTGCCAAAATACATACCATTTCTTAGTTTATTTTTGTCACACCATACTTTATTAGACTCTATATTCTTAGATTCAAGGTAACTTTCATGTGCAAGCAAAGAAAAACCAAGAAAAGGGAATAGATAATGCCATTTTCTTGCATTATGTCGGGGCTGCAAATTCAAATTTGTAAACCTTAAAAACTTACTAACAACATTCTCTAATTATTTTCCATCCATACAATTCATAAGCATCCTAAAAATTTGCACAAACCACGGACCAATAGCTAAAAACTAGAAGTATTCACGTTTTGCCTTAGGTCAAAATTTCAGTTTTCTACTAGTAACATTGGAAAATCATAACTAAATCTAAAAAAATTGAAATCAAGCAACCCATAGCTTTTAGGAAAGCTCTAAATGTTAAATTTACACTAAAAATAATTCCAAGCCACAAAAACTGTATCTAGACCATGTTTGATAATAGAAAAGGCACAAAGGTTAGATTGCCTAGTATTACTGGTACAACTTACTAATATGAACTTTGAAAATGCACAATTAATTCCATAAAAATTCAATTTAGGCAAATTGTACTAATTTGAAAAGCTACAGATGTTAACAAGAGAGAAAAATAGTTCCAAATCAATCCAAAAGCATTAAGACCTCAAAAATCAATGGAACAATAATAGAGGTTTAACTGTGCATCTGGAACAGAATAGAAACTTCACAAATTCATATCTCCCTCTCTAGACATCCAAATGATATGCTTCTTATTGGGATAAGTCACTGGGAAGGTCTAGTTTAAATTTCATAGCAATTGGACATTATTTGCCCCATGAATGATAGAGATCCATTTTTGGACCATCAGAATAATACCAGTGCCAAAATCAAAAAATTTACTAACTTCAAAAATCTGCTAAGAATTCTATAGACCTTCAAATATTACATACTTTAGCTTCCCAAAAAGCTCTTAACAAGATCTAGATGCATGCCAAATTTTAGACCAAGAGCTCATTTGGATAGATTTTGTCATAGCTCACCATTATGGTCTTTTTTGCCTCTTATAAGGGACCAACTTGGTCCAAATGGCTTTCCTTTATATTTAGCACCTCTTGGGCAAGTTTAAAAGCATAAATACCACTTGTTTGAACTTTCCAAGTGGTCCCAAACATCATACATCTCATTTTGGCTATCCTACATCTAAGAATACACTAGCAAATGCAAGCCATCAAGTAACCAAATCTTGTATTTGCATTGATTTTGCACAAAAAGTGGTTCATACATCATTCATACATGCTATTACATTTGCTTGTTGGTCTATAGCTCAAAAATAATATATACATGAGTATTTTGACATTCCTCCACACTTTAAGATTACATAATCTACATCATTGTCAAAATAATGCTATTCATGCTTCACTGCCTCAATTCCTTGACTCTTGAGTTCCACCTGAGCCATATGAGATAAGAGAGGGAAATGGGTGAGATTCATAGAATCTCAATAGCCCTTCCCCCTTTCAATAACATATAAAGAATGTAAATCCACGTCTAAAAATGTATGCATGGACATCATGGCTTTCATAATCATTCATAGAACATTTTTAGCATCCAAGAAGTCATATAAAACATACATAGGCTTACCAAGCAAGTAGTTTAGCCTCACCCATTCTCTTTAAGGATTTTGGACATGCCTCACATACTTTCTTAAAGGCTCTTAACTAAGCCTTACTCTTGGAAGACTTTTGACTTTGTCTTAACCATTCTTGAGGGTTTTTGGCTCATCTTCACCATGGCTAAGGGGATCTTGGCTTCACTACACTCAAGCAAACTAAAGCAAATGAACAAGGCAACATTTGAATGCATAACATAACATCATGGTACCATGGCATTTAAACGCTTGCTAAAACATTTTTCATGGCTCAAAACATACATACACACATTCAAAGACAAGGTAAGCATCCACTCATGCATGAGAAAAAGAAGAGAGGGCTACCTTGCATATAAAAGCACATTTTAACATTTGAAAGTCCTTCTCCTCCTTTGGCCAAACATCCATGAAGAGCTGGAGCTTGATTCCTTTAGCCTAAGCACATCAAATAAGACCCAATTATACTTTTGGAACATTTACCAAAACCCCTCGCACACTAGTACAACTTGGTTGCTCAAATGGTCCAATTATAGTTCCATAAAGCACCTAATGAAGCAAACTTAGGAATTTATGATCTTAGCTCTATTCTTCCCCTTAATCTATAATTCTTGCCTCTATTTAGACTCCTTGGAGTCATCACACATTTATTTTAAGGATATGCTTTGTTATGTTACAATATGGAACCTACAGCTTCATCTCATTATCTATGACTTTTAAAATTTTTTCAAGACTTCCTCTCATACTTTCTCATCATATATGATACAAAAATAAGCTTGAAAAAAATTAAAACACTCCCTTGGTGCTTCATCTCCCCTTAGCCAAACCTATGGTCACCTTGGCACCAATGGAGGTTGTCTTGCTTTCCTTGATGGGAGATGCATGTGGGAAGCTCTCCAAGGATCTTAAGAGCTAATACAAACCCTTAATTTGGCCTAGGGACTCTTGTATCAAAATAGAATTTTAGTTATATTCTTGAATCCCTAGCCTTTCTGCCTTGCATTTTCATAGTTATTTGTTTGTTTCTTTTGTACATTCTTACTTTCCACACCTTAATTCACATGATTGATCTTTGGTTTTGCCCAAAATCACTCTCCCCTTGGTTGTCCACATGGAAGATGAAAAGCATATGAGAAGAACAAGAAAAAGGAAGAATGGAAACTAAGAATTTTACCTTAAATTCAAGCCTTTCTTGAATGCTTTTCCATTTTCTTGGACTCTTATCTCCATACTTGAAAATTCCTTCTCTATTCTGGGCTCAAAATAAAACCAATTCATGTGCCAAAGCTATGGGAAGAAAGAGGAGAAGAAGAGAAATCAAATTGCTAAAGGTAGGAGCTTGAATTTCTACACTTTTCTTATCTTTTTCTTGAACTTTTCCCTTCATTTTCCTCCATGCTTGGATGCCCCTTTCAGCTAGTCTTCCTTTTATTCTTGAGCAGAAACAAGGCCGATCATATGAGGGAGAGAAGAGGGGCATGTTTTTAAAGGTGCTTCTTGGACCTTTATTTTGAAAAATTTCAATTTTGTCCTTCATTCTTGATGTTTTTGTTTCTAATTTGTTTTAGCTTCTTTTTTAGAACTGTCTTTTCTGTCATAAAATTTAGGTTGTCAATCTTATAAAATGCCTTTGGAATCACTCAATTTGGAGCTAAAAAACCTTCCCAAATGAATCAGTCAAAATTCAGGCTCACCGCCATTAAAAAACATATACCAGAGCCTAACTTATATTCCTCATACTAGCATCGAAGAGCAATTATCGTTGACTAATGCTAAACTTTGGTGGGATGTTAACTATACTCATAGTCTCAATATTTGGAGATATGGTTTACCACTTAACCCATTATGAAGACTACACTTAACCCCTTTTTGAAACATAGCTTTAGTATATAGGGATCTCTTTCTCTCCCTCGGTCAAGTTAATATCTGCTGGGGAGTGGTTTATCTAACTCTAACTCATGAAAGCTACCTTCTTGCTTTCCTCATTCCACATACTACACTCATCTATCAAAGAGGATAGTAAGTGATTTAGTCATCTGAGTATAACCTTACTATATCTAGAGGCAATAGTTTACCAGTCTTAGGAGATCTTTAGTCTTTGAGACAAACGCTAACTGAAACTGTACTAGTCTCTGAGACTAATTACTTTGTAAAAACTATCTTAGGCTGTCATCTCCCTAGAGAACTACTGTGCTATAATTGTGGACTCTCTATATCTCTGTGGGATCTACTGCAACCCCTAGGTCTACTGCAATCTCTCAAGCCCTGCTAGGGTCTACTGCAACCCACTATACTATGTTAGGATTTACTACAATCCATCTCTAAGGGATGTTAAAGCCTAAGATCATTGTATCCGACAATAAAACACATGCTCACTAAATCCGGTAACCATTGCTTATAATGGATAAGGCTAGACTTATATGTACATCATGCTCTTCATGCAAAGTGGGTTCTGCGTCATCTAATTCTCTAAGATCCCATCATACTAATACTTAGGAGCATTTTAACTTTCATTTATCACTCCTTACAGGATCCTCAGGTTCTCACTTTAGCCCTTTTTCACTCGGCTCTTTTTCCTTACTTTTACTGACTTACCTTGCTTCATTTATACTTGTTCTATCTTTCCTCTCATATTCTATAATTTCTAACTATGCCTGCATTCTGCTTTTGAGTGCCTGAGCACCCGAGCATCTCAGACACTAAGTGTGCCTAACATCTCTAGCAGGATAGAGGTTATACACTGGTGCCTTCTCATTTCGTTTAATTATATTATAAGGGACTCAAATCATATATACTGAACTCGTGCTATTTGAATCTGAGTGTTCTTTACTATTAGCATATTCTCTTTTACATTATTATTATTTATTGGGGATTCCTTTCTGCATGATTTTCTTATTGTTTTATTGTTACTAGAATCCTTTCACTTCTTGTTCCTGACTTATCTCATCATTTAACCAACTAGGATACTCTTCAATTATTGGGACACTTTTTATGATTGATGCCATTGTTTGCTACGCACTCAAGTCACATTACTACTGGGTTGGCTAGACCCAATATCATGTAACATTGTTGCAAGCAAACCATAACATCAAACACTAATACACAAGCACCTCATGACTAAGCTTAAAGCTACTATCGCTAGTATATTACAAGTTTTCTAATAATCTAAAGTACTCCTATCTTACTTTTCTTTATCTGCCTTATTTTCATAAGATACTCGAGGAAAATAGGACTTTTCCTCTACTTCATTCTAAAGTCACTTTACATTGCCTAACTATTTTTATTTCGGGCATTATCATGCTAAAAGGGCATCTATGCCAAGGACAAATATACTTTCTCAAGTACTCAAGCACATCAACTCAATATTTATTCTCAATCTATTATATCCTCAGCTTGAATACCGTCATATATTCTCTCTCTTTGCCTTTACTATTCTTTTACTTAGGTAAAAGGATGCTCTACTACTGATGTCCCTCTTGCTAGTTCGTGTTTCTTTACACTCAAGAGTACCTGCATTTTTTTCCTGGATTCCTTTACTTGTTCACTCTCTATAACATCAAGGGGGTCTACTTCCTTTTATACTCTTGCTTTGCTCTTAACTAGACTATCCCTTTGTAAGACAAATTGTAACACCATACCTTTCTAGCTTATTTTATATTACTTTCATGTCTTCTATCATGCAATTTATGAAGGAGTAAGAAAAATGGCATTAAATAATAAATATTTTAGCATTGCATAACATAAAAAATTTTTCATCTAGTGTCCCATGGATTATGTGAGCTCATGTATCACATCTTCATATTTAATTACACTAATACAACTCATTACCATCACCAAAAGTGGCCTCAAACTCGTGCAAGACAAGGGAATACACAAAATTCATAGTTGTAACCTCTGCCAAAATTTTCCTTTTTTTGTCACAAATTTTGAAATATCATAACTAATTCTAGAAAAATTAAAATCATGCACTCTTTACCATTATGGAAAGCTACAGATGTCTACTTTATGCTAAAAATATGTCTAGGTCATGAAACATTACATAGAAGATGTTTGACATTCAAAAGTCATAGAGGTCTGACAAATCACTAGTACTGATATAGATTTCTGCTATAAAATTCAAAAATATTCAATTAATTACACAAAACTCCAATCCATGCAAATGATACCAATCTAGAAAGCTACAGATGTCAACAAGAGGGAAAAATAATTTTAGACCAGTCTAGGCACATTCAGGCCTCGAAAACTAATCAAATAGTAACCTAAGTCTATTTGGATGCCTGATACTGGATAGAAATTTCAAAAATTCATATCTCTCCCTTTAGATATCCAAATGAGGTGTTTCTACTTGGCAAAAGTCACTGGGAAGGTATATTTTCTCCTTGTAAAATTTTGTGTCAATTGGAAATTATTTGCCCCATAAGTGATAGAATTTAAATTCAGACCAGAATGAATAGTATACTTAACCAATTTCAAAAAAATTTCCAATTTTAAAAATTCATCAAATATTCCATAGACCTCAAAAAAGTTCGCACTTTAGTTTCCTAAAAATCTCTTTGCAAGATCTAAATGCATGCCAAATCTCAAACTAAGAAGAGCTCATTTGGATAAAAAGTGGTATAGGTTTCCAATATAGTCAATTTTGCACCATATAAGATACCAAATGTGTCCAAATGGCTTCCCTTGATGTTTGGTACCTCTTGGGCAAGTTTAAAAGCATGAATATGACTTGTACGAACTGCCCAAGTGGTTTCAAACCTCATGCATCTCAATTTAGCCATTCCACTTCCATTATTACATACATTTCCATAATGCTAGTTTTGCCATTACATGTCCAAGATGCACATTTCCATACATATGACCTTAAATCTCATTTATACATGATATAGTAGCATAATCATACATGTTCATAACATCATAGGACATATACAATAATGAATTACAATATTTACCACTCATATGGCCTTAAAGAAACAAAATCTATGCACTTTGATGTCATAATTTCATCTCCCAAGGTGTGGGCTTTCATTGCCTTGTCCACTTGGTCCACCTAGTATGTTAGAACATTGGAGAAGAGGGAATGAGATTCAAAGAATCCCAATAGCTCATCTCCCTTTCAATCACATATGAAAGATGCAAACCATGTCTTACAAATGCATGCATGAGCATATTAAATAACATAAACATCTTAGCATGTGAGTAAGTCATACAAGGTATCCATAGACTTGCTAAGTATGTGGATTAGCCTCACCTATTCACTTGTGGATTTTGGACTTGTCTCACCCATTTCTTTGAGAGGTCTTTGACTCAACCTTACTCTTAGAAGTCAACTTTACTTTTAGGAGACTCTTTACTTTATCTCAACCAAACCTTAAGGGTTCTTAACTTATCCTTACCATGGCTAAGGTTTTTGGCTTCTCCACACTCAAGCAAGCCAAAGCAAGCATAACAAACATCATTTGAAAACATAATACATCATCATGGTACCATGGCATATGAAATCATGATAGAATACTTTTTATGGCTTAAGACACACATACACACATTCAAAGACAAGCCAAGTATACATTCATAGATGAGAGAAGGAGAAGTGAGCTACCTTGAAAGCAACTATACACTTTTCTCCTTGAATCAATGTTCCCTTCCTCGGCCTCACATACTCAAAGGTGTGGGATTGGTTTCTCTTGGCCTAAACACAATTTATGGAAGCCAATTAGGTTCATGGAATTAATTCTAAGGCCACACATCTTTCTTAAACACTAACTTGGTCTAGTAACCCTTTTATGGTTTTAAGAATGCACCTAATGAAGCAATACCTATTAAATAAATTCTAGGCTCCATTTTTTCCTTTCATATATGATTCTTAACTCCTTTTAAGCCTCTTGGAGTCATCACACAATTAAAATAAAGAGCCTAACAACATGTTACTTCCTTAGGTCATATTATGGAACATAAGATACCAATTCATTCTCTAGGCCTCCAAAATTTTTACCAAGGCTTCCCCTTATTTTCATTCATTATATATATGACTCAAAAATAGACTTAGAAAAATTTAAAACTCTCCCTAGGTATGCCAACCCTCTTAGGTCGAGACTAGGAAGTAATTTGGCCTTCATGGACTTTGCTTTGTTTTCTTGATGGAGGAAGCACATGGGGAGACTTCTAGGGATCTTAGGAGCTCATTTAAATATTCATTTATGCATAGAAATTAAGGTATCAAGTCAGATTTTACAAAGAGCATATGAATCCCTAGAATTGCTATCTTGAATTTCTATGGTTATTTGTTAATTCCCTTTGCATATTCTTATTCTTTAGACTCCTTTTCCTAAGATTCACCCTTCATTTTATCCAAAATCCAAGCTCTTCCATAACTTTTTAAATGGGGCTAACCAAGGAGAAAAGAGGAGCAAGGGGTAGGCATCATGGAAGGAGAAATTACTTTGTTTTCTTACTTGAATCCTCCTTTCTTTGGCCTCCTCTCTTCAAATCCGAATTTTTCCCTTTGTTCTTCCCTTAAAATAGATCCATATACTTCAATATAATCATAGGAAAGAAAGAAAAATGGAGGAGAAGAAGTTTGTAATGAAAAGAGCAGGAAAAACTACAAAAAAATCCATACCTTTGGCCTTTGATTTCTCTTCCTCTCATGTGCTTCTCTCCCTAGGGTTTTTCTCTAGTTTAGGGTAGAAACATATGAAGTTAAATGAGTAGAAGAGTGGGGCACCCTATATATATAGGTAGGAGGAAGGAAGATTTTTCAAAAAATATTATTTTGCCCTCTATTCTTGATATTCTTGTTTCTAATTTGTTTTAGCTCCTTTTTTAGAATCGTCTTTTCTATTATAAAATTTAGGTTCCCAATTTAGTAAAATACCTTTGGAATCACTCAATTCAGAGCTAAAACCTTCTCGAATGAGTTCATCAAAATTTGGGTGCATCGACATTAGAAAACATCCACCGGAAGGGTTTTTACTGTCTCGGGGCTTCCCATGGTTTTCAGGGCCTTTAAGAATCCTGGAGAACTCAAAATTTTCATTTAAAAAGCCCTTCTATGTGAATTCCAAAATTCGCTCAAAATTATGAAAATGCCATTACGTTTCGTAAATTTTTCGTTAAATTTCGTTTCTTCATTCTTGTTATATTTTTTCTTTCTGTTTAAGCCTAGGATTCTCATTTTTAGGAGTCTAAAATGCTACTTAAACTTTTTGGGACCTTAACTAATTCATTTTAGGGGACTTGCCTTGAAAATGCACCTGTTTTCGTCGTTTAACAAAAACCAGATATTACAAAAATTCTATTTCATGTAACCCTAGGAGTTACATTATATGGTGCTCTCAGCTTACCCTTATTCTTTGTGTAATGCAATGACTCACCTTCTCAGGTAGTCCCTGAATCTCTTGAGCTTCCTGGAAGACACTGAAGCACTAACTACTTGCCTCAGCTTATATCTACATTCGCATTGGAGCTAGACTTTCTTTTTGTTTGACCTCTTTAGTCTCATCCCCAAGAGCATAATATACTAATTTTAGGGTTTTACTAACCCAATCCAAGACACGTACTTTCAATGTTCGGATTCTATCTTACTGAAGGCTTATGCTCCACTGGGTGCTCCAATTACTCATGTGCTTTGGCTTTACATAAGTCTCATAGTTGAGAGCTTATCTGATTAACCACTACTAGGTGGTCTTTCTATCAAATGACATTTTACATGGAGGTTCCTATTATTCATTCCTCTTAAAATTTAGCTTATACTTAACCCAGGCCACCTATCTCATCAAAGCTATAGCTTGCAATAAGCTCTATTAGCTCATATAGGCTTATGATGAATTTAACACTTTCAAATTGTTCTCATTCTCCTTTCTAAATTTCTAATGTAACATCATACTTTTCTAGCTTATTTCATATTACTTTCATGTCTCATATCATGCAATTCATGAAGGAGTAAGAGAAATTGCATTAAAATAATGAATTTCTTAGCATTACATTATGTATAAAATTTTCATTCGGTGTCCTGTGGACCATGTGAGCTCATCTATAACATTCTCATATTTAATTATATAGATACAACTCATTTCCACCACTAAAACTAGCCTAGAGCTCTTGCAAGGCAAGGGAATGCGTAAAATTCATAAGTTTCCATTTCGGCCATAATTTCCCTACTTTTGTCACAAACTTTGAAAAATTATAACTAATTCTAGAAAAATCAAAATCATGCATTCTTTACCATTCTAGAAAGATACAGATTTCTACTTCATGTAAAAATATGCCCAGGCCACGAAACATCACATAAAGGATGTTTAACATTCAAAAAGTTGTAGAGGTCTGACTGGCTACTGGTGCAAATACAAGTTTTTGCTACAAAATTCAAAAATATCTTATTAATTCCACAAAAATTAAATCTAAGCAAATGATATGAATCTGGAAAGCTTTGGATGTTAGCTAGAGGGAAAAAATAACTTTGGACCATTTTAGACATGTCTGGGCATCAAAAAGCAATCAAATAGTAACCTATGTCAGTTTAGACGCTTGATACTAGACAGAAACTTCAAAAATTTATATCCCCCTCTTTAAACATCCAAATGAGGTGCTTCTAGTTGGCACAAGTCACTAGGAATGTCTAGTTTCTTCTTATAAACTTTTGTGGCAATTGGACATCATTTGCCACCTGAGTGAATAGTACCCTTGACCAAAATGAGAAAATTTTTTAACTTTGAAAATTCATCAAATATTCTATGGGCCTCCAAAAATTCTGCACTTTATCTTCCTAAAAATCTTTCAACAAGCTCTAGGTGCATGCCAAGTTTCAAGTAAAAAGAGCCTATGTGGACAAAAAGTGGTATAGGTTTCCAATATGATAAATTTATGCCTATATAAGATACCAAAATGTCCAAATGACTTCTCTTGATATTTGGCACCTTTTTGGCAAGTTTAAAAGTATGAATATGACTTATATAAACTACCCAAGTGGTCCCAAATCTCATGTATCTCAATTTGGCTATTCCATTTCCATTTATACACAATTGCACAAAGCCATCAAAGCACCAAGCTTGCCATTACATGCTCAATTTACGTTCTAACATTCCCATAATATAATTTCTCATTTGTACATGATGTATTAACATAATTATACATGCTCATAAGGTCACAAGACATATACAATAATAGATTACATCAATTGCCATTCATAAGGCCTTAAAGTAACCAAATCCATGCACTTTAATGCTAAACTTTCATCCCTCAAGTGGTTAGCTCCCATTTCCTTACTCTCTTGGTCCACCTAGCATGTTAAAATATTGGAAAGGAAGGAACAAGATTCAAATAATCCCAAAAGCTCATCTCCCTTTCAATCACATATAAAAGATGCAAAACAAGTCTTACAAATGTACATATGGGCATATTGACATAAGCAATCATTTAAGAGACATTTTTAACATTTGAGCAAGTCATACATAACATACATAGGCTTGCCAAGTGTGTGGATTAGCCTCACCCATTCACTTGTGGATTTTGGACTTGATTCACCCATTCTTTAAGAGGTTTTTGGACTCAACTTTACTCTTGGGAGTCAACCTCACTTTCCGGAGACTTTTTACTTTGTCTGAACTAATTCTAAGGGTTCTTGGCTCATCCTCACCTTGGCTAAGGGTTCTTGGCTTCACCATACTCAAGCAAATCTAAGCAAACATCATAAACATCATTTAGAAACATAATGCATCATCATGGTACCATGGCATATGAAATCATGTTAGAATACTTGTCATGGCTTGAAACACACATACAGACATTCAAAGACAAGCCAAGCATACATTCATGCATAAAAGAAGGAGGAGTGAGCTACCTTGGATGCAACCGCACACTTTTCTCTTTAAAATAATGCTCCCTTCCCCAGCCTCACACACACAAAGGTGTGGGAATGATTTCTCTTGGCCTAAACACAATTTATGGAAGCCAATTAGGTTCATGGAATTAATTCTAAGGCCACACAACTTCCTTACACACTAAATTGGCCTATAAAACCCTTTATGTTTCCAAGAATGCTCTTAATAAAGCAACACCTATCAAATAAATTCTAAGAACCATTATTTCCTTTCAAATATGATTTTTGACTCTTTCTAAGCCTCTTGGAGTCATAACACAATTGAAATAAAGAGCCTAACTACATGTTGCTTCGTTAGGTCATATTATGGAACATAAGGTACCAATTCATCCTCTATGGTTTCTAAATTTTTTCCAAGGCTTCCCCTCATCTTCACTCATCATATACGACTAAAAAATGGGCTTAGAACAAATTAAAACTACCCTTAGGTATCTAAACCCCTCTTGGTCGAAACTAGGAAGCATTATGGCATCAATGGACTTTGCTTTCTTTTCTTGATAGAGGAAGCACATGGGGAGACTTCTAGGGGTGTTAGGAGCTCATTTAAACTCTCATTTAGGCATAGAAATTAAGGTATCAAATTAGATTTTACATAGAGTATATGAAACCCTAGAATTTCTATCTTGAATTTTTATGGTTATTTGTTAATTTTCTTTGCATATTCTTAATCTCCACATTCTTTTTCCTAAGATTCACCCTTGGTTCTACCTAAAAACCAAGCCCTCCTATGACTTCTTGAGTAGGGTGAAATATGGAGAGAAGAAGAGCAAGGGGTAGTAACCATGGAAGAAGAAATTATCTTATTTTTTGTTGTTTTCTCACTTGAATCTTATCTTCTTTGGCCTCCTCTCTTCAAATCCAAATTTTTCGCTTAATTTCTCCTTTAAAATAGATTTATATACTTCAATATAATCACAAGAAAGAAAGGAAAATGGATGAAAAGAGGTTTGGAAAGGAAAGAGCCTGAAATACTACCAAAATTCCATATCTTAAGCCTTTGATTTCTCCCTCTCTTTGTCTTCCTCTTGTGTGCCACTCTCCTAGGGTTTTTCCTATTGTTTAAGGCAAAAACATATGTAGCTATGTGAGTGAGGAGGTGGGGTGCCATCTATTTATAGGTGGGAGGAAGAAATACTTTTCAAAAATTCCTATTTTGCCCTTCGTACTTAGCATTTTCATTTCTAATTTGTTTTAGCTTCTTTTTTAGAACTTTCTTTTCTATTATAAAATTTAGGTTCCCAATTTAGTAAAATGCCTATGGAATCACTCAAATCGGAGCTAAAACATTCCCGAACGAATTTGTCAAAGTTCAAATTCACTGATGTTGGAAAACGTCCATCGAAGGGGTTTTAACTGCCTCAGGGCTTCCTATGGTTTTCAGGGCCTCTGAGAACCTTGGAGAACTCAAAACTTTCATTTAAAAAGTAATCCTATGTAAATTCTAAAATTTGCTTAAAATTACAAAAATACCATTACGTTTTATAAGTTCTTCATTAAATTTTGTTTCTTCATTTTAGCTTCATTTTTCTTTTCGTCTGAGCCTAGAATTCTCATTTTTAGGAATCTAGAATGTTACTCAAATTTTTCAGGACCATAACTTATTTATTTCAGGGGACTTCCTTTGAAAACGTGCCCGTTTCTATTGTTTAACAAAAATCAAATATTACAATTCTCCCCTCTTTTAAAAAACTTTTGTCCTTAAAATTTAGACAACATACTTTATAAGAAGAGTTCTGGATGTTTCTTTTTCATATCATCCTCTAACTCCTATGTAGTCTCTTCGGGAGATAACCCCTTCAAAACCACTTTCATTAATGGTATCGTCTTATTTCATAACTACTTGAGTCTAATGTCCATGATCCGATCTGGTGATACTATGTATAATAGATCATCCTGTAACTGCACATTTTCATATTCTATGAAATTTGAGGGGTCAGACTGATACTTTTTGAGTAATGAAACATGGAATAAATTGTGTATTTGGCTCAAGTTTCAAGGAAGGACTAGTCTGTAAGCTACAGGTCCTACTTTATTAAGAATCTGAAAAGGACTTATGTATTTTGGACTGAGTTTTTTACTTTTAATGGACCGACCTATCCCTATGACTAGAGACACTCTAATAAAGACATGGTCTCTAATTTCAAACTCTAACGACCATCTATGTTTATTTGCATAACTTTTCTGTCTACTCTAGGCCGTCAAGAGTTTCTTTCTAATAGACTCAATCTGTCTAGAAGTCTAGTCCATTAATTCTGGGCCTATAAGGTTCCACTCTCCTAGCTCAACCTAACACATTAGAGACCTACACTTCTTCCCATATAATGCCTCATACGGTGCTATCTGCATGCTTGCATGATAACTGTTATTATAGGCAAACTTCGTTAGAGGCAAGTATGTATTTCAGTTTCCTTTCATCTCTAAGACACATGCCCTAAGCATGTCTTCTAGAGTTTGGATGGTTCTCTCTGTTTGTCCATCTATCTGAGGGTGATAGGCTATGCTAAATCTAAGCTTGGTACCTAGAGCATCCTGTAATAATCTCTAAAAATTTGAGGTGAATCTGTGATCACTATTGGAAACTATGTTCCTAGGCACGCCATGTAATCTAACTATCTCTCTGATGTACAGCTAGACTAATTTATCTAAGGTATAAATGGCTTTCATGGCTAGGAAGTGTGCTGACTTTGTTAACCTATCCACTATTACCCATATTGCATCATGCCCCGATGATGTACTGGATAAAACCATGACAAAATCTATTGCTATACTATCCTATTTCCACTTTGAAATATCTAGGGGCTGAAGTAACCTAACTGGTTTCTGGTATTCTATTTTCACTCTTTGATACACTTGACATCGGGAGACATACTTTGCTATGTCTGTTTTCATTTTAGGCTACCAAAACATTTTCTTTAAGTCTTGAAACATTTTATTACTGCCTGGATGAATGGTGTACTTACTCTTATGTGCCTCATCTAATATTTTTTCTCTGATTTCTATATGTCTAGGCACATACAGCCTATCCTTGTATCTAACTATGTCATCCTCAGATAGATTAAACTCCTGGATGCTACCCTTGGCTATCTGGGCTCTAATCTTATTTACATGGTCATATATTCGCTAAGCTTCTCTTATTTGCTCCCTGAGGTCATTTTCTATTTGAATTTCACTCATTAATGACTTCCCTAAATGCACCTCACATGAGAGACTCATATCTCTGAATCTCTCAATCAATTCTTACTCTCAAATCATCATATAGGCCATATGTATGGATTTTCTACTTAGGGCATCAGCTACCACATTAGCCTTACCAAGATAGTATTTCAATGTAAAATCATAGTCTTTCAAGAATTCTAACCACTCTGTTATCTCATATTTAGCTCTTTCTATTCAAATAAATATTTAAGGCTCTTGTGGTTACTAAAAATTTTTATAGCTACCCTATACAAGTAATGTCTCCATATTTTCAAAGCAAACACCACTGTGGCTAACTCTAAGTCATGCGTAGGGTAATTTTCTTCATGGGGTTTTAGTTGTCTAAAAGCATAAGCTACCACTTGGCCTTTTTGCATAAACACACATCCTAACCCTTTCTTTGAGGCATCACTATAGACTACAGAAGTCTCTTTAGGATCAGGGAGTACTAAAACTGGGGTTGTGGTTAACTTATGCTTCAACTCCTGAAACTACTCTCACATTTTTCATTCCACACAAAAGGCATATTCTTTCTAGTGAGCCGAGTTAGTGGCATCGCTATTTGAGAAAAGTCTTGAATAAACCTCCTATAGTAACCTGCTAAACCTAGGAAGCTCCTAATCTCTGTCACTGTCCTAGGTCTCTTCCATTGTAACACTACCTCTACCTTATGGAGATCTGTTACGACCCCTACCTGGGAGATCACATGACTTAGAAATTAAACTTCAGTGAACCAGAACTCACATTTACTAAGTTTAGCATACAATTATCTCTCTTTTAAGGTCTTCAAGGCTAATCTCAGATGCTGCTCATGTTTCTCTCTACTTTTTGAGTAGATGAGGATGTCATCTATGAAGACAACTACAATCTGTCTAAGTATGGCTTGAACACCCTATTCATGTAATCCATGAATACTGTAGGTGCATTCATTAACTTAAAGGGCATAACTAAAAATTCATAATGCTCTTATCTAGTTCTAAATGCTGTTTTGAGAATACCCTTAACCTTTATTCTAAGTTGATGGTATCCCAACCTAAGGTCTATCTTGGAGAATACGGACGCTTCTACTAATTAGTCTAGGAAGTCATCTATGCAAGGGAGAGGGTACTTATTCTTAATGGTTATCTTATTAAATTCCTTATAATCTATACATAGCCTAAGGCTCCAGTCTTTCTTCTTTATGAATAAGACTAGAGCTCCCTATAGTAATACATTGGGTCTGATAAAACCCTTCTCTGAGAGCTCTTCTATCTGTTTCTTGAGCTCAGCTAGCTTAGTGGGAGCCAGCCTATATGGGGCCTTAAACACTGGACCTGTCCTAGGTATAATATCTATAGGAAACTCGACCTCTCTCTCTGGGGGTAGTCCACTAATCTCTTTAGGGAATACCTTGAGGAACTATCTCACTACAGAAATCTCATCTATACCCTCTTCTATCTCAGTCTGAACTGAAAAAGAAAACTAGGTACCCCTGACAACTATGCCCTAAAGACCTCTCAGCCTGAGAGGTAGTCATAATAGATAACTCAGTCCTCATACTAGATATAGTCCCATACTCAAGTAAAGTAATACATCTGTGGCTATAATCTAGTGTGACATTATTTGTAGACATCTAGTTCATGCCAATGATTACATTAATATCAATAAGGGGCATACAAATCAAATCAAGGGTGGTAAGGCAATGATTAAACTAGACCACACAATTCAAGCAAGCATGGGAGGTAATGGCTCAATTTCCTGTGGGGGTAGATATATGCAAATTACATGGTAGTGTATGCATACTCAGACCTAACCTCCTAGCACAGTTATATGATATGAAAGAATGGCTAGCACTTGAATCAAATAATACAGTTACAAAAAAATCATTTATTTTAGTAATACCTTGGATCAGACTCGAGGACTGGCTAGCCTTCTATTGTGACAAGGCAAAGACTCTACCCTGGGTTTAAGGTCTGGGAGCAAGAGCTATCTCCCTCTGCTGTGTGAACTATGAAGGAGTCTAGGTGTAGTCTTTAGCCATATGTTCTAGCCTACCACACCGGAAACATGCATTCTACCCTGCGTAGCACGGTCTAGTTCTATGGTTCTTACCATACTAGGGACATGTCATGGGTGCAGAGCTACCTCTACTA
The DNA here is from genome assembly GCA_026724425.1 of Erythrophleum ivorense. Classification (NCBI taxonomy): domain Eukaryota; kingdom Viridiplantae; phylum Streptophyta; class Magnoliopsida; order Fabales; family Fabaceae; genus Erythrophleum; species Erythrophleum ivorense. The sequence continues at coordinate 3,663,988 of JAIUCV010000025.1, read as the reverse complement.
GCTTTTTCCACCTCTCGTGCTAGTAATTGCAGTTTGTGATCCCTCTCTAGGTCTCTTGGGCTTAGGGAGGGGTGGTCTGGCACTGGAGGTAGGCTGCATTGTTCTGAGGTTCTCCTCTCTCACTCTGCATATCCCAACTAGGGTGTTAAAGTGTTTGATTCTCTATGGCACTACCCTGTCTCTGATCTTTGAAAGTAAACCTTTCTTTAGACTATCTACTTTCCACCACTCATCATCATGCCTCTGTAAATAGGAAGAGTATCGAGAGAGCTCTATGAATTTGGCCACATATTGGTCCATGGACATCCCCTCTGTCTGTTTTAGGAGTATGAATTCTGATTCCTTCTTATCCCTAATTGAACTGGGGAAATACCTATCATAAAAGGCCTGGAGCAATGCCTCCGATGTAATCGAAAGGTTCCTCGCCTGTAAGATAGGCTCAGTGCCCCTCCACTAGTAATCTGCTTCTTTCTCTAGCTAGAAGATAGCCATAGTGGCTTTCTGCTTAGACGTGCACTCTATCACCTAAAAGATTTTCTCTAACTACATAATCTAGGCCTTGGGTTTCTCTGTATTCATCTCACTATCAAAGGTGGAAGGCCCGACTTTCTTGAATTGGGTGATATCCTAGCTACTAGAGTGCTGCTTCTGGCTGGTGGAATAGAGGCAACCATCTGTACCTATGGTTGCGGATTTTAGTGAGTTGCCCCTGAATACTCAAGACGATCCAAGTGGTGAGGTGGCTATGGAGGAGGAGGTGTAAGGCCCTAATTGTCTCTCTTAACAAGCCATTCCTGTAACTACATAATCACGGCCTGCTGCTGATCCAGGCGAGCCATAATAGATTATAAGGCTCCAGTTACTAGATCACTGGGCTCAGCTCTATCATAAGCACGAGCCTCTCTAGAGGGCTAACCTCTCCTAGTGTTCATCATAGCTCTAAAACATCATAACAAACTTTAACATGAAAATGGAACACTTTCACACCATCACACACTCAATTCATCCATAAAATAGCTTATATATCTCTAGGCAACTCACAAACATAAGCCACAATGCATATAGAGAGCCTAAACCTTTGCTCAAATACCAATAAATGTAACACCATACTTTTCTAGCTTATTTCATATTACTTTCATGTCTCATATCATGCAATTCATAAAGGAGTAAGAGAAATGACATTAAAATAATAAATTTCTTAGCATTGCATTGCGTATAAAATTTTCATTCGATGTCTCATAGACCATGTGAGCTCATATATCACATTTTCATACTTAATTACATAGATACAACTCATTTCCATCACCAAAATTAGGCTAGAGCTCATGCAAGATAAGGGAATGCATAAAATTCATAATTTCTATTTCGGCCAAAATTTCTCCACTTCTGTAACAAACTTTGGAAAATCATAACTAATTCTAGAAAAATTAAAATCATGTATTCTTTACCATTTTGGAAAGCTACAGATGTCCACTTTATGCTACAAATATCTCTAGGCCATGAAACATCACACAGAGGATGTTTGACATTTTAAAAAGTGTAGAGGTCTGATTGGCTACTAGTACTAATACCTACAAACTTCACAAAAAGTCCAATTAATCCCAAAAAAATCCAATCCTTGTAATGATACCAATCTAGAAAGCTATAGATATTAGTTAGAAGGACAAAATAACTTCGGACCAGTTTAGGCACGTTCAAGCATCGAAAAATAATCAAATAGTAACTTAGGTCAGTCTAGACGCTTGATACTGGATAGAAAATTCAAAAATTTATATCTCATATTCTAGACAACCAAATGTAGTGCTTCTAGTTGACACAAGCCACTGGGAATGTATAGTTTTGCTTTATAAAATTTTGTGGCAGTTGGACATCATTTGTCCTCTAAGTGACAGAATTCATTTTCAGACTTGAGTGAACAGTACCCTTGACAAAAAAAAAAATTTAATTTTGAAAATTCATCAAATATTCTATGTACCTCTACAAATTTTGCACTTTAGCGTCCCAAAAAGCTCTCAATAAGCTCTAGACGCATGCCAAGTTTTAAATCAAAAAGAGCTCATTTGGACAAAAGGTGGTATAAGTTTTTAATATGATAAATTTTTGCTCTATATAAGATATCAAAATGTCCAAATGACTTCCCTTGATGTTTGGCACCTCTTTGGCAAGTTTAAAAGTATGAATATGACTTATATGAACTACCCAAGTGGTCCAAAATCTCATGCATCTCAATTTGGCTATTCCACTTCCATTTATACACAATTGCACAAAGCTATCAAAGCACCAAGCTTGCCATTACATTCTCAATTTACGTTCTAACATTCCCATAATATAATTTCTCATTTGTACATGATAGATTAACATAATTATACATGCTCATAAGGTCACAAGACATATACAACAATAGATTACATCAATTACCATTCATAAGGCCTTAAAGTAACCAAATCCATGCACTTTAATGTCAAACTTTCATCCCTCAAGTGGTCGGCTCCCATTTCCTTGCTCCCATGGTCCACCTAGCATGTTAGAACATTGGAGAGGAAGGAATGAGATTCAAAGAATCCCAATAACTCATCTCCCTTTCAATCACACATAAAAGATGTAAAACAAGTCTTATAAATGCATGCATGGGCAAATTGACATGCAATCATTTAACAGACATTTTTAACATTTGAGCAAGTCATACATAGCATATATAGGCTTGCCAAGTATGTGGATTAGCCTCACCCATTCACTTATGGATTTTGGACTTGTCTTACCCATTCTTTAAGAGGTTTTTGGACTCAACCTTACTCTTCGGAGTCAACCTCACTTTTAAGAGACTTTTTACTTTGTCTAAATTAATTCTAAGGGTTCTTGGTTCATCCTCACCATGACTAAGGGTTCTTGGCTTCGCTACACTTAAGCAAACCCAAGCAAATATCATAAACATTATTTAGAAGTATAATGCATCATTATGGTACCATGGCATATGAAATCACGTGACAATACTTGTCATGGCTTGAAACATACGTAAACACATTCAAAGACAAGCCAAGCATACATTCATGCATGAGAGAAGGAGGAATGAGCTACCTTGGATGCAACCACACACTTTTCTCTTTGAAATAATGATCCCTTCCTCGACCTCACACACACAAAGCTGTGGGAATAATTTCTCTTAGCCTAAATACAATTTATGGAAGCTAATTAGGTTCATGGAATTAATTCTAAGGACACACAACTTTCTCACATACTAACTTAGTCTATAAACCCCTTTATGTTTGCAAGAATGCTCCTAATAAAGCAACACCTATCAAATAAATTATAGGCACCATTCTTTCCTTTCAAATATGATTCTTGACTCCTTTTAATCCTCTTGGAGTCATCACACAATTAAAATAAAGAGCCTAACTACATGTTGCTTCTTTAGGTCATATTATGGAACATAAGGTACCAATTCATCCTCTATGGTTTCTAAATTTTTTCAAGGCTTCCCCTCATCTTCACTCATCATATATGACTCAAAAATGGGCTTAGCACAAATTAAAACTATCCCTAGGTACCTAAACCTCTCTTGGCTAAAACTAGAAAGCATTATGGCATCAATGGACTTTGCTTTGTTTTCTTGATGGAGAAAGCACATGGGAAGACTTTTAGGGGTGTTAGGAGCTCATTTAAACTCTCATTTAGGCATAGAAATTAAGGTATCAAATTAGATCTTACAAGGAGTATATGAAACCTTAGAATTTTCATCTTGAATTTTCATGGTTATTTGTTAATTTTCTTTGCATATTCTTAATCTCCACACTCTTTTTTCTAAGATTCACCATTGGTTCTACCTAAAAACTAAGCCTTCCTATGACTTCTTGAGTGGGGTGAAATATAGAGAGAAGAAAAGTAACGGGTAGCAACCATGGAAGAAGAAATTACCTTGTTTTTCCTTGTTTTCTCACTTGAATCTTGTCTTCTTTGGCCTCCTCTCTTCAAATCCGAATTTTCTCCTTAATTTCTCCCTTAAAAGAGATTCATATACTTCAATATAATAACAAGGAAGAAAGGGAAATGGAGGAGAAAAGGTTTGGAAAGGAAAGAGCATGAAATACTACTAAAATTCCACACCTTAAGCCTTTGATTTCTCCTCCTCTTTGTCTTCTTCTTGTGCGCCACTCTCCTAGGGTTTTTCCTATTGTTTAGGGCAGAAACATATAAAGCTATGTGAATGAAGAGGTAGGGCGCCATCTATTTATAGGTGGGAGGAAGAAACACTTTTCAATAATTCTCATTTTGTCTTTCATTCTTGGCATTTTTGTTTCTAATATGTTTTAGCTCCTTTTTTGGAAATGTCTTTTCCATCATAAATTTTAGGTTCTCAATCTTATAAAATGCCTTTGGAATCACTCAAATCAGAGCTAAAACCTTTCTGAATGAATTAGTTAAGGTTCGAGCTCACCACCATTAGAAAACGTCCACTGGAGGGATTTTAATTGTCCCAAGGCTTCCCATAGTTTTTAGGACCAATGAGAACCCCGAAGAACTCAAAAAGTTTAATTTAAAAAGTCCTCCTATGTGAATTTCAAAATTTTGCTTAAAATTATGAAAATTTCATTACGTTTCATAAGTTTTTTGTTAAATTTCGTTTCTTCATTCTTGTTTTGTTTTTCTTTTCATCTAAACCTATAATTCTCATTTTTAGGAGTCTAGAGTGTTACTCAAAATTTTCAAGACCTTAACTCATTCATTTCAAGGGACCTGCTTAGAAAACGTGTCTATTTCCTTCGTTTAACAAAAATTGTATATTACATCTAACACTAGGCCAATTATACTCATCCTTAGGTATTACCTATGAGGTACACCCTACTCGTATATTCACTGTACTTATCACTGTTATTAGTCTCACATTATATTGACTTATAAACTACATTAGTATCTTGTCAATAGGGTCTTAAACTAATCATATTAGCCCATCGTTCGCTAATACACAAGGTAGCATCCTAAGTTGGAGTTAACACTTTATAGGCAAGTCTCAACAACTTTACCGTTCCTATGTCTAATATTCTCTAACTCTAACTGTTACCCACCTATAACATCCTTGAGCTAAGGCCCTACTTACGTTGGGCTTTTTCTCAGTTTCAATTACTAGGCCCATTACTACTCTGTTGCTTACTGGCCCTTTGTGTTTGCTAACGGATCATTTACTGCTCTTTTATTTATTTACACTAGGGGTCCCTGTTCTCTAAATTTTGATTGACCCAAAAAATGCTCATTTCTCAAGTTGGCTTGAATATGACCAACAAGGCCTTTTATACCACACTACACTTCACTATGGCATTGGTATTGTTCATATGGTCCAAAAATGGATCTTTGTCATTCATGGAGCACATGGTGTCCAATTGCCATAAAATTTTATAGATAAAAACTAGACCTTCCCAATGACCTGTGCCAATAGGAAGCACCTCATTTGGATGCCTACAATGGGAGATATGAAAATTTGAAATTTCTATTCTGTTTCAGGCCCATAGTCAGACCTCCATCACTGTTCTACAATTTTCAAGGTCTAAATGCTCTTGGATTGACCTAAAAATATTTTTTCCCACTAGTTAACATCTGTGGCTTTCCAAATTGGTATATTTTACATAAATTGAATTTTTTTGAAATTAATTGTTCATTTCCAAAGTTCATATCAATAAGTTGCATTAGTAATCCTATGTAGTTTGACCTTTGTGCCTTTTCTATTGTCAAACATGGTCCAAATGAGGTTTTTGAGGATTGGAATTATTTTTATTACAAAGTTAACATCTAGATTTTTCTAGAAAGCTATAGGTTGCTTGATTTCAATTTTGCTAGATTTATTTATAATTTTCCAAAGTTGCTAGCAGAAAATTGAAATTCTGACCCAAGGTAAAATGTTAATACTTCTAGTTTTTAGCTATTAGTTCGTGGTCTATACAAAGTTTTGGGATGTTTATAAATTGTATGAATGGAAAATAATTAGAAAATATTATCAGTAAGTTTTTGGGGTCTATGGATCAAATTTGAATTTTTAACACCGACATAACACAAGGAAATGGCATTATTTATTCCCTTTTCTTGGTTTTTCTTTGCTTGCACATGAAAGTTACTTTGAATATGAGAATATGGGTCTAATAAAGTATGTTGTGACACTTATTAGTATTAGAGCAAAGTTTCAGGCCTTTTAGGGTTGTATATGGCTTGAGGAGTTGGTGATGAGGCTATAGAAAAACTTGTATAGTTATGTAAAGCCTTGTATGAGATATTTTGAGTGTGTGAAGGTGGCTTATGATTATGTTCTTATTAAGTAATTGTCGAATAGTCTTGAGTAGGTGGTAAGTTGTAGGTGAGGTTGGCCTCTAGTTCTAGAATAGAGTTAAGTGATCCAACAACTAGAGCTCTATAAGTTATAGTAGCTCGCCGAGATTAGTGGCAAGCTCTATGTATTAGTAGCAAGAGATGTTTGTGTAGCTGCTAGAGAAGCTTGCCTAGAAAGGTTATGAAATGCCTAATCTCTCTAAGTTCCACACTCAGACTATTTAAGATGTCCTGCTCGATGTAGGGGCAAGCAATAAGGTAGTGCAGTATGAGAAGAAACTATCGATGCATGGAGTAAGTGTTGAGAGAGAGTTATTTTGACTAAGGGGAAAATAACTCTCTCTCAACACTTACTCCATTTGTACATTCTCACTTGCATTTTTATAGTTTTTTGTTTGTTTCCTTTGTACATTCTCACTTTCCACACCTTAATTCACATGATTGATCTTTTGTTCTGCCCAAAATCACTCTCCCTTTGGCTATCCACATAGAGGACAAAAAGCACATAAGAAGAACAAGAAAAGGGAAGCATGGAAACTAAGAATTTTACCTTAAATTCAAGCCTCTCTTGAATGCTTTTTCCTTTGGTTGGACTCTCCTCTCCAACATTAAAAATTCCTCCTCTGTTCTATGCTTAAAATAGAACCAATTCATGTGCCAAAGCTATAGGAAGAAAGAGGAGAAGAAGAGAAATCAAATTGCTAAAGGGAGGAGGTTGAATTTCTACACTTTTCTTACCTTTTTTCTTGAACTTTTCCCCTTCATTTTCCTCCATGCTTGGATGCCCCTTTCAATTGGTCTTCCTTCTATTCTTCATTAGAAACAAGGGTGATCATATGAGGGAGAGAAGAGTGGCATGTATTTAAAGGTGCTTCTTGAACCTTCATTTTGAAAAATTCTAATTTTGTCCTTTGTTCTTGGTATTTTCATTTCTAATTTGTTTTAGCTCCTTTTTTAGAATTTTCTTTTCCATCGTAAAATTTAGGTTCTCAATCTTATAAAATGCCTTTGGAATCACTCAATTTGGAGTTAAAACCTTCTCAAACGAATCGATTAAAGTTCGAGCTCACTACTATTGGAAAACGTATACTAGAGGGGCTTTAACTGTCTCAAGGCTTCCCGTGGCTTTTAGGGCCTTTGAGAACCTTATAGAACTCAAAATTTCTATTTAAAAAGCCTTCTTGCGAGTTTTCTAAAAATTACCCGAAATTACGAAAATACCATTGCATTTCATTGCATTTTCATTAAAACTTGTCTGGCTATTCTGGCTCTGGTGTCAAGGCAACCCTGGCTTTGAATCACCATTATTTGAGGTCTAGAATATTATTCTAATTTTATTGGACCTCAAATCACTCTATCTAGGGGACTCCCTTTTGTATCCAGTAAATTTCATACATTTATGGAGAAACTGTGCGTTACGTTTCTCACATTTTCTCATATTTTCGAGGAGCCAAATATTACAATTTTCCTCACACTTCTTTCTTCCTTTGGTGCTACTTAGAGCTCTATTTTAGGGTAAGGAAATTCTATTTTAGATGGTGGGAGATATGCTGGCCTATTTTTAGAAGAGGGGAGATGGATTATAACATTTTTCATAATTCCCATATTGCCCTTCAACTTTTATTTTCTCTGTTTTTGTTCATTTTAGCTCCTTCTTGATAACCATCTTTTCTATATCAAAATTTGGGTCCTCTGTTTCTTAAAATGCCTTTAGTTTCACCTAAATTAGATTTAAAACCTTATAGCATCATCTGGTTAAAATTTAGGACAACCAACGGCCTAAATTACACACCAGATGAGTTTTAACCATTCTAAAGGTTCTTATGGTTTTTAAGGTCACTGAGAATCATGAAAAACTCAATTTTACCATTTAAAACTCCCTCTTTGAGTTTTTAAAAGTTGCCTAAAATTACAAAAATGCCGTTACATTTTTGGGTAATTCTATTTTACCATCTTAGCTCCAGTTTTAAGGCATCTTTAGCTTTGTACCCTTATTCCTAAATGTCTAGATTATTATTCCAATCTTGTTTAGCCTTTAACCATCTCATTATGAGATTTTCCTTTTATAACTCATCGATTCCAGTTCAGTTTTAGAAAGATTAGGTATTAATTTCCCCTTCTTAAATAAAATTGTCTTCAAAATTTAGATATATACCTGATTAGAATAACTCTGGATACTTCTTTCTTATTTCTTCTTCTAACTCTCAGGTGGCTTCCTTAGGACATAGCCCTTTTCAAACCACTTTTATCAATGGTATGTTTTTTTTCCTTAACTACTTTAACTTAGCATCCACAATCCAATTTGGTGTTACCATATAAGATAAATTGTCTTGTAAATGCACATTTTCATATTCTATGACATGTGAGCAGTCAGGCTCATACTTTTTGAGTTGGGATACATGGAAGACAACGTGTATTTGGCTTAGGTTTGAAGGAAAGGTGAGTCTGTATGCCATAAATTTGACTTTATCAAGAATCTGGAATAGACCTATGTACTTTAGAATGGGCTTCTTATTCTTTATGGACCTACCCATCTTTAAGACCGAAGACACTTTAATAAATACATAATCTCCAGCCTCAAACTCTAATGCCTTCTCTTCTTATCTACATAACTCTTTTATCTACTTTGTGCCATTAGAAGTTTCTTTCTTATGGTTTCTATTTGTCTTGAGATTTGGTCCATTGATTCCAGGCCTACAAGGCTCCTCTCTCCAAGCTCAACCTAACATACAAGGGACATACACTTCCTCCCATATAATTCCATTTGTATATTGGATTGATAATTATTATTGTAGGCAAATTTTGCTAGAGGCAAATAAGTATCACAATTTCCTTTCATTTCTAAAACGCATGCCCTTAATATGTCTTCTAAGGTTTGGATGGTTCTTTCTGTTTGACCATCTATTTGAGGGTGGAAGGCTGTACTGAATCTCAATTTGGTTCCTAGGGCATCCTATAATATTCTCCAGAAATTCGAAGTGAATATGAGATCTCTATCTGATACTATGCTTCTAGGTATGCTATATAATCTTATTATTTCCTTTATATACAGCTGAGCTAACTTATCTAAGGTGTAGATGGCTCTAATTGCTAGAAAGTGAGCTAACTTGGTTAATCTATCAACTATCACCCATATGGCATCATGTCCCGATGATGTTCTAGGTAATCCTATCACAAAATCCATGGCTATGCTATCCTATTTCCATGCAAGGATATACAAGGGCTAAAGTAACATAGCTAGCTTCTAGTGTTTAATCTTAACTTTCTAACACACTAGACATTGAGAGACATACACAACTATATCTATTTTCATTCTAAGCCACCAGAACCTTTTCTTTAAATCATGATACATTTTATTATTGCTTGGATGAATGGTGTATTTACTCTTATGTACCTCTTCTAATATTCTTTCCTTCACTTATGAGGTCCTAAACACATATAGCCTATCTCTATATCTTATTATTCCATCCTCAAACAAATTAAACTCTGAAGCTTTACCCTAGGACATTTGATCTCTCACTTTTCTTGCATACTCATCATCTTGTTGGCTTCCTTAATTTAACTTCTCAGGTCACTTTCTATTTAGGTCTCACTCATTAATAGCTTTCCAGAATGCACCTGACATGAGAGATTCATATCTCTAAATCTCTTATCCTACTCTTTCAACATCATATAAGCTATATGTATGGATTTTCTACTCAATGCATTTGCAACTACATTAGCCTTTCCTGGATGGTACTTCAAAGTATAATCATAATCCTCTATCTCATGTTCAAATAAATATTTAAGAATTTTATGGTCACTGTATATTTCTATGGTTACACCATATAGATAGTGTCCCTATATTTTAAGAGCAAACACTATTGCTGCCAATTTTAAATCATGAGTAGGATAATTTTCTTTGTGTGGTTTCAACTGCCTAGCAGTATAAGCTACCACTCTACCTTTTTGCATAAGTACATATCATAACTTTTTCTTGGAAGCATCACTATAGATTACAAAATTCTTTCTAGAGTTAAGTGTAACACCTTAATATTAATTGAGAATAATTATGATGAATTAAGAATAAATATGGGTTTAATTAGGAAAATTAATTAAGAGAAATGGACATTAATTTGGGTCTTATGATCAATTTAATTATGTTTTGAGCTCAATGTAGAAGCCTAATCTTAGCCTTGGGGAAATCCAATTTCATCTTTAAAGGTCTAACATTGATTTTATGCAAACCTAATTTAAATAAACTCTTATAGCTTGGCCAAACAAACCCAAAATCTAAATCCACTTGGATTTGGGCCTTTGGGATAGCCATAACCTAACTTAAACCCTAAAAACCCTTTTTCCTTACCCCATTATATAGAAAACATGTAACACCATACTTTTAGGACTCAATTCATACGATTCCCATGCCTCATCTTATGTTTATTCTATGGAAACAATATAGTGGCATAGGAAGTTATGAATAAAAGTACATTTCTCTACTGGTAAAATTTTTCTTCCGGAGTCCCGTAGGCAATATGAAAGCATCTATCACTTTATCATACTTAAACACATGAATATAACTCATTTCCATCATCAAATTTGGCCTACAACTCGTAAAAAGCAAAGGAGCATATGAAATCCATGTTTGTATTTTCGGCCAGAATTTCCTCTTTTCTGTCACAAACTTTGGAAATTCATAACTAAATCTATAAAAATAGAAAACATGTAATCTCAGTCATTCTGGAAATCTTAAGACGTCTACTTCATGCTAAAAATATGTAGAAGTCTTAAAATCTCATATATAATGCGTTTGACACGCGAGATCATCTACTGGTCGGAGGGTTCCTGATACTGTCACAGTTTACTGATATGGACTTCAAAAATGTCTAACTAATTCCACAAAAATCCAATGCTTGCAAATAATATCACTATGGAAATATGGGGATGTTAACTAGAGAGGAAAAATATCTCCAGATCATTACATGAAGCAAAACTCCCGGAAATCGATGGAACAGTACCTCGGGTCTGGCAAGAAGTCTGATACTGGGCAGAACCTTTGAAAATGCATATCTTCCTCTCTAGACCTCCAAATGAGGTGATCTCGGTGGCCACAGAAAGCTTATGACCTCTAGTTTATGCATATAAAATTTCATAAGCATTGGATACCATTTGGCCATCGGGTGACACAGAATTCAAAACTGCCAGTATGAACAGTACCCATACCAGAATCCATGAAAAATCCCAACTTTCAAAATTCCTCAAATATTCTCTAGGTCTCCAAAAATTATGATCTTTAGCTTCCCAAAAATATCTTAATGAGACCTAATTGCATGCCAAGTTTTAGGGCAAGACTAACTCATTTGGCCAAAAAATGGTATAGGGTTCCATTATGGTCAATTTTGGCTCCATATTGGGTACCAAATTTGCCAAATGGATTTTCCTTAGTCTTGGCACCTTTTGGGCCAGTTTAAAAGCATATTTAAGACTTGTGTGAGCTGCCCAAATGGTCCCAAACCTCATGCATCTCATTTTGGCCATTCAATCCTCACTTATACACATTTGCATCAAACTTCCAATTTGCATAACTTGACATTACATACCCAAATTCATTTCTAAAGTTCATACATCATATCCATACATGTATACATCACATAATATCATATTTACATGTATCTCAAGGGTCATGTGCCATTTACAATAATCATATACATCATTGAACATCATTATGGTTCAAAAAGAATACAAACTAGGCCTAGGCTTGTCAATCTCCTTCTTTCATGGTTGTTGGCTCCCTTCACCATAGCTACTTGGTCCACCTAGCATCTTAGAGCATTGGAGAGGAGGGGATGAGATTCAAAGAATCCCAATAGCTCACACACCCATTTACATCACATTCAAGGCATACATATACCAAATGCATAACCATACAAGCATAAAGTGTGCAATAAATTCCATTCCATGCCACATTCACATGTCAAGATTACTTTCATGCTCTAGGGACTTTTGGTTTAGCCTCACCCCATTTCTAGGACTTTTGGATTTGCCTCACTCTTGGTCTAGGGACTTTTGACTTTGCCTCACCCATTCAAGGGACTTTTGGCCTTGTCTCACCCATGCCATGAGACTTTTGGCATCTCCTCACCTTCATCAAGGGACTTTTGGCATCACCTCACCCTTATGGGCTCTTTCCACAACCATGGTCATTCAAGACAACACATTGGTACCAATGCACAACAAGGATCAAGTGGCATATTATCAAGCATCAAGAATGCATGCAAGCACACTAAGACATACATATGCACACAAGAATGCAAAGAGAATGAGGTGGAGAGCTACCTTGCACAATTTCACACACTTTTTCTTTAGCTTTCAAGCCTCCTCTTTCGGCCACACACCCACAAATTGGTGGAGATGGTTTCTCTTGGCCTAGACACACCAAAAGAAACATGAATTACTCATGGGAACAAGCCTTGGCATTATACACACTTTACATGATGCTACATGGTTTATGGCTCCATTATGCTTCCATAAGGCACTTAATGAAGCAACCTCAAGAATTCATGATCTTGGCTACCTTCTCTCCTTTAATCTATGATTCTTGACTCCATTTAGACTCCTTGGAGTCATCACACAATTATTTTAAAGAGCCTAGCTAGGAGTTGCTTCATTATGCTACATTATGGAGCCTACACTTCCATCTCACTATCTAGGGCTTCTAAAATTTTTCCAAGGCTTCCACTTATCCTCTTCCATCCTACATGACTCAAAAATAAGCTTGAAACAAATTAAAACTTTCCCTTGGTACTCTTTCTAGCCTAGGTCAACATTATGGAAGTATTTAGGGTTCAAGGGGTTTCCAATTTTTCCTTGATGGGAGAGTCACTTGGGAGGCTTCCTAGAGGTCTTAGAAGCTCAATCAAATACTTACACATGCAAGGAAACTCATATATCAAATCATTTTTTGCAAAGTGTTCAATAGCTCTACACTTTTCTAGCTTAGAGTTCATTAGTTTTTCTTGCAATTTCTTTGCTTTCTTAGATGGGAGGTGCATGTGGGAAGCTCTCTAGGGGTCTTAGGAGCATGTTTAAACATTCAATTAAGTCTAAGAACATTCATATAAAATCAGATTTGCAAGGGAGCATTTGGATCCCTAATGGTTCTATCTTGTCTCTTAATGCTCCTTTCTTGATTCTATTAGTTCCTTCTTAATCATTGCTATCCAAAACCTCTAATCCCTCCATAAATTGGGCAGAAAATAGCCCCTAAGAATTGGGCTCATGGTGCCCAAATTCGTGCAAGAGGAAGGGGGAGGGAGAAACTACCAAAGAATGAAAGTTTTACCTTGTTTTCTTGCTTTTCTTTGCTTGCTCTTCCACTTGGTTGGCTTGCTCCCTCAATTTTCGAAATTTTCCTCTCTGTTCTGCCCCCAAAATAGCACCAAACTCTCCATTAAAATCATAGAAATAAAGCTTGAGAGGAGGGGAGCAAGTTTGAAGAAGGAAAGATATGGAATTTCTTAAAGTTTCTTACCTTTTTCTTGAATTTCTTCCTCCAAAATCCTCCTTCTCTTGTGCGCCTAAGAAGCTGGAGTTCTTCTCTGAAAATGGGCAGAAGCAAGTCGGTTTAATGAAGGAAAGGAAGAACGTGACTTATAAAAAGAGTTTGGAAGCTTCCTTTAACACTTAAATTTCATTTTTGCCCTTTCATACTTTGCATTTTCGTTTCTTCTTCGTTTTAGCTCCTTTTTTAGAACTGTCTTTCCATCATAACAAATAGGTTCCCAATTTAATAAAATGCCTTTGGAATCACTCAAATCGGAGCTAAAACCTTTCCGAACGAATCGGTCAAAGTTTGGGTCAACCGATGTCGGAAAGAGTACACCGGATGGGCTTTACCGGTCTCGGGGCTTCCCATGGTTTTTGGGGCCTTTGAGAACCCTGGGCAACTCAAAATTCCATTTAAAAAGCCCTCCTATGAGTATTTCAAAAAGTGCCCATATTTACGAAAATGGCACTGGCCTTTCGGCAAATTTATCGAATCACTCTGGCCTTGATTTCTGGGCAACTCAAGACTCAAATCCTCATTTTTTATTATTTAAAATTTTATCATAATTTTAGTTGGCCCCAATTCCTTCTATTTCGAGGACTTCCTTTTATATTTGGCCCATTTTTTACGTTTACGGAGAAACCGAACATTGCGTTTCTCACTTTTAGGGAGGGACCGGATGTTACAAAACACAAGAGGTAATAGGGAAATTTAGAGATCCAAAAAGGAGGCTAAGGTTAGTGGCACATTTCCATCATTTCCTACTCCTAGAGTCAAAATAAACCAAAGTAACCTTCATAAAACTTAATCCTCTCTTCTTTCTCTTTAATTTGACCTAATTAGTTTTTCATTTGGATCATTTCCACTCTCCACCCAAGAAACTAATTATTATGGGTTACTTTTGTATGATTTTTGGAGGTTGAGGCTATGGGTGTTATTGGGTAAGTATTTTCTTCCCATTTTGAGATATTTTCTACTAGTTTGAGACCCCTATAGTTGATTTATAATATGAGCATAGATTTTATACGAATTTGCCTAAAATTTAGGGTGTTATTATGAAGTTTCTAGTGTGAGGACAACCAAATCCGAATTTAGAATCTTGTAGTGGCTGGGTAAATGTCCACTAGGTAGTGCATGATGCTTGGGTCTTAGAGTATTTGATTTATATTGCAATTAACATTTGAGGATATGCTTGATTTGATTTAGGATCTTTAAAGTGTAAGGATTCATCTTTGGCTTCAGAATTTAACTCATTTGCTGAGGTACCTAGGGTTAATTTTTATTCTTTACATATGTTCAATTTAATCTTATATCTACTGCACATGTATGATTTTAAATGCTAAATGAATGGTTAGCTATTTGATATGTTGTGATTGGACCTTGTGAGTCCATGATAGAGCTTTAGTGCAGCTGCCACCGATGCATCATACTTCAATTAGGCATCAAGTTGTGATCAGACTCTTGTATGCACTGAGCCTCGGTTGTGCTCATTAGGGAGTTGGTGCTATAGACGGCCTTCTGTTGGTGTTAATGGCCTTTAACATGATGTGTGTGATTAATAGTATGGGATAGTGATAACTGGTAGCTCAACTATTATATTTTGTTAATATCATGTTGTTTTTAATACTTATCAAATTTAATACATATATGTTGATTAACTTGAAGCATATGAATGAATTTTACCCTTGGTTACTAAGATTTGCATTTCACCCTATTTCATGGGCCAACTATTTTAGGAGAAGGTTCTTTGGGTAAGGATAAAGGGAAGCAAGTGGATGAACATCCATAAGCTGAGACCTTGTGTATGGGAATGCTACATTTGGGTTAATCTAACTTAGGGTAGATGCAAATTTTGTTGTTCTTTTGTATAGCATCATCATGTAATCATATTGCCAAGTGTGGGTAAAAAATGATGTAACTAATAGGGAGCTAGACCTTATACAAATTTAGTATCTAATGTATTCACTCATTTATATCTAATGTGGAACCTTATTAGTATGGATATAAGACTTTTCACTTAAAGTACGTTATTGTATCAATATGATTGATCATGTTAGTGGTTTATAAATCTTGTTGCTGTCAATACTTTATGAATTTGCTGATGTATGATTGATAGAGAGATTTAAAGTTAATACTCTAGTCTCTAAGTGGATGTGAAAGTATGCTGGGTAGTTTAGTAGGTTGGTTGCCATTAAAGCCTTACAAATTAATGTAAAATGATCCTAGGGTATTGTTAGAAGGAGGTCTAGTATATGTGGGATGAAATTTAGAGAGTTTAAGTACAGTAGAGGGTTGAGTTATGGCCAAAGCTACTTAAACCATGGCCAAGAGAGATTCATAAACTAGGAAAGTTACTGCGCGAGATGTCTGGCCATGGGACAATGTGAGAAATTTGCCTAGCGAGAGTAATAGATAGTAAACTCACCACGACGAGTATCAAAAGGCAAGCTTAGAGAACTCTAAGAGGTTCTCTCATCGTAGTGCCACATAGGCTCCCCGTGACAAGACTCCAACTCATACGCAGCGATCATGAAAGTTTGAACAATAGGTTTTCGAGAGCACTTTTGCCACAAGATGGAACCTAGATCGTTTCCTTTGGAATTGGATTTTAATTATTTGCAAGAGAATTCTTAGGTGTGAAAGCTAAGTAAAAACACACAATAAGAAATAATTAGAAGAGTTCAATTACTAGAATTTAATTGAATCATATAACAAAAAGAATTAAAATTATGCTAAGTGGTTAATTCAACTAACTATGCAAGGTAGCTAACATTGGACTCACTTCCTTGACTTCAATTATCATTGGTCTCCTTAGATTAAGTCTAGAACTAATCTCCTTGTTTGGTGCATTCATTAAAAGACTTCCCAATTAACCAATTGAGACACAAGTGCTTAACCAATGAAAAGTTTATAACCATAATACTATTAATTGATTAATACTTGCTTGTAAAATGTAGAACACACCTAGTTATGATTTTAATTGTTCTTTTAGGTTGTTGTTCATTCCATTAAGAGTCTAAATTACCATTCAACTCCTAAAAGTCTCAAGTATACCAATCAAGAATAAATTCCAGCATCAATAACTTAACAACCATTACACAATTAAGCTAAAAATTGCAAGCAAATAAAATGGAAATGCATAACCATTCAAAAGCAATTTATCAAACACCTTAAGTGCAATATACATCTCCTATTCTTTAAACAAAATTCAAAGGTTTAACCAAACCAAATTAGTCATTACAATCAATTTTTCATCAATTAAAACTAATCAACAAAATATTAATTGAAGTAATAATGAAATTAGAAGAAGAAATGAAGGAGTAGCCTATTATTGATTGAAAATTGGAGCTCTAATTTCTGCTAAGGAGTTGCATACAAGATTAGCTACCAAGAAGACTTAAGCAGCCATTGAATTCAAGGAATGGAGAAAGGAGAAAATGGAAGATGAGTCACGGCCTTTTAATAAAGAGAATGGAGGAATGGATGAATTCTGGATAAATGAATAGAATGATTAGATGATGCGTGAGATGATCCCACCTTTTTCCTCTTGTCTGAGTCTTTATTCAACCACATGCCTTTCTTTAACCGATACCATGTGCTCAACATATGCTTCCCTTCCTAATTAGTGGGCCCCCATTGTAGCATTTCACGTGCTTTACCTCCTCACCTGTGCCTTGTCTTGTGTTGCTTCAATCATTGTAATCACATTTTGCATCCTTCACCCAAGCTTCCACATACTTCTCACACGTCAACTCCCTTTGCTTCTACTCATATCAAAAATCATGTTCTCCTTGTGCTTCCTCCTCTCGAGTCTATGTGTGAGTGAGCTATGTTTCTTGTTGTTGTCTATCCCTCCAAACCCGTGCCTTGAGTGTGAAAGGCTAAAGCTTCCTTTATGTGTGAGTTGTATGAACTGAGACGTGTATGGAGCTAATGGATGTGTGACTTGAATAAAGCAGGCTATGTGGAAGAGTGACTCATGTTAGTGTTATGTGGAGTGTAATAACATGAACATGTGAATCATCCAGGGAGTGTATGAGTGAGCAGACCCATGAATGATGTGAGTTCATGAAGATAGAGGTTGTATGTGTGTGTATGAAGTTAAGAGAGCTGGAGGTGACTTGTGTCTTAGATTACTTTACCCCAACCCGTGTGTGGAGTATGTGAAGAATGTTGAAAGAAAGAAAGCTTGCACCTTGCATTGCTCTTGTGCATATGAGTTTAATGTGTGTGAATAACATGGATGGCTTGGTAGTATGGAACTTGTGTTTATGTAATGAATCTACCACCTGGTAACATCAAATCTTGAGGTTTAAAATGTGAGTGTGTGATTGTGTGTTGCCTCCTTTGTGTGTGTAATTATGTATGTGGATGGCCGCATGCTTTAACTCATGGCTTCTTCTAAGAATGAATAAAGTGAACTGGTCTGCATGAGCTGCTATGTTTGAATAAGAAAGGCCATGTTTATGTGAACTCTTGTTGAATGGAGAGAATAGGGAGTAGAAACTTGTGGATATGTATGAAGATATGTAAAGAGAATACCTGGACATGTGTAACATTCATTTATGCCTGTGAGTACATGCAAGTGAATGAAAGTGTGTGATTAAATGAATGTAGGGATGGAAATGTAGTATGACTTGGTGGGACCTATGATCTAGTGAGAGCTTCATACATGTGACTGAAGTGTCTTCATAAGAGAAAGCCCGATAGTGTAATAATGAATGATGACCTTGTAACTTCAATTCCCTCCAAATCAATCTCCCACATTTAATTTCCATTTGCACATTAAAATTTACACAAATAATAGGAGATATTCATTAGGAAAAATTCACAAAAGTATTTAAAAGAATTAATATATTAAAGATCAATAATTTTGCAAATTAATTCCTAAAGTGTAAAAAAATGGCTAGTAAAATTAAATATTATCTAATTAGATCCATTAGCCATAATTTATTATTAAAATGCCCAAATTAAGGAGAATAAAGTATATAGAAAAGGTGTTCATCAAATTCCCTCACACTTAAACTTTTGCATTCTTGGGCAAAAGAAACCAAAACTCCAAAAAAAGGCTAATGGAAAGAAACCAAAAATGGAAGTGTGTAGGCCACTAAACATAAGAAAAATCATAATAAATCAATTATCCCAACTCTCCAAGTCATATCACTTGCATCAATGCAAGAAGTACCATGGAAATATACTTAACAAAAATGAAATATAATGATAGTCCCTCACTTGGCTTAGTATTTGTCACTCTACTCTCTAGTGTTTAGGCTTAGATATTCACTCTCAAACTCCAACTTATCCAACTTTACTACCATATACTTGACTATTATCTATATCTCCACCACTCAAAATCAAATGCCAATGTATGAATTAAAAAGTCTTTATTATGGTTGTAATATAGGCCAAGGTAAGAAAAAAGTGGTACACAAAGGAATGAAGGGAATTCAAAAAGCAAAGTGGATACTTAAAATTATCAAGAGTATCAAAAGAGGATGTAGAGTGTAAAGAGAGTTGCATTTCAAGGCCCCATTCATTACAAACCAATATATGTACTAAGAGAATAAAAGTAGCTTTTCTTTCCTTTCCTTTTCTTTTTCTTCTTTTCATTTCTTTTCACATACCTCTCTTTTTCTTTTCTATAAATTTTCTAAATTTTTTTTAACTATGTTTATTCTTTAACAAAAGAATCATTCATTTTTTTTACTTAGTGTATTTCCAAAAAGAACAAACAAATGGCTTGAAGTTGATGTGAAAAATGCACCTCCAACCAACTTAGTAAGATACAATGCTCTTAATAATCAAAAGTATCCTAATTAAGGTAGGAAGATTATTTTTTTTCTTTTCATGGCTAAAAAGGGAAAAAGAAAACATTCGTGGCTCAATAGGGTTAAGTAAATGGATAAAACACATAAGTGATGGCTTTTTGGCTCTAGCTAACAGAAAACAAAACAAGAATGAATGTCTTAATCACTTTTATGCATAGCAAATGAACAAATGCGGCATTGAATAAGATTCAAGTTCTAAGGCAAAAGCAAGATAGAAGATACACACTAGAAATGAATATCAATAGGCCCAAAATCTCACAAGGTAAATTAACCATCATCAAAGTTCGTTGAAGCGAAACTAATTGCCATTTAACTTCCATTATTAACATGATCAATTTCCTATCAAATCAAGATATATCAAAGTCATAGTCACCTTATTACTAGCAACTTCCACAAAAATAAATTTTTTTAACACAAGCTTTCAAAAAAAAAATGAAAACAACACAAAACTCTAAAAGTAACACAAAAAACTAAAAGCCTAGAAAAAAATCAACTAACCAAAACAAAACAAAACTAAAAATTTTATTTGAATGCTCCCCCACACACTTAAACACTACATTTGTCCTCAATGCCAGCACAAGATCCAATCAATAGATATACAAGACAATATAAAAGTGAAAAGGGAAAGTATACAATCGGGTAATCAAGGTGGGTCTTGAAGTTGGAGCTCCTCCTTGTCCTCTCTTAAAAGCTCCTCATGAAAGTGCTTCAGCCTATTCCATTGATTTTGAATTTAGCTTTAGTATGCTCATCCATAAGCTCAACTACACCAAAAGGGAAAACATCAAAGACTACATATGGACCTTCCCACATAGAACGTAATTTACTAAGCATGAATTTCAATCTAGATTTATAAAGTAAAACTTTTTCACCAATTTTGAAATCCTTCCTAGATGTCATTCTATCATGAAATGTCTTAATCTTTTCTTTATACATTTAGGAATTCTAATAAGCATCCCTTTTAATTTCTTTAAGTTCTTGCTACTGATACTTCCTTTCAACACTAGCCTTCTCTAGCTCTATATTACATTGCTTAACTACCCAAAAAGCCTGGTGCTCTATCTCGATTGGCAAGTGACAAGCCTTGCCAAATATAATTTGATAGGGAGACATTCTAATTGGAGTCTCGAAAGCGGTCCTGGAAGCCCAAAGTACATCATCCAAATGCTTACTCCAATCCTTCTAGTTAGCTTGAACCATCTTTTCCAAAATTAGCTTGATATCCTTATTTGACACCTCAGCTTGGCCATTAGTTTGTGGATGGTAGGGTGTTGCAACTCTATATTGGACTCCATACTTGTCAAGTAAGCTCTAGAAATGCCTATTACAGAATGGCTTCCTTGGTCACTGATGATAGCTTTAGGGATTCCAAACTTATAAAAGATATGAGTCATGTCAAAAGAAATTACTACACCAGAATTATTAGCTCAGGTGGCAATGGCTTCCACCTATTTAAAGACATAATCCATAGCAAACAAGATATAAAGATAGCCAAAAGATATAGGAAATAGGCCTATGAAATCAATGCCCCACCCATCAAAAACCTCACAGAACAAAATAGGATATTGTGGTATCTCATTCTTGCGACCTATAGTACTTGTATGTTTACATCTAATACATTGCTTACAAAACTGATATGCATCTCTAAATAAGGTAGGCCAAAATAATCCAAAGTCTAAAGCCTTTCTAGTAGTCCTTTGTAGTCCATGATGACCACTGCATGCCAAAGTCTGACAAAAAATGTAAAACAGAAGAAATCTCATGATCAGTGATGCATCTTCTAATAATTTGGTCACTACCCAATCGCCATAAATAAGGATCATCTTAAATATAGTATTTTTCCTTACTTTTAAACTTAGCTAGTTAATGCCTATTAAGATGAGTAGGCAATGCACATGCAACTAGATAGTTAACTATATCAGCATACCAAGGTTTAGAAACAGCTAAAGTATACAAACCATCATCAAGAAAAGTGTCAAAAATAGGGAAAGAAGTTACCACTAGAGCCTCAATCCTACTTAAATGACTAGCAACTAAATTCTCTACACCACTCTTATCTTTAGTCTCAATATCAAATTCCTACAACTAAAGCATCTAGTAGATCAAGCAGGGCTTTGAATCTAGCTTCTTCATCAAGTACTTGAGTGCTACATGGTCAATGAAAACAATGACTTTAGTATCCAGCAAATATGATCTAAACTTTTCTAAAGCAAATATAATAGCAAGAAACTCCTTCTCAATGGTAGTATAATGAGTTTGTGCAAAATCCAATGTCTTGGAAGCATAGGCTATAACATGAGACTTTTTATCTACTTTTTGTCCCAAAACTACTCCAAGTGCATAATTAGAGGCATCACAATAGAGCTCAAAAGGAAGGCTCCAATCAAGTGGCTCAATGATTGGGGATGTAGTTAACTTCCCCTTAAACTTATCCTAAGCCAACCTACAATCATCATCAAAAGAAAAATCAACATCTTTTTGAAGAAGTCTAGATAAAGGCAATGTAATTTTACTAAAATTCTGAATAAAACGCCTATAAAACCCTACATGTCCTAGAAATGACCTAACTTCTATCACAGATGTGGGGTAGGGAAGGGAAGAAATAATGTCTTTCTTAGCTTTATGAACTTCAATACCCTTATGAGACACAGTGTGACCTAATACTATACCCCTACAAACCATAAAATGGTATTTTTCAAAGTTAGGCACTAGGTTTTTAGCAATGCATCTTTCTAGAATTCTATCCAAACTATGCAAACAATCATCAAATGAATGTCTAGATACTCTAAAATCATCCACAAAAACTTCTATGCATTTTTCAATGAAATCACTAAAGATGGACATCATGTGTAACACCTCTTCTAATACCCTTCTTTAGCTATACATATTTGTGAAAAATTCCTTATTTGAGTTTAATTACTTTTTCTATTTTAATTATTCCTTCATAATAAAATCTTGCTAATGACGTAGCAGACTACAACAATAACAAAAATACACTGACTTATACAAATTAGTTAAGAGTTCCCTCACAAAGGAACGAGGTCATACAAGTCACATCACATCAAAAGGGAATCTATCCTATAACCATTCAAAAAGAAAGTCCCCCAGATAACAAAAGGGTCAGTATCAGTAACTAGGCCTCGGTTCATGCAAATGGAGGAGCAGGAGGGTCAACTCCATCCACTGGGAATGTGTGGGACTCTAGCTCTCCTGGGGACACAAAATATACTGGTACAGCATGAACAACATCATCACATGATATGATGCGTATATTATGGACGAAGAAGACCCATCCCCTGAGTGGGAACTAGATCCACTCTGCCTAGAGTTCTAGGGTCACTTGATAGATTGGCATCTAAGAAAAATATAAACCACAATAGAGTGAGAAATAATTTTCTCAGTAACATAGACAGGATTAATACCACATAATATCCATGAAGAAGAGTCAAGTACTTTTAACAGACAACAAGCACTATAATGGCATGACAGTATATTTGTTAAACAATATAAATGGAGAGATATACCTGTTAGCAATATCTCACGTGAATATGATATAGCAAAGTGAACAGGCATATTATATATAAAGATAGAATATGAATAAAATACAAGAATTGTTTCAACGTAATTAATATTCAGCAGTTGCAAGATATTCAGGAGATCTCTACATACATAGAATAGAAAAGATATCACAAACAATATTTATTCTCTCTTGACCATTAGGCCTTGGAGACCGCCAGGCCCAACACTCAGACCATGTCGCATTGGCTTCGGCAGGCTCAAGCTTAGCTCAACTTGCACTGCCATGACATAGCAGGCTCACCCCTACTTCCTTTACTAAGGCATCCCCCAGTGGGTACCTAAGGAAAGTCATAGAAAATATCACAATAACATGTCATCCAAGCCATCATTTGATCAAGGCATATAGGTATATTTGGGAAAGAACTACCTTGCATAACTCTATGTATAAATAATCTCGATAGCATGACTGTGTACTGGAGTCTGAAAATTAGTTGTTTAAACATTTTCAAATATCTTTAAGATCAGACATCCAATACAATAGTAGCTATCCAATGGTCTACTCTGGCACATACATAGGGCTCACCCCCTATCCACCCTATATATTGGCCAGTTCTTTGGGCTCACCCTGTAACACCCCAAAAATTAATTAAGTTGTTAATCATAGATTAGGTTAATTAGGAATAATTAATATAGAATAATCAGATAAGTTAAGTAAATGGAGATTTTAGAGAGATAAATTATTAATATGGGTTTGAGATTTAATTAGGAGAGAAATTCATCTAGGCCCAAATTAATGTAAGAGGTCATGATAAGAGGCTAATGGAGGCTTAATAAGCTAGGTGCAGACCCAACTTGATCTAATGTGATAAAGGCCCAAGACCCACCTTGTATAGACTCTTATAATTGGCCCAATAACCCTTGTACAGACCCAAAACCTTTGGGCTCTTAAAACTTGGTCTGGCCCAATTGGATTTTAGCAACCCAACACCTCAAAATTGGCTCAACCAAAGCTAAAATCTGAAGCCTAAATAAAGTTGGACCTTGGAGCAACCCATGACCCATATTTGGCCTAAATTAAACCCTAATGTTTCAGCCACCTCTCCATTTGCTGAAACACAAACACCCATCTCAAAATTCGAAGGTCCAAAGGAGGTTCTAGGGTTCTTGGCATAAATCCACCATTTCTCACCTCTAAGCTCAAAATCAGCCAAGGTAATAGTTATATAACTTAATCCTCTCATCTTTCTCTTCATTTTAGTCCAATTAGTTTTTCATTTAGAGTATTTTCACTATACCCAAAATCTGAAATGTGGGTGTTTGGGGATTTTCTTGACGAAATTCATAGGTTGAGGCTAGGGCTGTCATTAGATAGGTATGAAGTCTTCTTTTTGAGGTGATTTTACTGATTTGAGACCCTAATGACTTGATTATAATATGGATATTAATTTTGTAGGAATTTGATTAGAATTTTGGATGAAATATTGACCTTTTCTGGTAGAGGACACTTCAATCCGAATTTGAGACTTGTAGTGGCTGGGTAAGTGATTCTTAGGCAGCCATTAGCATTTTAAATTCTTTGGATACTGATTGCAATTGTTAATGATGAATTAGAGTAGTAATTTTATGATGCTATGGTTATAAGGAGATTTCTGCACCATTGGTGACTGTTGCAATTGTCTACAAGTGAGGTAACCGAGTTTATATTAATTCCATGCATGTATTTATTTTAATTTCATATTTGCTATACATGAATGATTTGAAATGATAAATGAATTGGTTAGCTATCTATTGTATTGCGTCCATGGTGGAGTTGTGGTGCAGCTGCCACCCGTACATGTGCTTCGATCGGGCACCAGGTTATGATCAAACCCCAGATGCACTGAGCCTTGGTTGTGCTCAATGGGGAGTAGGTGTCGTGGACGGGCGTCTCCCAGGGTTAATGGCCTTTGACATGTGGAAATATGATTGCTAGTATGGGATGGTAATCATGATAGCCTAATTGCTTCATTTATTGATATGACTGGTATTTTTTCGATGCTTATGTGAAATTATGCTTATATGCTAATTAAACTCAAATATATGATGGAATTACCTTGGTTACAGAGATTTATATCTCACCTCGCTTTATGCGATTAACATTTCAGGTGAAGGTTCTTCGGGTAAGGATAAGGGGAAGCAAGTGGATGAAAATCCATGAGCTCCGGCATATGGGGAGAAGGCCACACTTAGGCTGACTTATTTAGTGTAAATGCTAAATTTTGTATTCCTTATGGTATAGCATCATCATGTATTCATGTTGCCAAGTGTAGGCATTCATATTTTGCTTAGTTGAAATGTAACCATTAAAGATTTAGGTCTCATTGCAGTTGGATATTGATGTATGAACTTGTAGCATCATATATATAGTTTTGTTGAAATTGTGATATGGTTTATCATATGGGATTTGTAGTCATGTGATGTATTGGATGTGGACATAAACTATTGATAAATGAAATCTGTATGGAATGTACATGGGATGTTAATTGTTGCTAATGCATGTGTTCTTGCTGTCATTAATCTATGAATTTGCTGATATGAGATAGTTGGGCAATTAGGATATAGTACCTACATTTTGAATTGGAAATGGAGAGTTAGATGAGTAAATAGGGTAGGAAACTACCATTAGAGTCATATAAAATGAAAGAAAGTGGTCTTAGAGTGTTCCTAAGATGAGAGCTAGAGTGTGTGGGACGAAATTTAGGTGATGTAGTCACAGGAGGGAGTCACGCCGCGGCTAAGAAGGCTTCGCTGTGGCCAATTGAGTGACAGAGTCGAGGGGCACCGCGGCATAACGCATCTCACCGCGACGTAAGAGAAGAAAATTAGTCTGGGAAGTGACAGTGGCAAGGAGCGCCGCGACTTAAGAAATCTCGCCGCGGCATAAAGCAAAAAAAATCGCCCATGAGGGTAATAGAACCGAAACTCACCGCGGCGTGAGTCGTGGAAATTAATAAAGGGTTGCATAGTAGAAAAACTCACCACGACGAGAATCGTAGGGTTGAGAACAGTAGCTCCAGGAGGTATTTTCGCCGCGACGCCATGTAGGTCGGCTATGGCGAAGGTTGTGAAATTTGCCCAGTAATTCCAAAGAGCAACTTGGTCGCGGCGCAAGTCCTCAAATTCATACCTTTAGCCTAGAAACCCCATTTTCTTTAATGGTGATGTTAAGAAATGATATGAGAATACTTATGGGAGGTTATTGAGTGTTGAAACTGATGGATGGATGAATTATAAACCCCTCATGGTAGTATGATGTTTTTTATACATTTTTGTTTTGTTTGTGGTTGTATAGTGATGACCCTAACATCAAGGTTCAAATTTTCCTATATTTTCATAATGTGATAAATTGTAACGACTTCAAACCTTGATCATCAATTATTAATTATATATTTAACTATAATTACAATGATTAGAAAATATGGTTGTCACACACCCCCTGTCCGCCCTATATATTGGCTAGTTCTTTACCAAATAACCCATGCCCGTATAGTCAAGTAGTACACAACATATTATCCATGTCAAGAAATCAGATAATATATCAACATAGCAAACAGTGCAATTCCAGAACACATGTTACCATATATTCTATTCTTGACATACTACTGCATAATTTTCCAACTATCTTAAATGGGCTCCAAAATTCACAAAATAAATATCAGCATAATTTAGGCAGCACATAGAACATCTTAGATCACAATAATCGTACAGAACATATCAAATATCATCAGGGAAAATTCAAGAACATTTTGGTCGACACTTTTTCTCAAAGATTTGACTTTTTATACAATGATCCATAATTCACCAAAATTTCACCATAGGCCTTATTTTTCATGTAGATTAACCTAATTTAGTTGGATTTAAGAAAATTCTTCCCTAAGTATATGTACATGTGTTGGCTGAACCTATGCATCCAAAAAGACATGTGATTTTTGATAAACATATATTTCTATCTATTTTATTCTCCTAAACATAGTCATTTTAATAATAAAATATGGCTTTAAGACTTTAATTAGATAAGATTTTGTTCTAGAAGCCATTTCTATATTTTAGGAATTTATTTACAACATTGTGGAATTTTAATGCATAAATCTTTTTAAATGAATTTTGTGAATATTTCTATTTCATTCTTTCTATTCTTTTTGTGCAGATTTACAATGCAAATATGAAGCTTGAATGAGAATTTGATTTAAAGAAGAGAAGGAGAAGAGGTGGAAGCTCTCCAAGTCCAATGAAGCAACATTAAGAGATTAGCTTCTCCACAAGGTTACACACACACAAAACCATGGGCAGCAGGTCATGCATCCATACATTCATCCAAACCACGTGGAAGAAGCTGCAGGTAATGAGAAGGCTGAAGACGTGGAGCTGACGTGAATAATAGCGCGGTGAAGGAGAAAGAAGAATGAAGCGGGTAGCACGTGATTAAGAAGAGCCATGAATGCAGAGGCAGCAGCTAAGATAGGAGAAGAAGTAGAATGAAGAAGCTTGTAAGCAAGGAGCAGAACGATCTACTGCATGACGAGGGAGAGTAGGAGTTGCATGGGAGAAAAGGGAGTAATGTGAAAACAAAGTGAACAGCAGCTGAGCACGTGGAGTTTAAAGGAAGCAACGTGGATTATTATATTCACAATGGAGCCCACTCTCATACACATATCCATGTAGCTACGGGAAATGAAGGAATGAAAAGGCTGGGCACGTGACTTTTAATGAGGGAGGGATTCACACAATCAGATTCATTCACGCCTCCATATTTTCGGAAACCCTCGTCCATATCTTCCATCGATCCATTCCATACAGTGGCGGCATTCCATCCATTCATTCACCCCATTCGCAATTCACGCCGCCTTCGTCCATTCCACATCCACCACGCCATCTCCTCCATTCCATCTTCTATCCATCCACCATACAATGAAGCTTTAATCCATTTTGAGGCTAGTTAGGAGGAAAGCTCTTGGAGAAGCTTGAATCCATGGAGAAGAACTCAGAATTTTGGCTAAGAATTCTTTATTTTCCTACACTTTTTCTCTTTCATATATTATCTTGGTTAAGTTATATTTGATAGGGAATTTGTGTAATTGTAATTAGTGGCTGGTTAGACACTAATTAGGGAACTTTTTGTTTGATTAATTGATTAAATCAAGTTTTGAATTTTTCATTATTCTTTAATTTCCCATGTGTGCCTCGAAGGTGTTCGATGCAATACATGAATGAAATTATGTGCTTGAAAGTTAAATTTGAGAATTCCTTAGTGTTTAGTTGGTTAATTAAACATTTTAGGATGATGATTCAAAGGCTAATTAATTAGTTAATTAATCAAATTGATTGTTCAAGATCTTAAAAACAAGAGTTAGCAATTTAATGCAGAGTTGAGGTTTCAATTCAATATTGGATTGTTAATCTCTTGAATCTTGCATGGTAACTCAAGATATAATTGTCATGAATAGAATTAGGGACTCTTAGGCCATAATTAATCACAATTGGATTAGGATAAGGATAGTGGATACCAAGGGACGAATCCAAAGCTAGTCACAAGACTATCTTTCACCCACAATTCATATAATTAGGTAACAATTAGGAATTTTGATTCAATTTAGTTTTAGGTTAGTTTAATTCAATCAAAAACCCCCCTAGTTTAGGAATTTTTAGAGTCTTTTAATATTTAGAAAACTCAATTAAACATTGAATTCTAATTCCAAGGGAGATGACCTAGGTTGTGCCACTAACTGCATATTTTATCAACCTAGTTTTATTTTGAGGGTTGCGCGATAGACCACTTAATTTTGCTTCATTTTCATATTGCCAAATAGCCACACGTACATATTCAAGGATGATAAACAAAAGCCCTCAATCAATTTCTAGAGATTTCATATGGATTCTACAATTTTCTTAAGATAAAATTCTAGGGTTTCCTTGCCAATTTCTTCATGAAAATCAAAGTTGTATTAATCTTCCTCTTCCTTAGGCTTTCTTCCATCACTTCCCCTTTTATTTTCTCTTCAATTTCTCCCATGGCATCTTGAAATACAAAGCTTCTTGATTTGTAGAAAAATTGTCAAGAATAGGAATTTTATTGAATCACATGAATCCATAAGCCATATATATGATTTCTCCATCTTTTCTTGGCTAGAATTCATGGAAACAACAAAATTTCCCATCTCCTCATGCCATGTACGAAATTTGGAGAGAAAGAGAAGAGAAGAATTCTTGGAGAAAAATAGAAGAAAAACCAAGAAGAAGAAAGGCTATCTATGTTACCTTAGCTCCGTGGTGTTTGATTTTCCCCGGTGGCTTTTCCTTCTCTCTTCCTTCTCCCTTCTCTTCTTCCTTAAGTCGAGCTCCTTCTCCTTCTCCTTCTCTTTGTCTTGGCTGAATTTTGGTGTGTATTTGTGTATGAGAAAATGGCATGAAAGTGTGTGTGTGGTTCATATATATACTAGTTATGAATGGTTAGGATTTAAGTAACTTTAAGGTGGGAGATCTTGGCCTTTACATCACCTGAATGGTCAAGATTTAACCTTGAAATAAGAGATAAAATGTAGGCCTTTAGATTTAGATCAAAGGTGGTGTTTTGATCTTTAAAAGGTGAAGAAATCTAAGCCATTAGATTGCATTAATGGTTTAGATCGTATCATGTTTTATGGATGAATATTAACCATTGGATTACCTCGGTTACTTTTTCATAATATGTGAAGATAAGATTGCATTTAATGCTGCTTAAGTCAGTGGTAACTTTTTCGTAATATGTGAGATTTTTAAGATTTGCTGACACAAGCCTGTGTAATCGCTTCGTAGCTCATGCAGTTTCCAGAATTCTCTTCAACTTCCAGCTTCTTCTTCACACATGGTGCCACATCATCTCTCTCTTTTCTACATGGTGCCACATCAGCACCTTTCCAACTTCCTGGTGCCACGTCAGCTCTTCCCAGGTTAGACTTACAAAATTGCCACTATTTTCTTAGATTTTCCATAATATCTTATTTAATCTGTATTTTCTAAGTTCTCTACTATATTTTAATATTATTTGTCCCTATATGGGTCCCATTTAATGTTTCCAAAAGGTCCCGAAGAGTCTCTGAAGTCAACTATGAAGGAGCCGGGGACTAAAATGCAAAGAAAAGTTATATATCGGGCAAAATGTATAAATTGCCCAAAAGTTTAGGGAATTTTAGTTTCACCCTCTATTTGTGGCTTTAGGCACAAATATCAAAAAATCAGGCAAGAATCTTAGAAATCCGTGACTCATGGTTAAACTCAGTTTAATGAGACGGGTCTAATGATGCCACGTTGTTGGATGGTCTGGCGGGATCCGGTCCGAGATCTGATTAGCCCGATCAGTAGTCATGAGCTAGATAGAAAAAGAAGTTATAATAACTATAGAAATAGAAATAACTAAAGGGCTAAGAAACTCTGAAGGAGTTTTAGGGGTTATTTATTCCCCTAATATTCCCAATCCTTCTAGAAAAATTATCAAAGTTCATCCGGGTGGCAAATAACAATTTTGCCCTTGGACCCCCTAAAATCTCAAAAATTCCTATGTGTCCTATTCAATTTATACTCCTCATATACGAAGCTATTTCATTCAAATTCTTTTTATTAAAGCTTAATAAATTCATTACATAAAATAGTAAATAATTAGAAAATCCTAATTTTAGGGATGTTACATCATGCATCTTTGAAAAGTTCCAGGAGCATTATGTAATATCCGATTTTCGTTAAACGATGAAAACGGGTGTGTTTCCAAAGTATTCTAGACTCCTAAAAATGAGAATCTCAAGCTTAGACAAAAAGAAAAATAGGACTAGAATGAAGAAATGAAATTGAACGAAAGACTTACAAAACGTAATGGCATTTTCGTAATTTTGAGCAAATTTTGGAATTCACATTGAAAGGCTTTTTAAACAAAAATTTTGAGTTCTTTGGGGTTCTCAGAGGTCTTGAAAACCATGAGAAACCTTAGGACAGTTAAAACCTCTTTCGGTAGACGTTTTCTAATGACAGTAGACCTGAACTTGGACGAATTCATTCAGGAAGGTTTTAGCTTTGACTTGAGTGATTCCAAAGCCATTTTACTAAATTGGGAATTTAAATTTTATAATGAAAAAGACGGTCTCAAAAAGAAAATAAAATGAACCAGAAACGAAAATGCCAAATCAAAAGGGAAAATTTGGGATTTTTGAAAAGTCTTTTTTGAACTCCACCTATATATATTGTAACACTATAACTATCTAACTTATCTCATTCTACCTCCATGACTCATATCATGCATTTTATGAAGAAGCAAGAAAAATGGTATTAAAATAATGAAATTCCTTGGGTTGCGTAGCATATAAATTTTTCATTCGGTGTCCCATGGACCATGTGAGTTTATGTATCACATTCTCATATTTAATTACATAGATACAACTCAATTCCATCACCAAAAGTGGCCTAGAACTCATGCAAGTGCAAGAAACACATAAAATTTCATAGTGTAGCCTCAGCCAGAATTGTATACTTTATGTCACAAACTTTGAAAAATCATAACTAATTCTAAAAAAATCAAAATCATGAATTCTTTACCATTCTGGAAAGCTACAAATGTTTACTTTATGCTAAAAATAGTTCCAAATCATGAGACATCAAGTAGAAGATGTTTAACATTCAAAAAACAGCTAAGGTCTCAGCTGTCTAGGCTACTGTCATAGACTTTGAAAATTCATAACTAATTCTACAAAAATCCAAATCATGCAAATCTGGTCAATTTAAGAAATAGTAAAAAAATCCTAACTTTGAAAATTCATAATTAATTCTATAGAGTTCTAATTTTTTTTTGCACTTTAGCTTCCCGAAAAGCTCTCAATGAGGTTTACATGTCTGCCAAATTTCATGGGAAGATTCATCCATTTGGTCAGTTTGTGCCATAGAGTTCTGGTTTGGTCATTTTTATGGCTTTTGCATGCATCAAAGTGTCCAATTTTGCTTCCAAGGTTTATGTGGCCACTTGAGCACATGGGAATGCACTAAAATGACATTATAAACTTGTCTCAAAGGTGCACAAACCTAGATTTCTCAAACTCACTCATCCAACCCATCATATATACAAGTTTACACATGCTAGCTCTTGCCATTCAATGCCTAAAACATGCTATCTTATACAATCGGCATCAAATTTCATTCATACATCATACATTTGGATAATTACATATGTTCATATGATTATGTAACAATTTCATCATGGGATTACATTATATGCTATATGTATGGCCATAAGAGAGACATAACTAGGCCATTTCATACATTTTGGTGTCAATCTCCTTCTCTTTGGCTTGGTGGCTTCCATTACCTTGCTTAATTGATTCACCAAGCATCTTAAGACATTAGAGAGGAAGGGATGAGATTCAAAGAATCTGAATAGATTTTCTCCCTTTCAATCACACATAAAGTACGCAACATAAGTCTTAAAAATGCATGCACAGGCATAATGGAATGTGTGAGCATTCATGAAATATCCTTGGCATTTGAACAAGTCATACATAGCATACATAGGCTTACCAAGTGAGTGGATTAGCCTCACCTATTCACTTGTGAATTTTAGACTTGCGTCACCCACTTTCTCTAAGAGATTT
Organism: Erythrophleum ivorense; assembly: GCA_026724425.1. Taxonomy (NCBI): domain Eukaryota; kingdom Viridiplantae; phylum Streptophyta; class Magnoliopsida; order Fabales; family Fabaceae; genus Erythrophleum; species Erythrophleum ivorense. The sequence goes on along the minus strand of JAIUCV010000025.1, from coordinate 3,631,163 downwards.
TTGACTCAACCTTGCTCTTGGGAGTCAACCTCACTCTTGAAAGATTCTTTACTCTGTCTCAACCAACTTAAAAGGTTTTTAGCTCATCCTCACCATAGCTAAGAGTTCTTGGCTTCTCCACACTCAAGCAAACCAAAGCAAGCTATAAAACATCATTTGAATACATAAAACATCATCATGATACCATGGAATAAAAGTTCATGCTAAAATACTGTTTATAGCTCAAAACATATATACACACATTCAAAGACAATGTAAGCACACATTCATGCATGAAAGAAGGTAGAGAAAAAAACCTTGATTATACAATCACACTTTTTCCTTAAATTTCCATTCCTTCTTCTCATCCTAACCAAAAGCTTAAGGAGCATTAACTTTTCTTGGTCTAAATACACCAAAAGAAACATGAATTACTCATGGGAACAACTCTTGGCATTATTCACACTTTACATGAAGCTACTTTGGTCTATGGCTCCATTATGCTTCCATAAGGCACTTAATGAAGCAACTACAAGAATTCATGATCTTGGCTCACTTCTCTCCTTCAATCCATGATTCTTGACTCCATTTAGACTCCTTGGAGTCATCACACAATTATTTTAAGGAGCCTAACTAGGAGTTGCTTCATTATGCTACATTATGGAGCCTACACCTCCATCTCACTATCTAGGGCTTCTAAAATTTTTCCAAGGCTTCCTCTTATCCTCTTCCATCATATATGACTCAGAAATGAGCTTGGAACAAATTAAAACTATCTTTAACCTATAGTTTTGCCTTAGGTCGAAATGACACTTGAAAAGGGGAAGTAATGGGTTTGCTTTGTTTTCTTAATAGAAGAGGTATGTGGGGAGGTCTCTAAGCATCTGAAGAATTCAAGTAAATACTCATCTAGACTAGGGAATTCATGGATCAAAACAAATTTCACAATGTCTCAATGAATCCCTAACTTTTTTATCTTGCATTTTCGTGCTTCTTTCTTTGATTTCTTTGCACTTACTTGCTTCTCACACTCCAAAATCTATGAATCTCCCTTGCTAGGACTAGAATTCATCTCCCTTTGATTGGGCTCTATATGCGACACAATGCTCACAAGGAAGGGAAAGGAAGAAGAAGCATGGAAGACAACAACTTACCTTGATTTCCTAGCTTTTCTAAAGTGTTATTCCAAGTGGTAAGTTCCTTTCCTTCAAATTCTGTTATTCCTCCTCTGGACCAGACCTAAAATGTCACCAAATTCATTAATGAAACCATAGAAATGAAATGGAGAATGAGAGGAACAAGTTTACTAAAGGAGAGAGCATGAAATTTCACACTTTTCTTACCTTTTCTTGAATTTTCTCCCTTGAAAATCCCCTCCTTTGGTACACCTAAGAGCTACCTTATTTTTTTGTTTTGAGGGAAGAAGTGGGTTAGTTTAAATGTGGGGGAGAAGAAACGTGAATAATAAGGAGTACTCAAGAAGCTTCCTTTTTCTTAAAATTTTAATTTTACCCTTCATTCTTGGTATTTTCGTTTCTAATTTATTTTAGTTCTTTTTTGAGAACTGTCTTTTTCATTATGAAATTTAGGTTTTCAATTTAATAAAATGCCTTTGGAATCACTCAAATTGGAACTAAAACCTTCCCAAACGAATCCATCAAAATTTAGGTCCACTGACATTAGAAAATATCCACCAAAGGGGTTTTAATTGTCCTAGGGCTTCCCATGATTTTTAGGGCCTCTGAAAATTCTGAAGAACTCAAAATTTTCATTTAGAAAGCCCTTCTATGTGAATTTCAAAATTTACTCAAAATTACGAAAATACCATTATATTTCGTCAACCTTTCATTCAATTTTATTTTTCTTATTCTAGCTCCATTTTTCTTTTCATTTGAGCCTGGGATTCTTATTTTTAGGAGTCTAGAATTCTACATAAATTTTTTAGGATTTTAACTAAGTCATTTCGGAGGACTTGCTTTTGTATCCGGTGAATTTTGTACGTTTATGAAGAAATCGTATGTTATGTTTCTCACGTTTTCTCTCATTTTTAGAGAATCAGATATTACATTTCTCCCTCCTTAAATAAATTTCATCCTCAAAATTTGGGGTACTCTTCCCTCTTACTCTTTTACAATATGGCTAACTCCTCCTTTCTTTCCCTTCTTTCTGGCTCTATATGCTTCTCTTAATGATTTCACTCATTTGAGTTTTCTCTCGGCTAGGGAATTTTCATTTCTAGCTCTTAGTGAGGGTTTTATCATTATAGTATACTAGTTAGTTCTTCTCATAAAAGAAAGAAATTTTTGACTCTAAAGGCCTATCCTAGGAGAGCTCACTAATCATATTTGATTAGTTTCAACCCGTTTGTAAGGGTTAACGTTCTTTTCAGTGGACTCATTTACATATCTCGAGAGATAACTTATTTCATATCAAATCTCCTATATCCTTTCCCAATGGCTTCTTATAAAGTTTCATCATCTTTTTCTAATCATTAGAGCCATTGGAGATTTCTGTTTATCTACTTACTTATTTACATGTACCATCCACTGTTCATCTTTGCGTTCTCCCTTACTAGCTCATCCTATGATTACAATTCATATTTCTTTCTATCACAAGCCTCATATCTTAGTTACTTACTGAGATTATAGCTCCTTTGGTGAGTTTTCACTTTTAATGATCCCAATTTCTCAGTTTACTAATACATTTGTCTCTTTAGGCTGGGACTTTTTTGTACTCTTTTTAATCACTTATGAGTAGGTCATTTATAGTCCCTCATATCAATATTGATAAGTCTAACGTATGTTCCTCATACTGGCATTAAAGAGCAACTACCATTGACTACTGTTGAATTCTGGTGGGATGCTAACTATACTCACAGTTTTGATCATTGGATATATACTATACCATTTACCTCATTTAGAACTACACCTGACCTTTTTCTAAATACATAGTCTAGCATGTAGGGATCCTTCTATCCCTTGATCAGGGCCAATATCTACTGAGTAGTGGTTCATTTGGCTTTAACTCTAGAAAGCTATTTTCTTGCTTTCCTCATCCTATACACTATGCTCATCTCTCAAAAGGTCTAGTCAATGGTCTAACTATTTGAGTAAAGCCTTCATGTCTCTGTGGCAGTAGTCTACCAGACTCAAGAGGTCTTTAGTCTCTAGGATAAAACTATCTATGACTATACTAGTCTTTGAGACTAACTACTTTGTAAAACTATCTCAGGCTATCATCTTACCAGAGAATTATCATGTTGTAACTAAGGGCTCTTTGTAACTCTATGGGATCTATTTCAACCCTTAAGTCTACTGTAACCTCTCAGAGCCCTGCTAGGTTCTACTACAACCCGCTGTGCTATGCTAGGATCTACTACAATCCATCTCTAGGAGATGTCAAAGTGTAAGATCACTATATCTGATAATAAAATACATGCTTACTAAGTCCGATAACCATCACTCATAATAACTAAGGCTAAACTTAGAAGTACATTATGCTCTTCGTGTGAAGTGAGTTCTGTGTCATCTAATTCTCTATGATTGCATCATACTACTACTCAGGAGTATTTTAACTTTAATTTACTACTCCTTATAGGATCCTTAAGTTCCCACTTTAGCCTTTTTTTACTTGGGCATTCTTTTCTTACTCTAATTGTACTCAGTTATCTTTCCTATCATATCCTGCAATTTCTGACTATACCCACATTATGCTCTTGAGTGCCTTTAACACTAGGGTATCTCACACACTGAGTATGCCTGACATCTCTAGCAGGAGAGAGGCTATACACTGGTCCCTTCTCATTTCATTTACATGTACTATAAGAGACTCAAGCTATGCATATTGAACTTGTGCTATCTACATCTGAACATTCCTTACTATTAGCATGATCTTTTCTATATTACTATTCTTTACTGGGGATTCCTTTCTGTATGCCTTTCTTACTATTATAATATTTCTAGAATCCCTTTACCTTTCTTTTCTGACTCATCTCATTCTTTAACTAACTAGAATACCTTTCGATTATAGGGACACTTTAGTGATTGATGTCATCATTTGCTATACACTCAAGTCACACTACTACTAGGTTGGCCAGACCCAATATCATGTCACCTTTGTTACAAACAAACTATAACATTAAACACTAATACACTGGTGTCTCGTGACTAAGTTCAGAGCCACTATTGCTAGTATATTACAAGTTTCCTAACAATCTAAAGTATTCCTCTCATACTTTTCTTTATCTACCCTAGTCTCATAGGATACTCGGGGAAAATAAGACTTTTCCTTTACTTTATCCTAAGATCACTTTACATTGCCCTCGACTGCTTTTACTTCGGGCACTATCATGCTAGAAGGGTATCTATGCTAAGGACAAGTGTGCTTGCTTAAGTACTCAAGTACATTAACTCAATATTTATTTTCTGTCTACTATGTCTTTGGCTTGAACACTATTGTATATTCTCTTTCCTTTTACCTTTATTATCCCTTTTCTTAGGTAAAAAGATATTCTACTGCTAATTGTCCCTCTCGCTAATCTAGATTTCCTTACACTTAAGAGCACCTACCTTTTTCCTGGGTTCCTCTACTTGTTCACTCTCTATAACATCAATAGGGTCTACTTTCTCTCATACTCTTGCTTTGCTTTTAACTAGACTGTCCCTTTGTAAGAAAATTCTATTTCACATAATCCCAGGAATTACATTCTATGGCACTCTTTGCTAACTCTCTTTCTCTGCATAATGTAAAGGCTCACCTCCTTAGGTGGTCTCTAGCTCCCTCAAGCTTCCCTGAGGGTATTAAGGCATTAACTATTTGTCTCAACTCGTTTCTATGTTTGGATCAGAGCTAGGCTTTCTCTCTGTTCAGTCCCTTTAGCCTTATCCCCATGAGCACAGTATACTGATTTTAGGGTTTTGCTAACCTAATCCAAGACACGTACATAGCCCTAATGCTACTTCCTTAAGCCAAATCTAATTCAAACGAGCCTGGAACTTTGCTCTAATACAAAAAATGTAACACCATAATTCTAGCTCATCTCATGTACTTTCAATGACTTACTATCATGGAGGATGTAAGTCTCTGATGATTATTTTTGCATTTGGTCGTATCTAACAATTCATTTTGGTGTCATGTGGACCGTGTGAGCTCATACTATGCCTCCTCATATTTAATTTCATTGTTACAACTCATTTTAATCCCAAAAACATGCTTTCAACCCATGGAAACCAAAAAGAGACATGGGACATGAATATGCATTCTCGGCCAGACTTGGCCCCATTTCTAGGCAAAGTTTGGAAAATCACAACTAAATCTAAAAAAGTCGAAAGCATGTAATCTTGGTCATTCTGGAAATCTTGGGATGTATACTTCATTCTAAAAATATGTGCAAGTCATCACATCCCACACACAGGACGTTTAACACGTGAAATGATCTAGAGGTCGGATTGGGTTCTGATGCTGTCACAGTTTACTGATATGGACTTCACAAATGTCCAACTAATTCCACAAAAATCCAATATATGAAAATGATACCAATATGGAAAGATGTGGATATTAAATAGAGAGGAAAAATATCTCTAGATCAGTTAATCAAGCCAAACTCTCAGAAATCGATGGAACAGTACCTCTGGTCAGGCAAGATGACTGATACTAGGCAGAAACTTCGAAAACTCATATCTTCCTCTCTAAACCTCCAAATGAGGTGCTTCTAGTTAGTACAAGTTACTATGATCATCTAGTTTCTGTCTATAAAATTTGGTAGACATTGGACCACGTTTGCCCCTCGAATGACACAATTACACAACTGACCAAATGAACAGTGCTGGTGCAAATCCGAAATTTTGATACCAACTTTGAAAAATCGTAGAAAATTCCACAGACCTCCAAATGACTTGATCTTCATCTTCCCAAAAATCTCTAGACAATATATAGTCACATAACAAATTTTAAGGCAAGAAGAGGTCATTTGATCAGACTTTGACATAAGGGGGCAACGTGCCAATTTCTTTTGTTAAAAGAGGCTCCAAGGGTTCAAATTAGTTTTTCCTACTCCTAAGGCTATATGAGCACAAGGGAAAGCATCAATATAGGCTATTAAACATGGCTCAAATGTCTAACAACCTAGATTTGCAAAACTCACTCTCCTACACCAAAACATACACCATGTATATAATGCCAAGATCTTACTATTCATACCGAAAACTTGCTACATCATGCACTATAGTTCTAATTCTCATACATATCCAATAAGTACATCTATTTACATGTATTCATAAGTGCATATACTATGTACATCATTAGATTACATCTCTTAGTAACAAAGTGGTGACAAAATGACGATTTCACAATCCTTGGCCAATTTTCCTAGCTTCAAGCTTGGTGGCTCCCATGTCTTTGTTCACTTAGTCCACCTAGCATGTTAGGATAGTGGAGAGGAGGGGATGAGATTCAAAGAATCCTAGTAGCTCATCTCTCAGTCAATCATACATATTATGTGCAAAGCAAGGTTTTCAAATGCATGCATGGAAAAGTGGAAGTCATGAACATTTTAAAAACAACCTTGGCATATGAATCAATCATACAAGACATTTAAGGGTTTCCCAAGTGTTGAGATTGGCCTCACACTTCTCCTCATGGACTTTGGACTTGCCTCACCCACTTTTGAGCACTTTGGACTCAACCATACTCTTGGGAGTCCATCTTACTTTTGCGAGACCCTTTGCTTTGTCTCAACCAAGCTCGAGGGTTCTTGGCTCATCCTCACCCAAGGGAAGAGTTCTTGGCCTTTCCACACTCAAACAAACTCATACAAACATCATGGATTCATTTAACACATAACTTAGCATCAAGGATCATAACATATAAAGGCATGCTAGCATACTTCTCATAGCTTGAAAATACACATACACACATTCTAGAATAAGCTAAACACACATTCATGCATGAGAGAAGGGGGAGAGAGCTACCTTATAGGCTAACACAAGCCTTCCCTTTCAATTTGTCTTCTCCCTTCTTGGTTCCACAATCATAACTAGATGGAAGTATTTCTCTTGAGCTTAGACACACAAGAGCATATAATTACTTTCTCATCAACACTTATTCACAAAGCTAGGGGTTTCTTTTTAACAAACCCTACCAAGCATATAAGAAACTAAGGGTTCTTTCTCTCTCTAGAAATTCACCAACTATCCTTCCTCTCTCAAGCTCTCAAGAAAGGAAATCAAGGAAGTAAAGCTACATGAATTCTAACCTCTTTCAAGAGTGGTTTTTCACTTTCCCTCTTCTGAACCAAGCCCAAAACATAGCTACTTCAACCACCAAAACCATAGGAAGAGAGGGCAAGGAGAGAAGAACAATATTTTAAAAAGAAAAGCTAGGGAAATCTCAAGTTATGCTTACCTTTTTCTTATTCTCTTTCCTTCTCTAGGTGTCTCTCTCTCTCCTCTACCCTTTTCTCTGCCTTAGAGGGAGCTTAAGTTGGTTAGAAGGAGAAGAAATGAATTAAGACACTTTAAGAAGTTAAATTCTCTTTTTTCATGCTTTTTCGGACTAACCCTCACTATAGCGAAGCATAACCCTCGCTACGATGAGCACGTATCAGTCCTAGATCCCTACCTTCGCCACGACGCGCACTACGGCGAGCAGCTCCCTAGTTTTTGTATGGGATGCCTGCACTCGCTATAGCTAAAAGCATTTTTGCTATAGCTAGAAGTCACTCTCGCTATAGCTAGACCATTTATCGCTATAGTTAGTAGACTTAGAAAATTTTCAGCACTTCAAAAAATTTTCAGCTTCTTCTTTTCTTCTTCTTTTTTCTCTCTTTTTTTTCTGGTTGTTACATCTAACACTTTTTAACGTTGAGTTCTTTTTCAGTCTCAACTGCTAGGCCCACTGATCACATGCTACTTACTAGTCTTCCATGACCATTTACTACTCTTTTTCTTTACTTATGCTAAAGGTTCCCACTCTCTGTGCCTCGATTGACCCTTTAGCAACTCATTTCTCAGGTTGGCCTGAATATGACCAACAAGGCCATTAATACTACAATACACTCTATTATAACTGAAAGTTTCATCTTTAGCTACAAAACCTGAGCCCTATTGCCTCTATACACAGTCCATCCTCAAAGCTAAAGGGTTTTACCTTTTACTTCATTCATGCATAACTAACTATTACTTCTGGGTTGTCAGGGCTCTATGGAGTGTAGCTTGTAACTTGTAACTCAACTTATGGCTTGAGGAAATAGCCTTTTAGGTTCTATAATTCATCTAGACATTTTGGTGCTGTGGCTAGGGGGTAACTCTTTTTCTTGGTTCCCCTCTAACTAGTCTTATGCAATCGCAGTCTTATCTTATATTGGGTTGCATCACTACTTGTCTCTGCATTACGTGAGACATCTCAAAATAGTCTGAGTATGACCACTAGGGATAATTAAGCCTTACATACTCTCTCTGGTAAGCCTCTTTATATCAACGAGATCACTTCTCATCATTCATACTTAGGGCTTGTTGTTGATCCTGGTGAATTATCACATCTCATAGAGCTCTAGTAGTCGGATCGCTTACCTTTACTCAAGCTACTCTAGAGACTAATCTTTCTCGATGTTCACTATCTACTCCAAGACCATTCTACTACTCACTTATCATAAACATAGTCATGAACTACTTCCACACACCCAAAATGTCTCATACAAGGCTTTATATAACTATACAAGCCTTTACATAGCCTTGTAGCCACATCCTCAAGCCAAATCCAACCTTAGAGAGAGCTTGGAACTTTTATCTAATACCAATAAATGTAACACTATAACTTTCTAACTTATCTCATGCTACCTTCATGTCTCATATCATGCATTTCATGAAGGAACAAGAAAAATGACATTAAAATAATGAATTTCCTTGCATTACGTAGTGTATAAATTTTCATTCAATGTCCCGTGGACCATGTGAGCTTATGTATCATATTATCATATTTAATTACATAGATAATACTCAATTCCATCACCAAAAGTGCCCTAGAACTCGTGCAAGTGCAAGAAATACATAAAATTCCATAGTGTAGCCTTGGCTAGAATTACATGCTTTCTCTTACAAACTTTGAAAAATCATAACTAATTCTAGAAAAATTAAAATTATAAATTCTTTATCATTATGAAAAGCTATAGATGTCTACTTTATGCTACAAATAGTTCTAGATCATGAGACATCAAGTAGAAGACGTTTGACATTTGAAAAGCACCTAAGGTCTCAGTTATCTGGGCTACTATCACATGTTACTGTCATAAACTTTGAAAATTCATAAATAATCCTAAAAAAATCCAAATGATGTAAATTTGGTCAATATGAGAAGATACAGATGTTAAAGTTAAGAGAAAAATATCTTCAAACCACTCCAAATCCATTTAGGAACTGAATTATGATGGAACAACACTAGAGCTCAAGTGGCATTACTAGTACTGACATTGAAATTCAAAAATTCATAACTCTCTATTCAAACCCCAAATGAGGTGATCTTGGTGTTCATAGAAATTATATGACCTCTAGTTTATGTTTATAAAATTTTACAAGCATTGGACTACATTTGGTGCTCGTATGACATAGAACACAAAACTGACTATATGAACAGTACATGCACCAGAGCAGTAGAAAAATCCCAAATTTGAAAATTTATAATTAATTCTATAGAGCTCCAATTTTTATGAACTTTAGCTTCCCAAAAGTCTCTCAATGAGTTCTACATGTCTACCAAATTTCATGAGAAGATTCATCCATTTGGTCAGATTGTGTTATAGAGTTTTGGTTTGGTCATTTTTATGGCTTTTACTAGTATCAAAGTGTCCAATTTTGCTTCCAAAGCTTATGGGGCCACTTAAGCACGTGGGAATGCACCAAAATGACATTTAAACTTGTTTCAAAGGTGCACAAATCAATATTTCTCAAACTCACTCATCTACCCCATGGTATACACAAGATTACACATGCTAGCTCTTGCCATTCAATGCCTAAAACATGCTATCTCATGCAATTGGCATCAAATTTCATTCATACATCATACATTTGGGTAATTACATATGTTCATATGATTATGTAACAATTTTATCATGGGATTACATCATATGACATGTGTATGGCCACAAGAGAGACATAACTAGGCCATTTCATACATTTTAGTGTTAATCTCCTTCTCCTTGTCTTGGTGGCTTCCATTACCTTGCTCAATTGATTCACTTAGCATGTTAAGACATTGGAGAGGAGGGCATGAGATTCAAAGAATCCTAATAGCTCATCTCTCTTTCAATCACACATAAAGTATGCAATAGAAGTCTTAAAAATGCATGAATAGGCATAATGGAATGTGTGAGTATTCAAGAAACATCCTTGGCATTTGAACAAGTCATACATAGCATACATAGACTTGCCAAGTGAGTGGATTAGCCTCACCCATTCACTTGTGGATTTTGGACTTGCGTCACCCATTTTCTGTAAAAGATTTTTAACTCAACCTTGCTCTTGGGAGCCAATTTTACTCTTGGGAGTCAATCTAACTCTTGGGAAACTCTTTACTTTGTCTTAACTAACTTGAAGGATTTTTGGCTCATTCTCACCATGGCTAAGAGTTTTTAGCTTCTCCACACTCAAGCAAACAAACGTAAGCATATAAAATATCATTTGAATGCATAAAACATTATATGGCACCATGGAATAAAAGCTCATGCTAAAATACTTTTCATAGCTCAAAACATATATACACTTATTCAAAGACAATATAAGGATACATTCTTGCATGAGAAAAGGTGGAGAGAACTACCTTGATTATACAAGCACACTTTTTCCTTAAATTTCCCTTCCTTCTTCTCAGCCTAACTAAAAGCTTAGGGAACATTAACTTCTTTTAGCTTAAATACACCAAAAGAAACATGAATTACTTATAAGAACAAGCCTTGGCATTATACACACTTTACATGAAACTACTTTGGTCTATGGCTCCATTATGCTTCCATAAGGAACTTAATGAAGCAACTACAAGAATTCATGATCTTGGCTCACTTCTCTCCTCCAATCTATGATTCTTGACTCCATTTAGACTCCTTGGAGTCATCACACAATTATTTTAAGGAGGCTAACTAGGAGTTGCTTCATTATGGAGCCTACACCTCCATCTCACTATCTATGGCTTCTAAAATTTTTTCAAGGTTTCCTCTCATCCTCTTCCATCATATATGACTCAAAAATAATCTTGGTACAAATTAAAACTATCCCTAATCTATAGTTCTACCCTAGGTGGAAATGACACTTGAAAAAGGGAAGTAATGGGTTTTGCTTCGTTTTCTTGATGGAAGAGGTGTGTGGGGAGGTCTCTAGGGATTTTAGGAACTCAAGTAAATACTCATCTAGGCTAGGGAATTCATGGATCAAAATAGATTTCACAATGCCTCCATGAATCCCTAACTTTTCTATCTTGTATTTTCATACTTCTTTTTATGATTTCTTTGCACCTACTTGCTTCTGACACTCCAAAATCTATGAATCTCCCTTGCTAGGACCAAAATTCATCTCCCTTTGATTGGGCTTTATATGGGATGCAATGCTCACAAGGAGGAGAAAGGAATAAGAAGCATGGAAGACAACAACTTACCTTGATTTCCTAGCTTTTCTCAAGTGTTGTTCCTAGTGGTGAGTTCCTTTCCTTCAAATTCTGTTCTTCCTCCTCTGGACCAGACCCAAAATGTCACCAAATTCATCAATGAAACCATAGAAATGAAGAGGAGAATGAGAAGAACAAGTTTACTAAAGGAGAGAGCATGAAATTCCATACTTTTCTTACCTTTTTTCTTGAATTTTCTCCCTTGAAAATCCCCTTCTTTGGTGTGCCTAAAAGCTGCCTTATTTTTCTTGCTTGAGGGCAAAATTGGGTTAGTCTAAATGTGGGGGAGAAGAAATGTGAATAATAAGGAGTACACAAGAAGCTTCCTTTTTCTCAAAGTTCTAATTTTGCCCTTCATTCTTGGCATTTTCATTTCTAATTTGTTTTAGCTCCTTTTTTAGAACTATTTTTTTCATCATGAAATTTGGGTTCCAAATTTAATAAAATGCCTTTGGAATCACTCAA